>CM035820.1:26157982-26555482 GCA_020458035.1 Magallana ariakensis
ATGTGCTTGAGGACAGGGCCGATCATAATTATATAGATGGGTATGATTTTTATAAAATGTATAAATTAGTTCAGAAATATGTCATAAAAGGATAATTTAATGAAACAAAGGAGTAAATCGATTTAACAATATAATATTATATGTATCAGTTAATAACCAGTTTCCATATTTGCAACGAACAAATTTTACAGTGTACTACAGGTATTTCATGTTTTCTAGTAATTTTTTTTTTAAAATATGATTAATTTTTAGCATGAACACAGATGAGAAATAAGGCCGTTGCAATCTCATCAAAACAAATCAACTTGAAAATGAACTTTGTTGATAGATTTATACAGATCTTCATTCAAGAACATTATCAGATAAGGTTAACATTATTTATTAAACCGGGCAATTTAAATTTTGAAACAATTGAACTTTTTTACAGTCAGCCTAATTATACTTTCAGATGTATTTACGTACCTTTAAAAGGAGGGTATTACATTACCAGCTCGTGCATATTGTTGAAGTCCACAAACGATCACAGATCTTTTCTCTGGATGTTGTAGATTTTTATAGTGAAACAATAGATTTGCAAAAAATAATGAAAATAAAGTCATGCAAGTACAGTCGTTGCATCTGAATTAATCCCAAACCAAAATACATCAAGGTCTGGCAATGATGCCAGGTTGCGGTCAATTTGAACTATTCGTCCGAAGGACTAAGTCATTTTTAGTTAATGAGAGGGAATACACAATCATGCAAATTAATTAGTTGCAGTCAATTAAACGAGTGGGCTTGAAAAGCAACATCCTTTTTAAGTTTCCTAAGTGCCGATAGAAGAATTACACAAACCACGAAATCACATTACATTTTTTTTTCAACATTGTCACCCACACGGTAAAAAGAAAATTTTCTGAAAGTAAATTCTTACATAGCGATAGACCCTTTTTTGATGATGGTAATTAAAACTAAAGAACACACACAAAATAGCCGGCCTTACTCGCCTTTATGCCTTGTTTTGTCAATGTTTTAGAGTACATTCATATGTTTAAAAAATAACCTGCGCAGAGATTTCTTTGATTTTGGAAAATGTAAAGGTAACTCTACCTTCTATATCACAATATATCCAAAAGTAGCACCAGGAGTGACTCGAATTTCCTCATGATTTATATTTTTGTGGAAAAAAAGTCTTAGCGTAATCTTTTATATAACGATCTTGAAAGAACCTTAAGTGCAAATTTATTGAGATTAATTGATTTCGTTTACGAAACGAACAGGTCGAAAGCAATTTTCTAGAGACAAATTTTAAAACAAAAGGGTGAGGTACTACATTGAATGTATGTTCAACAGAAAATGTAACACCAGCAAATTGCTATGACAATGGAACAGATTTCTACCTCATTCACCACAGCACGCTCCATTCATCATTCTTTTAATAACAAATAGATTTGTATAGATTTACGAGGCTTCAGATTAACCAAAGTAAATAGAACCAAGAAATTTGAAGGTGCGCAGCATTCATGCACTTCATTCATAAAAATTGCAAAATCGGTCGTTGGCAAATATGAACGTGGGTTAGCGGATGGAATTAAATACTATTTCCAAAATAAAAACGGGCGTTAGATTAATAAAAATTAAAAAGATATACAACTAAAATTGATTGGTTTTAAAGGAAGGAGGGTAGATTTTGAATACGGTTAACTGAACTTCATAAATTTTAAGTAAACAGTAAGAAAGCGTCTTCATTTTTTGTGTGGGTTGTTTTATTGTTTTCTTATTTTAGCACAAAACACCTACGTTTTTTATTATTTTTATTTTACTCTTAAAATAAAATTTCTTTGATAATCATCTTTAGAATATCACAGAAAAATGATATATGATTATTTTTTTTAATTTTCTAATTTTTTTTTTTTTTTTTTTACAAATGTATAATATCCATATCCATTCAGCTATATTAAGGCAGGTGGTTTGTTCTCGTTGAAATAAATTTTTGCAGTATCAGGATGAGAAGATTCAAATAAATGGTAGCATGTCTGTCAAGGCTAAATACTACAAAATGTCTTCCTTTGCTTTTATGTTAAATATTTGTCTAATCTAGTAATCCTTGTTATTTGAAAGTATAAGCCTTATGGGGTCAGGTCATCAATTAGAGCCAAAACGAGTTATACTGGTTAAAATGGCTTGATTGAGCCGGCTGGATTGAAAACGAAATAAAAATACATGCGATGCCTTGTGATATTAATCACTGTACAGCAAGATTCGCTAAAATTGGTTTTAAGTAAAGGAGAAAATCCGAAAACTGTCCATTCTGTGAGAGAAAGAACTGTTCGAGGCCATATACAATATAGATATGATTATCACATTTATTGCATTGCATTATTGTGTTCATAAAAACCTGGTTTTATTCAACTTTCTATTCCTATTCAGATTCAATAATATTATTCGAATTTAAACCGGGATTTTTTTTCCAGCGTCGTTGTACAACTAATTAAACATGAATTTGGTTAAAACTTTGACATAATTTGAAATGGTTAATCGAGGATCTTTCTCTTGTGATAGCTTAACCGTTCCTCATTTGAACGGTTTCCTAATTACCGGTTACGCATGTATTAACTATTGATTATTTATAATCAAGATGGCTAGATGGTCGTGGCCATCTTATACTATATGGATAAGAAGAAGTCTTAGAGCTTAATATAAAGATATAGGAAAGTGTTTAAATTTTAAAGCTAAAATATGTATAAATTTTCTTTTCTTTATAGCTTAAAACATAAAATACTGTGGTTTCATTAATATTCAAGGGTATCAATTTTCGTGGTTAAAGTGAAAATCACAGTTTCAAGGATACGTAAATTCGTGGCCAATGACACTATCAATACAAACTGTTACTAGAAATTGCACTTCAATGAACATTTATTTTCATGGATAAACTTAACAACGAAATCCACGAAAATTGGTATTCAACGAATATTGTTGAAACCACAGTATATGGTAAATCTAATGGTTAATTTGTTGACCGTCCAGCCACCTTAAATATCGTTTAACGGCATGAATTTATTTTAAAATTGATGAACGTTTGATAGTATCTTCAAGTTGATTTAGCGGACACAGGGTACATGTGTCTTTGTCTTCAATTAGCCGACAACTGCTGTGAAACTCATTTAATCTAAAATTCACCAAACTTTTCTTTGTCAAAAAGTATAAAGTACTATTATAATAAAATGGCCACCACTATGACTTAATTTGCAAACAATAGCATTCCTTTTTTATTCGAAGAAGTGTTATTTTAATATCAGTTAGATTATGAATTATTTTCTAAGTTGATTTTCTTTCTTTCCTTTGTAACCATTTTTATCTAATGTCTAGTGAATCAGAAATGTTTTAATATATATGTTACGCTGAATTTATACTGGCTTTCAAATAAACCCGAAACAAAAAATATTTCTCTCGATAAGTTATGCACTACAAAACCTTTCGACTTCCGACATTTGGCCTTGACCTAGCATATGCAAAGCCAGCCAGTAACAGCGTAACTATGTTATGAAAAAAATTAGTTTATACAATTATCATTATTATTTGGGGAAAGAGATGATGGAACATGTAGAAAAAAAAATAATCTACCTCCATCTTAACGCATCAGCCCAGTACTTTATCAAGAGACAGTAGCATTGGGTTCAAAGCTATAAAACAGGCATGTCATCATCTATTGCTGGGAACCCAAAGCTTGATGACAGCTTGAGTATTGGATTTTTTATTTATTTCTGGAGCCTGACTTCTACCGTTTCAACAGCCCCTTCGTCAGCCGTCAGACGCCGGAAAAACCTAAAGCCACGCGGCGGACACCCAACTCTCGCGTTAGTACCACCAGCACGTGACCTTTCCTGCTAGAAATAAAACCCTCCTTGATATTAATCAGTGTCAATCCGCCCTCGGGTATTAGGTTCCATTGATTTCTGCAATAAAACGTAATCCACGGGAGCTAGCCATAGTTTTGAGTAATGGTTTGTTTGCCAGTACAGTGGATGGGGGCGCGAATAAAGTGTGTATTTAGATCAGCGATAATCCTAATCTCCATTATTTAGTTGTTACCATATTAGTTCATAACGAAGTAAAACGATGATTTATTTTCAAGCAGATATCATTTGCAAGTAAAAAAAAAAATAAACATTAAAAGTAACTTTATATTATTTTTTTTCTGTCACGTTTTTGATGTCCAACAGTGTAGCGCAATAGTTTAGGCCTTTCCATTTTTTTTTACCAATCTGTGGATTTTAAAATTACATTTGTCAAATATTGTACAATCCAAAAGTTTAAAACATTGGTAAAATTTTTGAATACTCGGTATGATATTCTTTTAATAAGGCTACCTTATGTTGTCCCATGCGCGGATCCAGAAAATTTTCCAGGAGGGGGGGGGGGCCGGTTTTTTTTTGGGGGGGGGGGGCGAGTTACATTTTAAAATTTGGTAATTTTATAATGTAATTTAAAGAAGTTTGAATTTTACAGAGGGGGTGGGGGTGGGGGGTTAAAGGGGTCCTTCTAGATCCGCGCATGTGTCCCATTTAATATACCATCCTCGAATGGAAATAATCGCACGTGGATAGCTTATAATCATAACTCACTTGTCGAAAGTTTTATAAAATCAGTAAAACACCGATCTGCTCAAATGCACCCAGTGAACTCATTTATTGCGTTACTCGACGTCACGAACTCGGGGCCCCCTTTTTAACATATGAGATAAATTCAATATCACGTCACGAGGTATTTATTTAAAGTTTTCTATTGATAAAACATGCATCTTATTGCTGTTCAATTTGAGAAAACCGCCGATGTCAATTTAAGAAACAAATATTTAATTAGGACTTCGGGTGACGTAGGCTGCTGATTCGTTTACCCCAATTAGCCAGACCTGTAAGATATGGAGTAGGTCACAGCGGATTAAGTAAGAAATCGATTATTGAACAGAAAGCCTTTGATTCACCAGAAGCACATTAAATATACCGGCTTGCCGTGGCATTTCGAATACATACTTCAGAAAAATACAGCCCTTGAAAAAAAATTAGGGGATTACGCGTGTCAACAGTAAAACTTTTGTGAGGTCAAATGAGGACCTGGGTTCGTTTGTCGACAAACACAACTGATGTTGACAAGACATTACTCTTTGTCATGGTCATTCAAAACTTTATTTTGAGGTATTTCAAGGGCGCTAAATGAAATCTGTAATCAATGAAACGGGTCATTTGTATTCTGCATAAAAAATTATACACACAGTTTTTAAATCAAAATTAATAAAAAAAAAAAAATAGCGAAGATTCTAGTGCACTAGAATTTCTAAGTTCGCGGGACTAAGTGCACAGTCGAGTATTATGGTATACTCTGTAAATTACGTGGAGGTCAGGATGTCTCCACTAAATAATAGACTGTTGGGGTAAATGTTCGAGGATTTGAATATGATACCTTTTGCATTTTTTTTTTAAATTTCATACTAAATAGATCTAAGCCATATGCCCTCAATTTTTGTCTATCCACCTCTTCCTTCTGTTTCAAAATTTTCATGTACATGAGAAAAAGTAGAATGTATTAAATGTATGTACGTATTATAGTCGATAGTCGATAAGATTATTTCCGGTTTCCAGGTATTTTGTGAGCACGGTCTCATCGTGTGTTATTCGACGCTTTGTAAATAACAATAGACGATAACAAAATTAAAACACATTTAATATAACATTTTTTGAATAATAAGAACGCTTGAGTAAATGTGAAAGTACGCATTGTTTAGTACGTTCTTAAAAGTATCCTAGTACAAGTTAATTATGACAGAGATGTGTGACAGCAAATTTGTCTTTAAAAAAGAAAGAAACAGGCTAACACATAGAAAGAATAATCTTACCGTGACCAGGCTACGCTCAGGTCACAGTAAGAATTCGTCCCATATACTTGCAATGTAGCAGCCGCGAAGCGGATCTGCTTCGCGTCGATTTTAAGTCTGTTAAAAATAATCTGCAGGGGAAAAACACAGTTTTATACATTACAAACCTTTATGAACATGCATATGTAGTTAAATCCACAAAATATCCATTTAATTAGTCGTACTAAGGCATTTTGTTAATATACACGTTTGAATTGCCTGCCATTTTGTCGGAAATCGTACTCGGAATGTCTCGGATTTTATCGTAAACATGGCGACCGTAAACAGCGAATTTTCAAATGTGATGTTACAAGTGGCAGTGATTTCGTTACAAAAACAGTTTATGCGGTAAAATGGGATTATAAAAGGGCAACATTGTAGGTATTTGAGACCAATCATATGAAAATTTAGGCGAGATATAGCGCGATATATTTTTTTTATTTGCTACGAAGCGAGTATATGGGACGAATTCTATCGGTAAACCGGGTCCGTAGGACATCTGTCATTTTAACGATAGAACATTCTATCTAGCTAACACATACTAAATGCCATTACAATGAAAAAAGGGAAAAGAAAACCCCGTGCCTTGCTTGAGACTTTGAGTGCGATCCCATTATCGGGCAGTTGGAAGCCGTTCTGTGTCACTGGGCCATTTCCAAGCGTTATCTCAAAACCTTGTAAATATTGGCTTCCGGAAAAGACTAAAAAAGGCCCTTATCGAGCCGTTTTGGGCAAAAGAATTCTATTTTCAGACAGAACTGGGTGGCACATAAAAATCAGGCGATCACGAACATTTTTGGTTTTTTGTTGTATATACCCCATTAATTGCCCGCGACAATGACGCCGTGTCGTTGTGTATAATGGACATTGAGCAACATTCGTGCAGAACCTGAAGACCAAAACAAATCAAACATGATTCAAGAAACACAACCCTTGTATACCGTCATACGCAAGGGCATTGATTTTTACCATAATTATTCAGTGTCATGTACGAACCATCGCCTTAATGAATTTAAAGGGAAAACATCGTTGTTGAGAAACTCTCGGACGTAGAAAGTTTGAAAGATAACAAATAATTCCTTTAAATTAAAAATTTAATTCATCAAATTATTTGCATATTGTGATTGAGTTAAATAACTCTCTCTCTCTCTCTCTCTCTCTCTCTCTTAAAAACTCTATTTTTAAAGATAGTGAGATTGGTTTCTTATTGCATTAATGGTATTTAATCGTATCATTTGCATATACTGTGGATTTTTAAGAACTGATAATAACTTCAGGGTCTTGAATTTTATTGGTACCTCTCACACCACCACCCCCCCCCCCCAACCAAATCAAAGAAACGAATTGTAAATACAATGCTTCTTCATAAGTGATTCAAAATGAGGTTTATGAAATAATCATACCAATATTTGTATTCAGTAAACACAGTTGTCGCACTTTTGTCTTTATGATTTGTGATCGACGGAAACCATATCAATAGGGAGGGGGGGGAGATCGATTGGCGTGTCAAATTGTAAAAAAAAAGGTACTTTTCAATACACTAGATGTTCCCTGATACCCTTTCCCCTATATTAGATTCAGACAATTTCCAATCCGTAATCTCTTAAGCACGCTCTCCGCTTTCCCCTTAAAGGGAATACCAGTGAGTCTTAATTGAGAGACATTGATAGTGATTAGTCTAAACACCCCAAGACGCGCTCATCGGCCTTTTCCATCAATAAGCGAATGAGAAATGGCGTGGGCGGTTTTTGGGGTTTTTTTTTTTAGAACTTTAGCACGTCGGGATTGATGCTATCGTAAGACAGAGATTAGGCGCGTGGGGAGATCAGCACGTGATCACGCGGGATCTATTTAGAGAAAAAACTTTTACAGATAATTAAGAGTTGTTAGGTTGTCATAATTATCTGATATGTGTTGATAAAAAAATGCCCCCCCAAAAAAGAATAAATATAAATGATAACATAATTAAAGAAAGAAGTTTAATTAAACGGCCAAAATTTTATTGAATTAATTAAAATGAAAAGTCGAAGCTATTCGTTATATTCAATATTGCAATGATATAAGATTTAGGTGATTCAGCGGCTTCTGTTTAAAAATAATATTTTAGTTTTTTTTAATTTTTAAATAATATTTTAGTTTTGAATTATTTCAAGTATATTGAGAAATTTTATTCCAAGCGTTTCTGTTATGTTGTGTCAACATAGCAGATACAATTCTGCCACAAGCCTAAAGCAATAGCGCCTCAGCAGCATCGTCTGTTCATTACCCAGGACGCAAACAACGCCCGGGATGCTCTTCATTCTTCATCACCCGGGACCGAAACAATTCCCTGGACGCAATTAACGCCCACAGCACCTTAACGTGGACGAATACAACGCCCCGGACGCACACCAGGTCCCGGACATTAACAACGCACCGGAGAACCTCCCAGGCATCACCCAGGACTTCGTAGCAACAGGAACTAAAATACACACTACAAACAGCAGTTAGAAGCTCTTTTTCGTCTACCTTTAAAATGTCTTCAATTATCAAATTAGAAAAAATTAAAGAAGACGGTATTGTCAACGCATGGTAACAAAGTTTTACGCAGTTGGCCAAATTTTATGATTTACCAGATTTCAAGGCGGTTAAGGCTTTTTTTTTACTTTTTATTTAGAGGGTTATGTCAAAGTATTGTATGATTCCGTACCGTATGAACATAAAATTAACCCAACGCTACTAACATCTCTTTTTCAGGAAAGATTTAAAGAATTAGAATTATTTTTTGGATTTGTCATAATAACAATTGAAACAAGATAAAACAGAACCTGTTAAAGAATTTTTCAACAAGACTTATTAAAAAAGGAACTATCAAAATTATTCTGGACAAAATTTTACTTTCGGTTGCAATGAATGGTTTAAGATCTGATATATAAAAAAATTGAGGAAAATGGCCATTTCAGCTGAAACAAATTCAATATTACTGCCATCCTCATCTTCAAAAAATGCGTCGGTGGATATCTCGTTTTAAATGAAATTAAGGTGGGTGGGTTTCTACAGAAAGCTTAATAACCCAACTGAATGGACAATAAAAAAAGATGTTCTTTTGTATCGTCACTGATTGACAATTTTGGGGGGTGAAACATAAGGAGACAAAAAGAGACAGAAAGAACATTGATATCTCTGTTGCCTTCCATTAAATCCTTAAAATAAAAATGAACGAAGCTATCAATGCCTTTAATGGCATTTTCTAATGTTTGTAAGTCTTATCAATGCAAGACGAAAATCGATTTTGTTTCAACAAGTTTTCATTCATCAGAAACCGGAAGACTCTTCAGTCTCCCGTAATTCCTCGTCTCCTACACATCCTCTTTGATGATTCCGACAGCGATGGGAAATTTCACACATTTCCGAATGTGAAAAACTCGTAAAACGCATTTGCATCATCCCCAAGTCTGTATCATCTATTCTTCTACAATACTTCGTATATGTTATCTCCTTTTTAGGAGCACCGTTTCTTTCATCTTGCATGTGACCGATTTTTTTTTCTTTCTTGAAAAATGGAATACAAAATGGCAATTGTCTAGTTGGTTGACCGAAGAGCATTAACTCGCATAAGACTATCGACCAAGCTGTCAATGGCTACTGCTAGAAATGGTCTTAAACTAGATTAATCGTGATAAATTCTCGGTATGACTCATGCATCTTGCTCTTCCCAGCAACAACGGAAAAAAAACCATGATTCTCATGCAGAGACCTTGTCAGACAAAATGTATATGGCTCTTGTTAGCTAGACTGGATGATATTAAAAGTGTGGCACATATAAAACTGAACTTTGTTTAAGGTATTTCTATTGAGAGGACAAGATTTTATTCAATATTTCATTTTTAAGAAGACCGGGTGGTCAACAAATTACTAGAACCAATCAGATCGTCCTTAAAATTTTTAGATATATATGATTTGTTTAGCTATAAACTATCATTTACAACGTAGTAAAGAAAAAAAATAAATTTTGAATTTTTTGCTAGTATAACTTTATACAGAGCTCCTTTTTTAAGGAGATTAATATAGTCTAAAAATGGCCACGACCATGTAGCAAACTTAAATTTGGAATCATAAATCTTGCAATGTACTCATGTACCTCTCTTTATTAGATTTCCTTTTATAGTATTTTTTTAGATCAATGCTTACAAGTACATGTATATATTCCAACAAAATTCAAAACTAGTCACTAACATTTTGAAATCCTTGTTTGTTTTTTTTTAATCGAAGTTAGACATATGCTTGAAAATAAAGTCCAAGTCTTTTCGCCTCCCTACGGAAACAACTTAAATGAAAAATTAAAATGACACCGTCTTTTTACAAAAGTTGAAAAGTCAGACTTCTAACATGTTGTTTGTCCATTTCGTCAAAAAATACGAGCCACTATCGCGGGCAAAAACGTCCGAAACCCAAAACGAAAACTCCGGAATTATTTTACCTTCCAGGAAAACCTGTTAATTATGACACCAGCAACTTCTTCCTGTGTGTAGTGATGAGCCATTTTTTCCAAGTAATATAGAATAAAAACCCAGACTTAAGCTGACAGATGCAGATCCAAGATTATTTTCCGGGAAGATTCTAGATTCCTTTGGGTTTAGGGTGGTGGGGACTATGCCCTCAATTTACTTTGGGAATATTATTGAACGGGGGAGGTGTTGGTACTCTGAAATCCTCACATGACGAATGCCGAAGATTTTAAAGAAGTTTAATAATCAATGCAATATTACTTTATCATGTTTATTTTTAAATGGATATGTTCTAAAACGTACACATAAGTAATAAATAATAGTGTTAACCAATTGGCACATATATGATGACGTTAGTACATGTACGTGATCAAAATCTTCTGAGAAGCCCTTTGGGCCTTACGTGATTTGATCACGTGACTCTCTTAAATCATATCCCAATGAAATTTTTATCAATGACATGTATTTCTTTAACAACAGGATAATTGACAGACAGGTCAGCGAGATCAGATCTTAGATGTTTAGCTACTGCAATTTGATCGACAAATCCTCAGTTTTTGTTGTGTCAAATTGAAAACAGGTATAAAATTATATATTTGTTTGTCATTGCTTTTAGAAAAACGCCAGATAATTAATAAACCGGAAAGCTACATGTCAATAATTAAAAGATTCAGAAAGAAAAGTATTGGCTTTCATAAATGCAATACAGATGTACATCTGCGTGCACAAGGAGCACATGGCTTACTGATCATAAATGTAGGTGTTAGGTCGCTGGTTCAAATCCCGCTGTGGTCACTTAAAATTGGACCTAATTAACATGGTATCAGTCCATTTAGCTGCAATTGGGTACCGGCATACGCTGGTAATACGAGTTAACCTGCGATGGACTGGTGTCCCTTACAGGGGAAGTTAATCATGACTCTTATTCGCTTAGCACCACAGGGAACTCTGCATAAGCACCGGCCTTTGGCCTCATGGTTGTAGAAGGTTATTATAACCGTTACTTAACATAGTTATGCAGTCGATCGTAATTCTGTCTGCCACAACGGCATTAACTTCATGTATAAATATGATAAACTTGTTCGAATCTTAAAGGAGTAAAAAAAAAACTGAAAAAATATGCTGCATCTGCCAAAAATAAAGGTATTTTAGTAACCTTTTGTTTATAGATCAAAACAGTTAAATAAACATAACCCTCATAAAACAGTTCAAATTAATTTTATTTAGATAAATAAATTGTATCATCGTTTGTGTGCAACATTTTTTTTTTTACACCCGTAGTACGTTTATTACTTGGATATACTGAAGTCAAAAGGTGCATTTAAGATATCGATAATCAATTACGGTGAACTACAACGCTGCTTTTTATACCTAGGGACCCAACAAAGGTACAAACCCCTTGGAAAGAATATAGGTGATTTTCGAGGAAATCCAATGTAATAGGTCCTTGCTATATCACTAAAATTGACATAAATTAGACCTGGAACTGTGTCACCGTTTTAATTGTCTTTTGGAATGCCAAGAAGCGTTTTTGCATGTCTAGAATGTTTGGAACGATGTCGAAAACCGTTTTACAACTTAGAGGAGGCTTGTTTCACACTATTCAAAAGTGCTAAATGCTTAAAGGAAAGTTTATTTAGTATTGAAGGATTTTTCAAGGAATATCGGAAGGGAGGGAACCTTTCTGCGAATTAAGCTCTGTTCTTCTTATAATACAATTTTTTCTCTGAATCAAACAATGTGAATTTTATCGGAATCTAAATACATTGTTTTATTTAGTACTATATATGCATCAAACACTATTGTATGTCATTAATAAATACATTATATATCAGACGCTTTTCGGCCATAACAGGCCTCAAATGCCAAGATTTTTATTCATATAGAACGGTATTCTGCACATATCCAATACAGATAATGTTCGAATCGTTGCAAACAAACTCAAATCTGGTACTCGTGATAAACTCTCATTTAATTTAAATTAAAATTTAATCCCTTTTCAGAAGAACTAAGTCTTGCATTAAAGGACAATTGTTTGTTGGTTCTGTATTTTGCGAATTCCTCTTGAAACTCTTAATATATCTTTCTCGCAGATAGCTAGACAGTAACCCTTCCTGTTTAGTGAGTTTCGTTCATATAACAAAAGGACCATGTTTGAGGAAGATTTGGGTTTTTGTTAATCAAATCTGAATTTTGTACTTTCCTATGAAATGAATTATATACATACATGCAACCGAGAATTACGTGCCAATATAAAAATTTATAATATTGTAGCGTCAATGTCACAGACCCAATGTAACGTTTGTTTTAATCACATGTCCATGTTGCAGTGAACACTTTGTATATATATCAGATAACAACCTTAACAAAACCGATTCAGGGAGAAAATCGGAACTTCACGCAATGCAAAAAAGATTATGTATTGCATAATTAAAGCTAGCTTGTTACGGGTTGCCGTAAAAAGATTTAATTTTCGGCATTCTAGATTTCGGACATGCAGTCCTTAATTTGTTAATAAGCTAGCTTGTTAATGGTTGTCGTAAAAGGATTTTTCTGCATTCTAAATTTCGGACCTTTAATATGATAGCTAGCTTGTAAAGGGTTGCCGTAAAAGGATTTTTTGCAGTCTAGATTTCGCAAAGCCCTTAATAAGATGATGAGTTAGCTTGTTAAGGTTGTTCTAAAAGGATTTTTTGGCATTCTAAATTTCGGACCTTTAATATGATAGCTAGCTTGTAAAGGGTTGCCGAAAAAGGATTTTTTGCAGTCTAGATTTCGGAAAGCCCTTAATAAGATGATGAGTTAGATTGTTAAGGTTGTCGTAAAATGGTTTTTCTGCATTCTAAACTACGGACCTTTAATATGATAGCTAGCTTCTTAAGGGTTGCCGTAAAAGGATTGTTTTCATTCTAGATTTCGGAAAGCCCTTAACAAGATGATGAGCTAGCTTGTTAAAGTTGTCGTAAAAGGATTTTTCTGCATTCTACATTTCGGACATGCAACCCTTAATAAGATGATTGCTAGCTTGTTTATGGTTGCAGTAAAATGATTTTGTTTCCTGGATTTCGGACAACCCTCAAATAGAAGAGGTAGCTTATTGCCGTAAAAGGATTTTTTTTCATTCTAGATTTCCGAAAGCCCTTAACAAGATGATGAGCTAGCTTGTTAAGAGTTGCCGTAAAAGGGTTTGTCTGCATTCTAGATTTCGGACATGCAACCCTTAATAAGATGATAGCTAGCTTGTTTATGGTTGCAGTAAAATGATTTTGTTTCCTGGATTTCGGACAGCCCTCAAATAGAAGAGGTAGCTTATTGCCGTAAAAGGATTTTTTTTTCATTCTAGATTTCGGAAAGCCCTTAACAAGATGATGAGCTAGCTTGTTAAGAGTTGCCGTAAAAGGGTTTGTCTGCATTCTAGATTTCGGACATGCAACCCTTAATAAGATGATAGCTAGCTTGTTAAGGGTTGCCGTAAAAGGATTTTGCTTCCTGGATTTCGGACATGTACAGCCCTTAAATAGAAGAGCTAGCTTGTTGCCGTAAAAGGATTTATTCGGAAAGCCCTTAACAAGATGACGAGCTAGCATGTTAAGGGTTTCCGTAAAAGGAGTTGTCTGCATTCTAGATTTCAAACAGCTCTTAATTAGAGCAGCTTAATTGTTAAGGGTTGCCGTATAAGGATTTTCCATCCTTGATTTCGGAAAGCCCTTGGTGAAAGGTAACACATTTCATAATTGATTTTTTAGGTGTCGTAAGTCAGTTACATTTTTAGTTTATCGTTCATGACCCTAAATCATTTTTTAGACTGGAGTAAGAAATTATACATTGCTTTTGAAGTTTAACAACAGCAGAAGGATACAGTTCAAAATGACTTTGACCTTGTTGCTAACTATGTTACAAATTCAATTTACATTACGTTGTATATGGTTAATAGTTGATCATATATTGTATTATTTTATGAATGATTGAAATTTCGACCTTTAATGTCCAAGCCCTTTTTACAATTTTGAAATCAAGACACAGAGTATTTAAGTACTACGTATTTGTGCTCTTAATAGAAATAGTGTTTTGGTGGTTTTAACATATTTTATTGGTAATTACTAAAAAGATTGGAAAAACGTTCTAAGACTTAATTACAAAACACTACTTTCTCTGCTAAAAGTGTTTTGTTTAGGATTGTACAACTACATGTAAAGACAGCTTGGTATTGAAACATGAAAAATAAACGAACCTCTGCTTTTATTTTTTCTTTTATTTTTGTAATGGTCGAGTAAAAACTGTAGTCGCAGTTCAGGCATTTAGACAGCTGAAGAGGTGATTTCGTGGGAAGCAGACCATTATATCTATACAATAGCTCCGGAACACCTGTCTGATAGAGGGACTCTTGTGGACCAAAGCACTGCCATTTTGAGCTTAGTATTTTTTCAATGTGATTGCAGTTTTATATTATCATGACACTGACAGAATGTAAAATACCACTTCACCTTAGAAGATGGACGCGACAGTTTTCTGTTGATAATAAATGGGCTGCGTCACGGAATTCATTAATGGGAGACGGTTGTGGGATTAGGAGTTATCAAACAGTGCTCAAAACACAATCTGGTGGCAAGTTCTCTGACTGTACGACATAGATTGTCAATTGATTTGTATTCCTCGAAACATTCATTCTGTCATTTGACAAAACGTCAACAGTATCTTCACTCGTCCATGAGGCGGACATACAACTATAAAAATATACGCACTTAAGCGTTTGGTTTTTTTTTTATCCTATCGTAAACCCCATCTATGTTGAAATAGTAGTAAAAGAAACAGCAGACCCATACATCAATGCCAAGATACTAAGCTAGCTTAGCGTAATACGACCAGACGAGCAATCGGAGTAAAATTAGGAAATCAACATCATACTATAATTGAGCTTTCTGTAATTTAAATACAAAGCCAGCCGATTTTTTTTTCTTTAGAAAATTGTTGATTATTAGAATATTAACCATATTCTAACCTAACATCTCCGGTATTATACTTAATCCAATTTCTTCTTAAAAAAAAAATCTCTGAAATAAAGTTTGATTTTGGGGGATACAATTAAAGAACACCATGTTCGTATTATTTAATCACAAGTATATTCTTAAATCCACTTACCTTAGACTCGATCCGGTACCCAGTGATGAGTTCTGAAGCTCTTCATTAATTTGTTGTTAAAACACAAAATCCTTTACAGGGTCGGTGGTAAATGAGAAAAAGCCTCGGAGACATGGTACTTAAGTACCAGCACACTACAATATAGACCAGAAATGAGAGAATTTTTTTTCCCGCCAGAATTATTGATTAAGTAAGGTCAATATCATAATATTTCATAACCGTGATTTATGTGTTAATATCGGACAAAGCGAGTAGCAGAGGACAGAACGTTCTCACACGGCCCAGGAATTCCTATACTTCGGGAATCGGCGGTTCAGGCCTCCGGATCTAGGAAATATATCTCAGAAAGATTATCGTAAAAACAGATCGGGGTAAAATGCTTTTGAAATGGACCCGCTGAAAGCGATAATTCAATCACATGGAATGTTGTTTTTTTTTATTCACTTACGTTTGTTCTGGCTTGACATGTACTTAATTTTGTTGCTACCAAGATGAACCGGTGTTACGAGTGCAATATATATACACCGGATAGCGATTTACTGACGATTAAGGCGCGAGTTTTGCCGACAGTCATAAATTTTAGTCCAAATTAGATAATACTCAAAAACAGTAAGCAGTGTCATTTTTTTTTTGCTCTTTTACTACAATTGTTTACTAGTAGAAAAATACGCAGACTCTATAGAGATCTGTTAGTAACTGGTGGGACACATATAGTCTTGTGACTATTTGCGGAGCCGTTTAAACTAACTTCTTTTAAAGATCATTTTGTTTTACGATATTTTGATTTTTTTTCGGAGACTTTTGCTTAAATGAATGTTAATTCAACAAAAGATGTGAAAATTGCACAATAAGGTAAAAATACATGTTTATATTTTATACCCACATTGTATGGTCCCACTCCCTGTTTCACCCACATTGATGAATTATGCGTGTTGGGGGTAATGTTTAAACGTTCAGGGAGTTCATACATTTAACTTTATATAAATAGTGCCTGTTTGGGAGGGTACCAGTTGAAATTGACACCCCGAGAAAACCATTGTCAACCGACGCGAAGCGGAGGTTGACAATGGTTTTCGAGGGGTGTCAATTTCAACTGGTACCCTCCCAAACAGGCACTATTTATTTTATTATACTGAATGTCATAATTTTTATAGCAAATTTTACTGCTTTTATATAGAAAAGACGTGAATTCTACGGCGAACCGTACGCGCATAATTAACGCGCATGTAACAATTCGTTCTATCGGCCCGTTGCTAAGCGTGCGAGGGAGAGAGAACGGATTGTCAACTGCGTCTAAACCAATCAGATTGCAGTATTTAACATGAAAGTATAATAATAATTAATTATTTAAGCCCTGCTGGTATCTTTAACTTCAACGAACTGTAAAAATGGTACATAAATCGCATGTACTTAAGGACCGTAAAAAATATATAGAATTTATATTTTTTTTTTAAAAGTCTTTGGGGGAAAAAATTGATGTTCAAATTGCTAAAATTGTTTAACACTGAAAAAAAAACTGGTTTGGAAAAGAAATACGTAACTTTGACCCCAACCTTTCAAGAGTACATGTAGTTTCTAAAATCGCTAGTTAAAATTGGATAATTGTAAAAAATAAGATGCAGATTTTATCGATATTTTGTTTATAATTACTCAATTACAAATGTAAGGTACAGTGTAACAATTAATCAATAGGAATAACTTGACATTTTGTACTGATATGATTATTTCAATTAAAATATAATCAATACTTTCTTGTTGAAAATTATTTGATTGCCTGTATTTTTGTGTAGAAGTAAAGAATATATGATTGTTATAACACCGGTAATGAAATCCATTATAATTATTATAATATTTTAAAGTAAACATTTTGCAAACTATAGAAAAGTGCTTTTGGCCAAGAGATATTCTGAAAATCAAAATACTTTTGTTATTATTAAGTGTAATGAACTGGTGAATATAAATGAATATAGAAAAACAAGAATCATTGTCAAAATTCATAGAATTTTTTTTTTCAAAAATGTACTAGTATGTTCTTACCTTTAAAACTTACTGTTTATGGTCTATATACGTCATGTTCTTGTGATCCTTGTCTGTTTTTGTGTTTATTTGCATAATTATATATTTATGTATATCATGTAACTCCTATACCAGTGACCTGGTTTTGAGTGAATTAATGAATTGAATGAAATTAAGTACAGTACGCGTACGGTGTAAGTAAATTTAAAAGTGCACTCAAGCGTACACATTACTTAATTGGTAATTGCCATGTGCATTTTGATATTTTGAATTACCATCAGCAAATCACACGGTACCAAATATAGTTATCTCTGGTAAGAAAAAAAAGAGAAAAAAAAAGATTTTCCATTAATTATTTTGATTATATTGCACATGTTGCACTTATTCAAATGGTTAATTATATATAATTTGAATGTGCATCCTTCAAGGTTTACACAAGCTTGGCAAATTTGAGGACATTTTGAACCATAATGTACATGTTTCATTTCTATCAACGCTTCTATATTTGGTGAGTTAATAGGGTTTTTTTGCTATATGCTAAAATAATAGCAACAATCATGTTTAAGCGATTTGGTATTAACTGCCAAGAAACTTCTTTGTTTAGTCCAGTCGCTATTAGGTTACAAGCTAAGCAACAAACATGCCATTTACACTAGTTTTATATGCTTGTAATTTTCGAAAACTTTTAAGTAGTTTTTATTATATTAGGGTTTCAATCGGTATGAAAATTTTTTTAGGCAATTGTCCAATTTGATATGATTGAAGTGGAAATGGAACCGATTTGGAATGAAAAATATTTAGAGGAGACAAAAATTAGTCTTTAGTAGTTAACAAATAAATACAAAACAACCCACGTCAGCTTTTCTTTAGTAGTACGTGACACACCCTTTAGCTGAATTCAATGATTACTATCAACATCAGTTTTTGGTTTTTGTTTTGTTTAGTCTGCTTTATTTTGTGTCAGCAGATCTATATCAAACAATACCATAAATTCTTCATGAAGCAGCAATGCACAGTTACGATAAAGGCTGGTTAAAGAAGTGGGAAGGGGAAAACTTAATGAATCTTGAAACAAGATGTAACATTTTCCTCATGGGTTGTATTAATGCCTTCTCGACTGTTGTTCGAGACTTTGCTTCATTAAGCTAAACTCACAGAGGCAAAAAAAAGTGATTTTAAGGATTTGCGGCTCTACATCTAACTGACGTTCAAGTTTTATTGTTTATGTGTCAATAATATCGAATATATTCCTGTTTAACATTGGCCTAGTGCAAATAAGTGAGCTTACTGAAAAAGACAAATAAAGGTTGCGTTTAGTTTAAAATTATATCTTAAACAAAGAGTGTGTTCACTGAGTGAGTACATGTACATTGAAGTATTTTTAAAATTTCATTTCACCAAAGTCCAATCAGTCGTCTATTATTCGAATATTATCAAGAACGTTTAATGGTCAAGAAGTTATATTACCCATCAGATTTGCTTAAAATTCTTAAATATGATTTTAACCATAAACTATTATCGTATCGCGATACATTTTTTCAATACTTGTATACCGGGTTAATTGATCGGGCTTGGAATTTCGTTACGGGATCGGGATTCCAAAATTCTGATTTGAATTAAATATGGCTGATGCATTTTTTTTCGTTCCTAACACGAAAGGAAAGTAGAGGGTTTTGATATTGTGACTGCTTAAAGAGCTTCCCATGTTGACATGCTGATATTCTTAATAAAGAATTTGAAGTAGGCCCTGTTGCAGTTGTGATTATGTCTCCCTGCAGGTTGACACAAACTGTCAAAACATTCATTTTTTATAATAACTGTAAATTAATTTATTGTTGCACGTTTTATTTTCTTTTTCCACCAGATCAGTGGACTACCTAAAATGCATTATATCAAATGTATCTAATAAACTGACTACTTGGGTCTAGTTTTGCTAGATGATAAATCATCTAAAGTTTCAAGGGTTTTTTTTTTATTTAAACAGATTATAAATTAATACCAACAATTTTTTATTCTATTATTTTATAAAGAATTATAGTGCAAATGAATTATGTTTATAAATCTATCAATTACGGTCTATCAACATTAAAAATATTCAAATTTTGATTTAAAAAATATTGCAATACATATCGCAAAACATTTTAAAATATCGCAATTTATCGCAATTCAGAATTCCCCCCAATACCAAGCCCTAGTCGTCGGTAAGGTTGGAAATCTTTCATTTTCAAGTTTAAGACATCACTCTTCGGAGAGCCATACATAGTACATATACTCAGCCATATTTTATCAATACTATAATGTTACTGGAAATAACATTCTGCCTCTACTGTGACTTTGACATTTTTTCACCAATTTAATGTGTACATGTAGTTTCAAAGAGACAACAAAATGTACATTAATCAACAATTAATTCTACTTTTGACATGATGGTATTTTCGGATACGTACACTTATGTGCAATTACAACCCAAAACGGAACACCCTTACGGCAGACAATCGCCTACAAGGATGTACATTTTAAATTGTTAATTGTCTCTCTCACCTTCGGTTAAGCTAACTGAATTGTGCAAGAAATCTTCCTCGTGAGAGATGTTTGAAACTTGTTCCCCTCGGAAAAACCTTTCTCTTTAATTGCTCAGAATCTGTCTGAAGAATTGAACAAATTGTAGACCCTGTAGCAGTCTAAGACACGATGTGTAATTTTAAAAGCATTTCTATATCCAATTTAAAGATATCGATATTGTGCACAGAAAGATTCTTATTTTGTAAAACACAGGAATTCATTTCAGTATGAACGTTTGGGCGGGAAAAAATCGTAGTATGCTATCAGTCAAAATTGGAAAATCTTGTCTTTTTTATTATTAAGGAGATTTTAATTTTTTTTCAGTTAATACGGGTTGAATTTTGCAAATCTATAATCTTTTATGATTTTAATTTGCACACAATATATACTGTAGATTCCTAATTAAACGCGAGGAATTAATATCCGCGTAAAATCGCGAGAAGCTCATCTCGCGAATTTTAAAATCTCGCTTTTATTTTTCGGACATATGTAAACTACATTAAATTATGATAAAAATTCGGCAATCGCAATTTTATGTTCTCGTGATTTGATGGAGAACGGTTGAATCGCGGAATTAAGTACTCGCGTAAAATAAGGAATCTACAGTATTATGAATAAGCATAAGATTTGTTATTCAGCTGTCAGTTTTTGAGGCATTGCTTAACGAGCATGGTCAAGATTTGAGTTGTACCTTAACATTTGATTCTATTTTGATGTATACATTGCTTCATTAGGATATTATGATTGTTTAATCAAATAGTGTCAGTCGTCCAGTTGAAAGTGTGATACAGAGCTCACCATTCTTTGATACTGTATACAAGGAAATATTCGCCCCCGTTTGGGTTTTTTTTTCCGCCCCTTCGCCCTCGTTGTCAGCGTGCGAATTTAAGACTGGGCGAGTTCTAATGTCTCATAGTATCTCTTTTTAAACACAAATGTGGCTGGCCAATTACAAGACGGAGCGTAAGTGTTTGGAAGTGAAGAAGGGTGAAAATTACACGGGGCGAAAATAACCCGGTATACAGTATGTAATCAAAGCTTAGGTCACGTTGTTTTTGGTTTACAAATTGAATGCTTTATAGAAAATACATAGTCTTAAACAAATCTGAATGTGACAAACACTTGACATTGTATATTTTTGGCCATAACCAACTAGCAACTGCTAAAAACGGATAATTTACCAGTATTTAGCCAACAAAAACATGACATGAGTCTTGTTTACCAAGAATAATAAGCGTGCATCTTTCTTATACTATTACAACAAACACTAACATTTTGAGTGACCTTTAGAAATCCCATTAGTTAGTAAGGCATCGTAATAAATAAAAATTGAAACATAAAATCTAAAGCTCAAATCATGACCATACCCCTTTAAACACATACTAGAGGAATCGAAATGTTAATTTACAGGAAAATGACGGTGAACATTTTCATAATTATTCACAGCATATATTTAAATCAAATTAAAAAACATTTACCAAATACTTAAAATATTACTTTA
This sequence comes from Magallana ariakensis, assembly GCA_020458035.1. Classification (NCBI taxonomy): domain Eukaryota; kingdom Metazoa; phylum Mollusca; class Bivalvia; order Ostreida; family Ostreidae; genus Magallana; species Magallana ariakensis. The sequence goes on from CM035820.1 coordinate 26,179,578, forward strand.
AATTGTAATTAAACAAATATCGAGAATGCGAGTAAGAAGATCCAATGAAATCTGCCAGATTGTTTTTGGTATTTGGGGTTTTTTTGCATGGAAAAGTTATTAATGAACTTACACATACCAACAGATAAAGAAAACAGTTTTCATTTTCTTTCAAGTTTTGTGTTCCAACACTAAAATGTCGAGCTTTTAATACAGCAGGGATAAAAATAAGTTTATTAATCAAAACAAAAAAATTGATTAAAAAAAAAGGGATTGAAAATTTTGTCAAGATTAATATTATGTAAGTTTAACATTACAAAATAACAAATGCACTAGTTCGGGGTTCACAAAAATACAGGAGCTACATAAAATTCGACCATTTCCTCGTGTTTCGTCCCAGCCTTAAAGAAAAGACTGTTAAAGTACATCGTGTTACGACATTGCGATAACATTATACAAATGATTTAATAGTCTTTTGGCCTTCTGTTTAGCCTTATTATAACTGTCACTGACGGCTGAATTACGATTATGGTCGGGTGTAGAATGTTAACGTACACGAGATTGACCTTAAGTATGTTGTATCTCTCTCTCTCTCTCTCTCTCTCTCTCTCTCTCTCTCTCTCTCTCTCTCTCTCTCTCTCTCTCTCTCTCTCTCTTTCTTTCTTGACTACAATCGTTAACTAGCAAAAATAAAAAGTTTGTTGATACGTGTCCAAATAGTCAATGTTTTGGTTCTTATTCTGCATCTTGTGGTTTTGTTTTGTTTTGTTTGTTAAATTTTTATTCATTCATTTTGTTTTATTTTTTTTTATATATAAATTCTTGAATTCCCAAATATGTTGCTTTTCATTATAAGACATGTACAAATGATGAGGACTTTAGTAATCGTTTTTAACAATATTGAAAACTATATATATATATATATATATATATATATATATATATATATATATATATATATATATATATATATATATATATATATATATATATATATATATAACATTTAGTATCATATATAGGATACACGCATACGCACATTTGTATCTTTATTGCATAGGGGTACAAATTTTGGTATAATAAATATACCTTAAAAATAGAATGACTTCTTTCGTCTAAAGGTATATTGTCCCTTGTGTAAGATCATTCCTTTACAAAAATAATAAGTCAAAAGTCAAAAGTCAAAAGCTAATTTCTTGAAATTTAAAATAATTCGAAAAAATATGCTGAATGGGTGCTGTTCAGTTGTTACTTCAAAAATAAAATGAATCTTTGTAAATCGATATTGTTGTGGTATATAGGACGCATTATTGATAGTTATACTACATGTACATGGATATGCTTTGCTTCCAATGTATATTATAGTTGCAGTAGAGTGGCCGAATTCCTCACGTATAATGATTCATTTAGAGATATTCCAGAGGAAGCATTTTTTTCCGGATTGGGCCTTGTACCAGTTTTTCCCTTCTTTTTATTGTTTCCACTTCCTGCCCTGTTTAATGCTAACCCGCGCCATCAAAGGGTATTTCGTTGCGTTCGGTGTAGTACATGAGCCGTTGCCAACCCAAAGAGTTTTTTTTTTATTATTGAAACAGAACATACAAACATAAATTGAAAGTAACTATTAACACAGCGCCGGATAATTAGAACCAAGGCTGGAGGTTTGCATCCGTCTAAGGAGCAGTTTCCGAATGATAGTCTTTGCGCAAGGTTACATAATTCTTTGATTTTACTGCGTTTTACCTAACAAATTGCAAGGGAAAACAATCATTTATAAGGGAGAAATAGTTTTGTTTTCTTTAATTAAGATATACATGTTCATGTGTATGTTTCATGGAGCATTCAATAAATGTCAAAGGAAATATAAGAAAATTTTAATTTGAAGATGTAGTTTTATTAAGTAAACCACATTTTAAATCCTATAAAATTGTTTTGTCAAACCTGATCGTAAGTGAAATTCCCATAAGATTTCATTTCATTTGTATAGGAAATTATCCAATGAAATTATTTTTTTACCGGAAAGGGATTGTTTTCCTTTAGGATATTATAAAGTTAGATGTCTTGTCTGGCGTGTGAGATACGTCAAAGCCAATAGTCATAAACTCCAGAAGCAAAGGTATAAAACTATCATATGTTCTATCTAATTTCACTTTTTTTTAACTGCAGCTGAGATGAGTGTCTATAATATGGTCTCATTATATTGTACATTTATTTATGGATTGTAGTATTTTTTATTTATTATCAAAACATATAATTTAACTTCTCTAGATATACAAACATGTACATGTACATGTATATGCAATAATTAGTATTACGGCAGATACTATTTTGCATTTGTTGTATTTGCTTTTTTTGAAGATTGCTATAATTATAACACATGACACATTTTTTCATGTACTCCTTGCATTTCATATTCCAATAGCCAAAGAACATAAGGAGTAAACCTATTTGCATGCTTAGCTTATTTGAGACTTTTCTCCTAAAATATCGATATGTCACCGATATCTTTTGACCTACATTTAGCTATCAAGGTCATCCGACAACGAAGACAATTGCATTATTTAGTCCATTTACTTGACGTGAGTATGTCCTGTAAGTTCCATGGTACATTGTACGGTATACGGTTTCGGAAAGATTATCCAATATCTCTCTGAGATATCGGTAACGAGGGGCACAGAAACAGCTGAACCATAACGTCATGTGATCGCAAAGCAATACCATCTCTAATAATATTAAGAAAGCGCAACCAATACTGAGGTACAGAATTTGGTTGGAAGGCACAAAACAAACTATAAGATGCATAAATATAAATACTCTTGACGGGGACAGCTAGCCTCATTACTTAAAAAAAATTAACAGGTACTTACATTTGTTACAAATTAATCTTAATAAAATTCAACATATTATTTACAAAATTATAGAACAATAAATTTACATGTATAATTATAATAAAAACAGCTTCGTGTCTATAAGCCATGCTTTTTGTTGTTGAATTGTTTTGATTTTGCCCCAACATTCTATTAACTAGAGACATGCTTTACGCTTCAATATTAATGCTGCTTGGGTCAATTTTTGATGCTGATCAAGTTGATGCCCCAGAGAATATTAGCAATAACGGTTGCCGATTTTTTTTCTATTTCTTTGGAACTGTACTTAGAAGTGTAGACGAAACAGGTGTATTGGAGATTTATAAGTATACAAACCTGATGGAGACAAATGACTTTTTCACATCTCCAATCAGCACACTTCCTGTAATTATCATTACCCTTACAAAGACCTTTTGTTTGTATCGGTACTCTTTGTTTTTTTAAAACACAAGATTTCTTCAACTACATTTATATCGAGTTTCTTTACAAAGATACGAACGATATTTATTTGCTCAAAATATCAAAATGGCCATATCTAATAAGGACGCTTTTTGTTTCACTTGCCGGCTGTTTGAAATTACGCAATGTATAATCAAATATCTAGAAAACCGTCAAGAAACGCAGATTGTTACAGTAAATCAAGAAAACACAATGTTAGAGCTAGCTCCATCTATGTGATCTTACTATGGGAATTTCTTCAGATCTCCCGTATTTGACCTCGATGCTTAATTGCTGTGCATTTGAAATCAATTGTTTCAAAGAAAAATAAAGAAAGGAGAAAAAAGGTCATTGGTTTGCATGATTTGAAGGCGAATTGCATTCGCTGATTTGATCAAGTCTTGTTTATATCGATTCCTTAAAATCAGTCTCAAGAAGAGATTGATCTCTGTAATTGGTCTATCTTATAAAAAAAAGCCCAGAGAAACTGGAGCACTGTAAAGTGATATTGGGTCGCCGTCGGGAATGTGGCATAGTAGAGAGATAATGGTGTTTTCGAGAGAATGTTATCATTGGGAATTGGAGCAGAATGTAAAATAATTGTGTCAAAAAGTGCTTCACGAGCTTTTGTTGCTTTTCTGTAAACGTTTTTTTGTTGTTAATTTTTCTCTCTTATCCACTATCGGTTGTTGGTCTGTCGCGCAGTTCTCATACTGTAGGTAATGTTTGATGAAAATCAGATTTCGCTGATTTATATAAACGTTTGGTTTTTTTGCTATTGCATACGTGACATTTAAAACGCATTGTTGATATTGCAATTTTTGATTTTTTGATTTTCTGGCGTCGAAGATAACGTTTGAGTAATAAGGTCACTGGATTAACTGTCAACGTACTAACTATGTCATCTTGAAAATCATGCAAGTTATTATCTACTATTATCTAAGTTTTTATACCTACATCTCCAACACATTTTATCACAAATTTTTGGCCATAGAGTTATAAAGTTATAAAATGTTAAGGTCGATACATGGAAAATAACATTTGCAGGAATAATTAACCTTATGATTTTTTAAAAAGAGTATGGAGCAAACAAACTGCAGCAATCAATCAGATTTAACTGCGATCTTATTAGCATAGAAATTCTATCAACACAACGCAAAACAGTTCAACAATTGTAAATACAGTAATTAAGAAAGCACACAACATTGTATACGGAAAAGGTTTGACAGAATCTCAGAAACAGTTTCTCGGTACGGTGCTATGATGTACTCTTAAGACTTGTTATAATGTAAACAACACTTCAAAATCAATGGCGATTAAAGCGAAATCCGGCCATATAAACAAATCAGAAAAAAAATATTCGAAGGAAGTTCATTGACCAGTGAATACAGTGAAAGGGTTGTCTTTGGCGTAGCTTCGCTGTCTTATCCAATCTGATTTTGTCCAGACGGCATTCCTGTTTACTTGTCTGACAACTTTTAGGTGTTGCGATACATGTACTAGTATTTTAACTCAATGGATCGATTCTGCATATTTTGCTCAGTATAAATTGTAATAACGTTGATATGCATCGATTAACACCTTTATAAAATAATTGCGTTGTAATTTTGCCAGATAGTTACCATGTCTTCCCGGAAAAAAAAAAAATACACAAAGGTCAGTAGAATAGTAGAGAGTTTCAATTCTAAATGAAATGCTTTATTTATTACTGTCAGCATGGAATTATAAGTTTTAAACTTAGTTTGGATTTCAACAAGTTATTATTTAAAAGAAAATCAATACACTAGATAATTATACCAAATGTGATCAAATCATTGTTATTGTTAAAACGTTAATAACATTATTAATTTATTGATTCTTTGCCATCATTTTGAAACTGTTAGTGCTATCATGTTAATTATTCATGCGACTGATACGTCACAAAACGACGTCTGACTTAATCCACTTGTTATTGTTCGTTCACTATCGAATTGAAGCGTAGACAATAGATTGATAAATAACAAGTCAACACAGATCATACTGAACTTTTTAAGTTCCTTTTGAATCGATATTTAGCTTTTGGCAATATATTCCATTTTTTACAACAACCCTATAACTTTAATAAACCCGATTGACTATCAATTTAGCTAGAATTTAAAAAGTACATAACCATACGATGAATATAATCAAACCTTTGGCTATGTTATATATACTGCAAGGTATGGATAATTACATACATTTTGTTTCCAAAATGTAAAATTCTTACGAAATTAGTGTTTTGAAAATAGGTATCGCCTACATATCAGCCATTCCTTGAACTACGGGGAAAAGTTTATCTTGATAAGGTGTACTTGTAGCGATAATAAATAACTCCTATGTAATGTAGAATTATAGATTAAAGGAAATGTATGCACGTGTAGTGTGTACCAGTTTCTACATGCTTAATAAACTTAAGATAAGCATTGTCAAAGGCCGATTTCGTACAGATTCATTATAAAAACCTAGGTTTATTGTCGTAAATATCCGGAAAATAATGCTTTGACCCATTTGTTCTTGAGATCACTGTATATATATGTTTATAATTATGGAATTGATAATCTCATGAAATACAATGTGTCACCTTGAATTGGTGAATACGTTGGAAATTGCTTATACATGTAACGCATTCCATTTTAGTGTAAATATGGTAACTGCTATTTTATCGAAAACATTTTAGTGCAATGCTTTTGTGAGATTCCCCCGCCCCTTATCTTAATAGTTAAATAATTGCAGTTGATTTGAGCACAAAACAAGCAATTGTTTGCATTGGATTTGAAGATATAATATTATATTTACAAGTACCAAATGTTAAAGTGATCATAGAAAAAAAAAACATGAACATGAACATATTTTTCGAACTTTTGATGTATGGAATAAAGGTGTGTGGTCTTAAACTAACAGTGAATATATGCGAGTCCGTAGCTTACCAAATTCAACCAAATTACTTTGAACTATCTTACCATTTGTACAAACCATCCTCTAGAGGAGAAAATACACAAAACTCAAGACCGCTGGTTGAAAGTCAAATACACATTTCAATTGGGGAAAAATGCTGGCCGTAAATATTGACCACCGGAAACAGATCTTACTAAATAACTAAATGCTACACTGTAGACCTATTTAGTTGAAATCAAATTATAATTTGTTCATGATTAGAGCCACCTGTTGTTTCTAAAGGTCATAGGTCAAATTTGTACACTATTTAAATTCATTGGTTAAGGGTCAATGTTACAGTTTTCCTGTTTGTTAGTATTCCGGTGGTTTTAACTTTTTATTGAAAAATTCTAATATATTATTGATTCGCCCATGTACATGTACCACATAGCTATTTTTTCGTGGGAGTATATTTTATGCTATTTATAAAAAAAATATTTTTCTGACTTTGCATTTTCCGTCGCAAAATACAGAGAATCTTGCGGGAAATATATAATGTATAGAACAAACAGAACGCGCGAAATTTATTTTTGAAAATCAGTCAACATCACTTAATTGTTATGAGGGTTTGACTACCCACTTCAAACAAGAAACAATATGCACAGTACGGGAGATTCATTCGAATCATATAAAGGTAGTTATGATGCCGATTATTATTCGCACTGCAATATAATGATCTTTCACAACAGAAAAATGTGAAAACTATATGAATATACACGTTCATGCACTGGAAATTCAAATGTTGCTTTCCTAGACCTATAACTAAAACCACAAGCAATGAGTCATCGCCTTGTTTTTCAAACTCCAAAGCACGCTTATAGACGGGAAAGAACGAGACAGATATTATTACTGACAGCCAAAAGACAGACACATATAAAATCATTTGTCAGAATTCTTCATTAATATCACGATAACTGTTTGAAAGTACACCAGTTATTTCGACCTTCCAGAAATGTTTTGATGAATCTTCATCGAGTCGATCAATTTTATTTTTCTCTTCACGATTATACGCTGAGAAAAAAAAAGCGTCTAGATTGTAACACATTTAATACCGGAAGCGTTTGTGTGATTATAATTATCATTTTCAACAATTTTCTTAGTCACCGAGGAATTTGAATTTGCAACACAATTTCATCGGTTTGTAAAAATTAAATCTGCAAATTAGCTAAAATAAAAATAATATATGCAAGTGCGAAACATTTAAAAATGTAAAGATATTACATACAACATAACAGCATATTAAGGTGTTTTGATCTACACATACGCCAAATCGCAAAAATTAATCTCATAAACCAGCTTACGTTATCCAAACACTAAAGTTAATTAGAGGATTTGAATTGAGTTAAGGCGGCTCGATGATCGTGGCTATTTTTAGACTATATGAATCTTATTGAAAAGAAGATCTCTGCGTAAAGATATAAGAAATCACTCTAGTTCTAAAGCTTATAATTGAACTTTTTATTTACTACTAGTAAATGAATGTTTAAAGACTAAACATTTCATATCTAAATTTTTAAGTTAGATCTAATGAATAATGTGTTGACCACCCCGCCTCCTTTAGCCAATAAAGTTGATTTACAGCATTTTGCAGATAAATATTTTCAATTTGATATTTTATCTTATTGATCAGTTTCAAGAAGTTAATCCATTAAAAATAAATAGTTTGTATTGTATAAGGTATTTTTTTACAAGAATCTTTTACTCTTATCACAACAGTGCTTGTTAACTATAGCAGCTTTGGTTCGACTCACCTTTTTCTTTGTTTTTAAAAGTTTTATTGCAAATTATACTACTATATTGCAAACGTCAAAAATAAATATAATATTGTTTTAGAATTGAAAGGTTTGTTTTTTAGAGACACAGTTATAAAATGATTTTCATAAAGTTTACTTTTTTATTAAATGGAATATTAAATAAAAAAACAACCAATTTTTAGGTGGCAAGATTTCTGAATTCCAAACTACAATATTAAAAAAAGTCAGTTAAAAATCATGATTGTGGGTTTTTTTGGCCAATAGCTATTATAAATCAAGGTGAAAATTACTTTGAGCTATATTACAAAATGAATATAATTAAAACCTACCGGTATATTATGGGGGAAAACCCAGATCATAACTTAAACATTCGTACTAAAGACAAAAATGCATTCATTTTTAGATATTGTATTGAAAAAAAAAAACAGAAAGCCAAAACAACAAATACATTCTATAATTATAGTCATATTATTTTAAAAGTACGGTTACTGTATATAGAACTCCAAAACATGGTCAAAGACAAAATATGTAATCATTTTGTACATTACATAACATTCCTTTTGCAAGGGTCTAAATCGGTATATTTATAGAGACAAGACGTTAGTTACGCCTTGTGTAAGAACTATGTTTTAAGCTTAAGACGTCTCATTAACAACAGAGTCAGGAGTATCATCTTATAATTCATCGTCTGATCTCGATATTCGTGTTTTTTGTTTCCAATTCAGAACACGCTAGGACTACAATGGTCATAACTTGAGAGCATCCAAGGACGAGGGGCTTAACAAGAATATGTGATTGCTGCACCGAAAATAGTTGATACACCGCACGACTTCTTCCACAACCCTGACTGTTCAATTAGGCGAAAATGTAGGTCAACAGAAGACGATAGATTCGGCATTAGTCCGCCAAGGCCAGACGACGAGGCATGCTAACTAGACATACAAGTAAGTCCTCCAATACATTAGGATCAGAGTGGGAGAAAAACCGGAGCAGGCTTGCTGAAATGTACTTCCTAATTTCACAAAAATGGTTTAAAAGCATGATGTTGCAGATGCTTTTATGGTGATCATTTAGTTTGTTTCACAAACTAGCACATTAGGCCTTTGGCCTCAGTATAAGTGTTCTAACAAATTTAGGTAAGCAGGGGTTTTTTGTCCGATTTTTGTAATTGATAGCACACAAACTGTTTATAGATGCATATCAAATATATATTAAATTGTGACGATGTTTTATCAGATCATCATTATATTTGTCTTAATAGATAAAGCTATCGTGGTTTTATATATACAACAATTTAAGTGGACACCAGTCACCAATGAGTTATTTCATTATAATTAATGTGTGGACGATGAGTGCTGTTATTCTATTGCAATTGGCGTCGAAACATCCATTATTTATGGTTATGTTAAGGTTCGCAATGCAATCCTCAGCTTAAGCGTTGATTGTTTTCATCCTTAAGATGGCTGGATGGTCGTGGCTAATTTTAGAGTATTTCAATCTCCTACGAAGAAGAGCTCTGTATAAAGATATAGCAAATATACAAAGTTTTAAACGAAAATATTTGAAATTTTTCTTGACTAAATGATAGTTTATAACTTAACAGATCATATCTGAAAATTTTTAAGATCCGATGGTTAATTTGTTCACCACCACGCTTCCTTAAGCTGTTATGAGCTGGCACCACGTCATCAATATTTTGAAATTACTCGACACAGTTTACAACTAAAATCCATAGAAATAAGTATATCAATTAAGGTAAAACTTCTGTTTTGAGGTTGAGAATGAAATCAAAAGTAACAACCATGGTATCTTGCGCTTTGCAAATAAAAAAAAAAATGCTTGCACAGCAGAGTTATGAAGAATATGGATTCTTGTAGCTTTTTCTTTTTTTCAATTTTTATTGGAGGGTCTGTTTTAAAACATGCACAAAATGCTTATAGATGCATATTAGCTTACATGTTTTATTTGACGATATCTAAACCTACACATTGGCATATTTTTTGCTTTTGTTTTAGTTTTTTTTGTTTACGTTGTATTTATGCATAACTGTGTTAATTTTAAGGAATATGATAAAAGTTGATAAAAAGTATCTTTCAAATATCTTAATTCGTAATTATTATTTTGAATATAAAAGAATTTTAGTTCTCAATTCGTATATAGGATTATAAAGAACACCAAGACCCTTTTCTAAATACTAAAATGCAGACTATCATTAAATAGTCCTGCTTTTTTCCTACAGGAAGAAACAAATTTTTGCTAAAATTACAAAATGGATTGCGTGCTATTGTCACATAGCGTTTATAAATAGAAAGAAATTATTTATAGCTCACGAATAAAGCTAGCCTTATAGAACTGTAGAAATATCATTTGATCGCATTAAGTTTGATGAACGAGTCCTTGATCTACATTTTAGCTGGAACATTTCTGTCGTTTGCTTAATGAGGCAAACATTTGGTATTTGCATCTTAAGCAGGAATGGTTTATCATCTTCAATCACGCATTATGGTACCGATATACCTTTTTTGTGATGGGAACTTTAATGGGTTACACATGATTTTTGCAATACGTGTGATTTCGTTAAATAAAGCGTTTTTAAATCGTCTATTAGTCTATTAAAAATTGAAAACTTAATACCTAATCTGTTGAAGCTTTGGTGAAAAAATGACAATAACAAACCGTCAGCCATCTCAAAAATCCATAAAACGAAATACAAATTCAAAGCAGAGCAACACGGACCTCCAAGATAGAGGTAGGATCAGGTGCCTAGGAGGAGTGAGCATCCTCTGCTGCCCGGTCGCACCCGTCGCGTGCTCCTTGTCACCATTGGGCATGTCACAATACATTCTGATACATTCAGTTGCTAATCAAAAGAGACAACTTGACGTACAAATCGCAAAACAGTTAAGGGAGCTACATTATCCATCAGATCATTTTTAAAATGTTAGATATGATATCTTTGTTCATTAACTATCATTAACTAAAGAAACTATCCAAATATTTTAGCTTTACAATTTGACTGTTTTCTATTATTTTATATAGAGCTCTTCTTCTTAAGAAGGTTAAACTAGTCTTAAAATGGCCACACTCATCGTGCCCTCTTAAGCATTTTTCTGTCAAGACTTCGTGTAATGGAAACATACTTAGTAAATGAAGTTTTGATTGTTCTACCATCAAACGGGCCTTTAAAATTTAGCTTTTTGCTAAATAATTCAAAATTTAGTTAGTAACACTATTTATACATAAAAACTTTGGGTATTCTAACTCGTTTTTGACAATTGTATTATTGAAAAAAAAGCATCTTCGAGGTGTGCTTTATTCAAAGAGCTGCCTACATTGAAAGGGAGGTGTGATCGATTCAAAGAGCTGCCAACGTTAAAAGGGAGACAAGCCAATCAATTACGGTATTTTCTAAACCAGAATTCGTTTTATAGTACTAGATGATATCCCGCACAAGCACGGGAATTATTGCAACTTTATACATTAATATGAAACATTGTATCATCTTTTTACCGGATGCCGATAAAAACAATATTTACATGACAATGTTGTCATGTTGTAAATTTTGTATATACTGTCACCCGGAAAATTCAAAATTTACAACATGACACAGCGCTTTATATACATGTACAAATACAAATATTTTGTACATGACCTTTATTCTTTTTGTTTCAGCTGGCTGGAAAGAAATACAAACTTTTTTATTCAAATAAGGGAGTTGGTGTATAGTGCGTCGTATCTATTTTTTAAAATTTCGTTTTATAATAGGTCAAACTCAATATAACTATAATCAATGTCCCATGTAAGAATTTCAGTAAAAAGACTCCCCTTCCCTTACCAATTCAACTTCTCCGTTGCATGCATACATCATCTATTCATACAGACGTACTGCAGGAGAGTTGTTAACACAATCTGTTTCTGGTTCACAAATTAATGTATATAAGGTTTGTTACCAAACTGTAGTGGTATAAAATTGTATATATGAATTCAAAAAAACGCTACTATACTCGTACATGTATACATTATTTTTGCATTTCTTAAACCAAAGTTGTCAGATCAAGGTGACTGCCTGATGATTAAATCGTCCTACACTTTACGCCATGACGTTAATTAGTCAACCTGCGTTCTTGGTTACCCCGTTCTGGAAAGTTCTATCCGTCAAAACTAAAATCGTGCATTCAAGAAACGAATTGGCTCATTTTATTTATTCAACATTTGTCATATTTTTACCCTAAATAAGTTCCCAGTAAATAATTTACTATTTACGTAATCATTCAATATTATTTCATTACAAGCATATACTTTGATAATAATTCCCACTGACTTGGATCTGCCAAAGCGTGTCCACCACCTTACTCTCATGTTTGCTATTTCGGGCTAATTATCCAAAATGAAATTAAGTTTTTTTCATTTTCTTTCAATAATTACTTAACAGATAAAATTTAATTATAGCTTACGGACATCTACTCACACGTGATGAAATACCAAACGTGTAAGCTGTTATTCTGGTCAAGGCATTTCTAGTTTATTGGCAAAATGTCTTAATTTATAAGTTTAGATGGATTAGTAAACATTTTCAGTAAACGCAGTGAATTTACTACTTATGCAGAATACTTATAAATATATTTTTTAAAAATACATTTATAAGTAAAAAGTTTTAATAAGTACACTCAGTAAATTTTGCGTATTTTCCTTTTCTATTCTGACTTAAATAAAATATGAATAAAATACTGTTTAAGTACATTTGTAAAGCATTGTATATCCTGTACTACCAGTCTATAATGTCGTTTGAATTTGTTAGGTCGGTATTAAATATCTTTATGCCCATCCATTGATCTTTAAATTTGCAAATAAAACATTTATCAATTAACAATTACCTATTCCAGTTCAAATTTTGATATGTAGCTTGTTAATTTTTACTTCTTGAATAAACAATTTGAAATAAATTTGCATGTACGAATATTTTAATGACAAACCAAAACTTAACTACAAAAAAACAACGAGATCCCAGACAAATACAATGCTTAAACTTATCGAAAAAAACTTATGGGGCAGATCATTAGTATTAAATTTTATATTTCAAAAAAAGATACATGTAATGTATTAAATGTACAAAATAAGTTACCAACAATGACAAGGTTATATTATATCTGTTTCTTTCCCGCCCAATCTAGATATTTCATTAACTTTGAATTTGAACAAGACTGTTTGATTGAATGTAGTCTTCAAATTAATAAAACAATACAGTTTAAAAAGGTTCTTTACTTTTTTAAAATCAAGATTGTAACGGCAGAATCCAGTAGTCATTGGATTTAAGGCGGGAATTTGCGACCTTGATGTTTATATGTTTATATTAAGGGGAGATCACCCTGTCATGGTTGTTAACTATTTTTGTACATTTAATACATGATGTATAGCTGCGATATAAAAAATTGCAAACTAAGCTGAAACTTTTTGAATACAAGTCATACACAATTACACAACACAACCATACTTATTTGATCAATATATTCAAAACTGTATGGATACTGTGTAAAAGTTCGATTTCTTTTGTTGTATTGTTGATTGATAGAGAAAAAAATGCAAAATGTTTAAAGAGTACACTATTTTATCGTTTTAAATCTTAAATCTAAATGATTTATTTCCAAGAAAGATTTCAATACAATTAGTTGACCTCTTTCATCAATAAAAAAATGTTCTTTTTTTAATCTCCATATCATCCATGTTATTATTATTATTACACAAATCGATTTGAAAGTAAAATCTTTAACGGCGTCTTTTACTGATATCGTTTTGAAAAATACTTACTAGGACAAATGGAATCAACACTTGAAATTAACAATGTACGAAGAGAGACAAACAAAACATCATTCAACAACGACGTCGACATATTCTTTGCTAGTCTGGTTCTTCTCCTAAAAATCTGATATGCGTGGAATTGTGGGAAGAGTAACCGACATAAACAGCGAATAACGAGTATGTCTGGATATTAACGTTAAGCTACTGAATAGGCAAACTTAAGTCATAATGGGAAAGGGGCAACAGGGACTTTTCAAATGTAAGGTAGCCTCAATAGGAATTTCCAACCTTTCAGTATCTAATTTATCCAATGTATCTAGATATATGTATATCACAAAAAATATATTTGTTTTCGTTTATACTAGGACGGAGATACTCCAGTTATTTTTTTCTAAATGGATTAGTTTCAGTCCTTAAATCTCATTGAATAGAGTTCCGCCAGAATTGTTCAAATGTGGGTTTTTTCGGTTAAATTTAAACAAAACTGTTTCTATCCAATAAAATAGGCAAGGTAATATATGTTCAAACAAATACATCTTTTAACATTAATTTCTATTGCACTGAGCATGCGATCAAATTTTCTTAATGGATGCGAGCAACTGCTTTTATATCTCTATTGACCATTTGTAATTTAACCAGTTGATTTAAATTTGTTCAATGCATCGCCTTCATAGAAAAATACTGAAGTAGAAATTTTCTACTCCTGTTCCACAAGATCACCGGACTTTTAAATCGAATATTACTGTAACATCATTATTTGAAACATGTAGTTTAGTCAAATGTGGGTCACTGGTACATTGCTGGTTATGGAGGATTCGGACTACCTGCGATTTAAGATTAAGTGCTGAGAGAAATAAGATATAGCTTGAGGATTTTTTTTTCAATTAATAAAACACAATTGACAAGTTTGATTCAACTTGACTAGCTAGTACTTTTTAATAATGTTATCATTTTTAATTGAACCGTTTTAAGAAAAAGGGCACGTTTTAGAGAATTCTTATCATGAGTATGAACCGACCTTACACGCTAAAGTATCGGAAAATGTTTTTAATTTTGCTCTTAACCAATTGTATACGTGAATGTTTATTCATTAATTTTATTTATCGTCGAATACTTATATTTAATAAGCGGCATGAAAATGGCTTAAGTTTGTTTTTTTTCTGTAGTTTTTATGCATTAAACGTTTTCCGTTTCATTAAAAAGCGAAGTGTTTTGAAGTAAATATCGTTTAATAAACCGTGTAATAATTCCTCAAAAACTAATGTTACATAGTCTTTAAACTTTGGTTTGATATTTCATATTCTAACGTAGATTTTACAAAAATTAACCAAAGCTTCAGAGTTCATGGAAATCTTTTTCACAAATAAAATGTCTGGGTATATCACAATAATCATCGTCCCATAATGCAGAGCGCAGGAGGTGAACGCATTTCTGGATACCCGGTTCTCCAGGATACCAAGGTGTATAGGTCACTATGTTGTCACGGCGATTCCAGATGAACTCACTTGCATTCAAACGCTTAGCACCAATCCATGAAGAGCATGCAAATGGCCATTTTTCTAGGCATTCGGCTGTAGAAGATAAAAAAACCACAAATAATTTAAAACAAGAGGTCCATGGGGCCACAACGCTCACCTGAGCAACAATGGGCGTTCAAAAGATATTGTGCCATATGGCCCCTCAGTAGAATAACAAAAAATAAATATTGTAAAGAATTCGAATTTTACACTTATTTTTGCATACACGTAATCTTTGACATTGTATCTTTATGAAATACTATTTTTACCCAGAATAAGAAAATCCTACGCAAGATATAAAACTAAACACACTGATAACTTCCAATTCCCTATATTTTCGTTCTGCCCCCCTCCTCCTCCCCCACTTTATAAAGCGATCAAAATATATGAGAGCATATAGGTACATTTTCTTCCTCAACTACTTACTAGTTATTGTATTTTTTTTTTAATTATCATATAATAGTTATTGTATTTTATTTTTAAAAAATCCTATAGATGTGAAGAAGAAACTTGTACCCCAATCCGCCCAATTCCTCAAATTAAAAACATTCAAAAATTTAATTTGTCTTCTCCATTATAATTAAATAATTGTCTGTTGTTTACCTGGCTTTTATAACTTTACTCACATTTGATTGATGAATACACTGGGATGAAAATTGTTGTCACGTGACATGTTAAAGAGCTATAAAAATCAATGTTACAGTATTGACAGGCACATCACTCTATTTTACTAAGGCCCACCCATTATTTTCATCTTTATTCAAAAATAAAAAAATGGCTACAGACCAGGATAATTTTCCGCTGTAATATTTTCTTAGGAATAGGATAATTCCTTTATCCCCGCAACAGAAATGTGTCAGAACTATGGAAATTGTTTAATGGTGTCGTTTTTATTTACTCGTGTCTGAAAAACTATCAAAATTGATGTAGAATTCACATAATTCATTGTATAAAGGGGTGGCCCCAGAGAGTAGTTATATACAGCATATCATCCTTTAATTTTTTTGTACAAGTATTTAACATTTAGCGAGACATTTCTAATTATCAACCAAAATTTCAGCGTCAATCGTAGAATTATAACAAGATACAGAGCTCACAATTCTGCTAGGTTTGAGTCATATTTTGTTCACGTGAGTTTATTACATTCAGCTTAAGATTTTTAACTTGGTCTTTCCTATTCAGCATTAAAAGTGGAAAAAATCTGTGTACATAGAATTGTGAGCAAATCTCTGTATCTTGCTTATAATTCGAAGCTTAACACTCAAATATGGTTAGTAAATAGAAATTGTAAACAACTAAACATAAGAAACATGCACTATAACAAATAAAGTGCACAATTTATTTTTCAAAATGAATCATATACATGTATATACCTACATATTTCCGTCAGCGATATTAAACTCTATTTAAACTTATGAATAAACTCGAAAAAATTTTAAGCTTCTCAACAAAACACATTGCATTAATCTAATATTACGCAAAAGATCATACCGAATTACCGATAGAATGAATAGTATTTTAGTATTCATTAATACATCAGATTTTGCTTAATTTGTGCAGTTAACTGTCTGATTTACCGAAGTCTCTGTTTGATTTGATACGTAAAAACTACAAAATACAGGCGATGGTTCCCAGGTTACAAAGTATAGATAATAAAAACGAAACGAAAATCAAAACAAGCTAACACCACCGCCATATGTGAAAAACTGTCAACGCATTGAAATATTTAACCTCAATTTACTTCACAAAATCGGCACCAATGTATTTTGCATGTTTCAAAGATCCCCTTCGTACGCGAACTGTTGCAGAACAAACAAAGAGTATGGAATACGAGTCTTGGTAAAATGGGTGGGCAAACCCGGGCTGGGGCAAAATAAAAGCCGGGGCAGATCGGCAATCGTCAATTCCAAAATACGCATTGTTTTGCAGCAATATTTACAGCGAATACAAATATACTGGTCCCTAACATATCTTCAAAGTTTTAATGAGATTGGCATATTAATAGTTTTGCTCCGGCACGGGTTTGCCTACCCATTTTACCATGACTCATGGAATACCGAACCCGAAGCTTTAAACAGATTGAAACACGCCTTTCCTTTATTATTATTTTCGTAATAACTCAGATTTGAAACCGAATTAGCCCATAATTTTTGCAATTTATATTTTCCTTTCCATAAGGATTATTTATGCTAAATTACAATGAATTTGACTCAGTAGTTCTTGAGAAGAAGATTTTTAAAAATGCACCCCCCTTCTTCTACAGTTTCGAGGTTTTCTCCGCTTTGAATAAAGATCGGTCTTTCATTTTTGCAATTTATATTAACCTTCCCATAAGAATGCTTTGTGCCAAATTTGGTTGAAATTGGCCGAGCGGTTTTTGAGAAGAAGTTCAAAATGTCAAAAGTTTACAGACGGACAGACAGACGGACAGACGGACGACGGACAAAATGTGATCAGAATAGCTCACTTGAGCTTTCAGCTCAGGTGAGCTAAAAATGACAATTTTAATTTTATGTGGAATTTGATTTGTCTATTGATTTTAATTTTATGACTGATCTCATTTGTTTTATATAAACTAACAGTGAAATCATTATTATAATAGGTGAAAGTAACCAAAACTTTACTACAGTTATTGACGAGATAAAAAAAAATGTCGCTAAAATTATTCTACACTGTACCGTGAACGTTATTAGTAAATTGCAAACAATATACCAAAAAACACATATCTGCCTCACAATGATCATGAGTATTTTACTTCAGATCATAAAACTTACAGAAACCTTGTCGATGTAATGTTTTGGTTAAACAGCCATGGCTATAGCTTATGAAGATTATCAAGTATGGAGGGTAATCGTGTTAAAAAATCCAGTCATGTTAACTTGTAAATTCGAGTATGCAATCGTGTTGGTGTGTGAGCCTGAGTATGAATGTGTGTAATTCTGATCGTGTAATCTATAAATTGACTCCGCAGACCTTCAATGTAATTCTTCCAACAGATGTACATTTGCAACTTTAAAATGCTGTTTGTCATTTACATGTAACGTGTCACTATACTACACATTTTCCATCGGCATTCTCTGCATTTATATCTTCGTTTTCCGGAAATAGCACAGTTGACATGTTACAAATCGACAAATGTAAAGTCTACAAGTTTGTCGAATTTTGACATGACCATATATGGAAACAGTGACGTCACAGATAGCTGCAGGAAAAGGCCTGCCGTAATCGCCGGAATGGGCACAGAATGAATGAAAAAATATTACATATCATATTATTTCTGGATAACAACATTTTTTTAGGAAGTACGATTTTTCAAACAATAGATTATAGGCTCGGTGTCCATTATATCAAGAGAATCCAAAAAAGATGCGAGCGAAGAATTCAATCGGCATCAGATGTCTTAGATCTGGAATATTTTAAATATCATGCTCTGTTTAAATGTATACACGCATTTCTATTGTCTTAAAGTACATTTAACAAATCGTGTAAGTATTATACTTAGAGTTCGGCTGAATAAAGAAAATATCACCAAAAGCATCCTTATCGCTACCACAACGTTGAGACAAGAGCCCCCCCCCCCCCCCCCTCCTCAACGAAGAAGAAAAAAATCACAATATCAATCATTATTTGTACATTTTAGCCTTTTGTCGCATATTTTAGGCAGTAGATGCAGATCGAGGGGTGATTTAAATTCCTGACAGTTGTAATGCACCGTTTTGGTTGAATTGGTTGTAAGCTTGGATGTTGAATGACCGATCGGGAGACGGAGAGGATCGCAAAATAATTTTACCGATGAGTTTCACGCAAAACTTCCAGCTGATGTGACAGTTTGAAATAAATCCAAGATGGCGGGGATGGGTACCTTGTGTTTTATTAGATATAGGATATTTATTTTTATTATGAGAAAAATATATAATGTCAGGTGCCTGTGCTTTACAGCCACTTGTGAACATGTACTGATTACCATAAAGTAGCTTCTTGGTTTTTTAAAATTACTGTCATTACAGTATATATTTATAAGATTTTAAAATTAAAACTCTACCATTTCATATAGAATCAAATCTGTTTAACCCACCTGTTCCTTAATTTCAGAAATTCGATTTTCGAAAAAAAAAAAAAATTATAAAAACATACTAGTATCCCTTATTTATTTCTTCAGAACCTTTCAATTTCTGACAACATTTTGTACTTTAATTAATGATTATAAAACTTCTTTCATAACAGTTTTAGATTGTTTTTTTTTATTATCTATCTTGCACTCATAACAAAGTCATTTTGATATTTGAAAAAAATATATAGATACATACATTTTTCCGCGAAAAATTACCAAATTTTTTTGCAAGTCGTTTAATTTTAAAGAAATAAGTAATATAAAATTCATTCTCAAAATTCTTAGCATTTACATGTAGGTAAGCAATGAAGCTATATGGGCTTCACGGCGGTCTCCAAACCCCATGCTGCACAAAAGATACTCACCCTCTATGAAATTTCTTGATCCGTCTCATTTCTAGAAAAGAGCACGTATTCAACTTTATATTTTTCAGTTTAAATTACATGTCAAATTATTTTAGCAATATTGGAATAGATTTTAGGCAATTTTTTTTAGTAAAAGTTAACCCTTATCGTATATTACATGTACCATTGTCCATGGGAATTATATTACAGAAACCAGCGCATTCGTCACACCGACACCGATTTTTACAAACATTCACCTCTTCTTGTTTGGTCCAGTTTCAATCATACCTCAAAATCTTCTTTTATAAAAAATAAAAAAAAATATTTTTGATCCAAAGAAAATAGTATCGTTCATCAAAACAGTTTAACTGAATTTTAAGTTTATTTTAGTCCATTCCGGCGATTACGGCATGCCTTTTCCCGCAGCGAGTATTTGCCATATAAGGTCATGTCAAAATTCGTCAAACTTGTAGACTTTACATTTGTCAATTTGTAACATGTCAACTGTGCTATATCCGAGGGTGAAGATACACATGCAGAAACTATGGATTTAAAATGTGCAAAGTTGAAGGTTCAATTAACTAACAAAAACAATTAAGCAGCAAAATGTGCATCATACAAAGGAAGTGTGTCAAATCTTAAAGTGTTTATGCTCGAGTTTTTATAGGTTACACGATCAGAATCACATACATTCATACTCAGAATTACACACCAACACGATTGCATATTTGAATTTACAAGTTTACAGGTCTGGATTTTTGAACACGATTACCCTCCATAATCATGTAACACTTTCTCGGTACACTAAAAAACTGTTTATTTGTACTTGCAAATTTTAAGCCACAAACTGTGTTTGATACATGTCTAAAATTAAAATAAAAAAATAAAAATAAAAAATTTGAAAAAAAAAAATTCTTCTCTAGTTTTAACGTTTCTACATGTAGATATCATTTTTTTATAATACAAGAAATTTAACATTCCAACAAATCGTTTCATCCTTTAACTTTTACTGTTCATTGAACAACTGAGCATCACATTTCATGATATTACAAGCCTTTGGGGGTTGTCCCATTTGCAAAACTGCTTTTAGCTTTTAGGAATTATTGTACCTGTGTATAGGCCGTTAGCTTGAGAAAAGTAGTCACTGAACAAGTTAGCATCACTTTCATTATATTTAAAGGGGTATCCCATTTGCAATTAATATTTTTAGAAAATATTATAGCTGTATATTGTCCGTTCGCTTGAGAAAAGTAGTCACTGAACAGTTGAGTATTATACTTTTCATATTTCAATAATGCTTTTAGAAAATATTGTACCTGTATAAAGGCCGCTGACTATAACGAATTGTAGCCACTAGCTGAACAAGTTAGTACTTCCTTTCATGATATTACAAGAGTTGTCTCATTAGCAAATGATGCTTTTGGAAAATACTGTACCTGTGTTGACCATTGGTTGGAGAAATGTGGTCGTCAACCACGTGTTCTCATCTACAGTTTCCACTTCCGCCAAGTAGGCGCCCATTAGCTCGCATTCAACCTGCATGAACACAACATGAAATGAAAGAATGTAAACGGGTATCATATAAATGATACATTATTTTCATTTAGTAACATTTACAGCTTAAACGCCTTATAGTTTCTTTTACAGTATGAAATACGTCCAACACATTTGATTCATTCAACGATTATAGGAGATGTGATTAAAATAGTTTGCAAGTATTCCGACTTTTTTTTTATCCCCCTTTGATTTTAAAATGCTTTCATATAAAATTGGGCATATGTTTAATGAATCAACATCCATCTCAATGCCATCGAATGATCATTAAATGTTTTACATAACATCGGCATACTGATTATATTTGTACTGATTCTCTTGAAAGTAATTTTAGACAGTTTTTGTTATACCTGTACTATTTTTTATAAAATTATTTCAAAACAGTTTTTGTCATACCTAAATATATACCTCATTTATATCTTGGAAATGATTTCAATCAGTTTTTGTTATATCTGTAGTTATGTATTTGAAATAATTCCAGATAGTTTTGTCGCCCAAAATTATTAACTTTTGCAATCGTTTCATGAACCTTATTTTTATTATATACAATAGAGGCTGTGAGTGTTAAAATTCAAAACTTATTACCTTGCATTTTCTCCACGTCATTTTGAACTCTCCAAACTTGTAACAATGCCTATTGTAAAAGTGGTAACCGCGCTCACACACTGAAAAGACATTAACTCATTCATACTCTCCTATGTAACTCGAAGCCTTGATATTAAATAACCTTGGTCCTATGATTGCTTCACATAAATGGATAAAGATATGTTAACTATCAAAATAAGAATACGATCGAAAATTGACTGCATTATAATAAAGTACGTGCTAAAGATAAGAAATATTGAAATATATTGCATGGTCCCCTAAATTACAATATATTCGGAGTAGACTGTAGTTACCATGGGTCATCTTTAGAGCCACCGTTCCTGATTTTAGTACTTCTGCGCTCACACGGTCCTCTGTTACTTCAGTAGTTATCAAACGACACAGTCTTTGAGTCTTGTTGTAAATAAGTGCAATGCACTGCGCTTGCTTTTTCAAACATAGTGAAAAACACTGAATTCGGCTTTTACTGCGAGGCGACATCAGATAAAAGAACTTGGCGTTCGGTGGGAAATTTGAGACTCTGCTAAACCTCATACTTGTTATTTGAAAATCCTCGTCCGATGCAATTGCTTTGAATATCACCCGACCCAGCATGACCGTCAACAGTAATATCCATAGGGTAGGATCTGGATGCATATTGGAATGGAAAACAAATTCTTCTTGAAAATCACAAATTTATGTTTGTTTTAATAGAACCTTTCACGGTAAACAGCGGCAATGCTCTTTTGCATATCAAATTCATATCATAATGGTTTTGTAAATGTGAAATAATTCTTTTTTTAACCTACGTTATTAAATTAATTACCAACAAAACCTTCGCCAAACTATTAATATGATTTCCCCACCGAAGATACGGAGAAAGGGTTTAGTTCAATTTAGAAGTTTGTAACCAATTTGTAACAAAGCTTATGTTTTAACAATCATGTTATTACGGCGACGTGGAAGGGCCAGATGAAAAAAAATTCTTATTTGTTCCGACGAATAAGTTATTTGTTCAGACGAATAACGATTTGTTCGGACGAATAAGTTATTTGTTCGGACGAATTAGCTATTTGTTCGGACGAATTAGCTATTTGTTCGGACGAATTACGATTTGTTCGAACGAACTATGATTTGTTCGGACGAATTAGCAATTTGTTCGGACGAATAAGTTATTTGTTCGGACGAGTTACGATTTGTTCGGACAAATAAGTTATTTGTTCGGACGACTTACGATTTGCTCGGACGAATAAGTTATTTGTTCGGACGAATTAGGATTTGTTCGGACGAATTTGTTATTTGTTCGTACGAATAAGTTATATTTATATAAAACAGCATTTTTGATGAGCAATTTATAAGACTATCTGATATGGCAATGATATAGATTATGAAGGGGAAGAGGGTCTGTGATCAAGCCACCCCTTTCCTAGAATGTCGTTTTTCCCTCAAATGATAACACCTCAATGTTATACATGTACTAGTCACTGATATTTCAAGGGTGTTGGAACAGGGGCGGCAAAGGCGGTCGCCGCCCCAATAGTTTTGCCAAAAAATGAAGTCTGAATTGAAATTAAGTGATCTGTATTTATTGGAGCGGTGATGATAACGGCGATTTATGTTCAATGGAGCGGCGAATGGTAACTTCATTGTTTACGTAGTCAAAAGTTGGGTATATATACCTGTTTCTGACGTGATTTGACAATCAACAGTGAATCAATTAGATAGGTTTGCCATTAAAGAAATATCGTTCTTCAGCTTTGATGATCAATTACAAGTTGTAAGTTAGAAACAACTGATATTATATTATGGGCTATAAAAATATATAATTTGTCACCACATGATTCACGGAAATCTATTTAAGGATTTCTAAACGTCTTTGAACTGCAACAGAGACTGATAAGTTATATCAAATTTACTTACACTGACATAATTGGTGCTAATATATGCACATGTGCGGATCCAGAAAATTTTGTGGGCAGGGGGGGGGGGTTCCAAGAGATGTCTATGTTTGTCGAAGGAGGCCTAAGCCTATTTTTGGTAACTTTACTAGTTAATAAATTTAAATTTTCCAAGCTCTAGATCCGCGCATGATGCACATAAACTTATTTAATATAAATGTTAGTTGCGTTATCTTGATACACATTCTATGTCGTCAAAGGTAAGAAACAAAGGTTAAGTGTTACTTTGCTTGGTTTCTTTTATAGTGCCATCAATAAAGCGACAATATAATTTATCAAATTCAAAAATAATTTGACACCCTGTAGAATAACAACTTACATGTAAATCTGTAAATGTAAATGTAAATCCCCCCCCCACCCCCACCCCCACTTATTGATAAAACTCGCCGCCCCAATATCTTTCGACGCCTCTATATTTATACCATATCTGACATAGTCTCAAAATCTGTCACAATTTTGCAAGTCGATAAAGGGCTGAAGTAGCATTTTTTGTTATGGTATATTACTAAAGAAAACCTGCGTTGCCTAAAATGGGCATCTAGACGGGGGGCGGGGGCGGCATACAAAAATATTTTCAGACTCCTCACCCCCTCCCCAACCGGGAAAATTTCGTGGATCTGTGCATGAGCTTGTAAACTGATTTAGACTTTTCACATCTGCGTAACCATGATTATAAAATCTCTCTCTCTCTCTATCTCTCTCTCTCTTTCTCTCTCTCTCTCTCTCTCTCTCTCTCTCTCTGTTTTAATAATTAACTAATGCAGACCAAATATATTATTCGTCCGAACAAATAGCTAATTCATCCGTACAAATAACTTATTTGTCCGAACAAAAAGCTAATTCGTCCGAACAAATCCTAATTCGTCCGAACAAATCCTAATTCGTCCGAAAAAATAACTTATTCGTCCGAACAAATCCTAATTCGTCCGAAAAAATAACTTATTCGTCCTTACAAATAGTTAATTCGTCCGAAAAAATCCTAATTCGTCCGAACAAATCCTAATTCGTCCGAACAAATAACTAATTCGTCCGAACAAATAACTTATTCTTCCGAACAAATTCTAATTCGTCTGAACAAATAACTTATTTGTCCGAACAAATAAGAATTATTTATTTTTGCATCTGGCCCTTCCACGCCGCCGTATGTTATAGCTATGCATAATTTTATATATATATATATATATATATATATATATATATATATATATATATATATATATATATATATATATATATATATATATAGTGCCTCATCCAACCCTTCAAATGATAGATCACTCTCTGTGATGAATCGTGTGCACTTTTAGTTCAATATCATTAATTATCGTGGATTTGATCGTAAATTTCAAGTAATCGGTTTTTCACTGTGCTAATAAGATTGATTTTTGGTTAATTGATGCACTTTATCTCAAGTTTTCATTTTTTAATTCAACGATCAATTATCTAAAATATATTTGCTCTCTATGTTTCGGCAATAATTAAGTTAATTAGATAGGTTTACAATGGAAGAAGCTGGAAGTGCACGGAATAATGAATATTCCTAATTAAGCATAGCCCCAACCTTAATTTCTTCACAAGGTTTTGATAATTGACAAGTGGATATTTTTCAAACATAAGAGATCGAATAAAATTTGCTTAAATTAAAAAAAAAAACAATGTAAAATTGTCTACCAAAGTTAGTAGATGCGCAAAACCTCGGTCTGATTGATAATACTATTTGATGTACTTCACTTACCTATTATAATTGCTTTAGAAAAGGGAGGTATGTGGCAACGCACTTTGAAAAAATTACGCACTTTGAAAAATTTTTTCAAAGTGAGTTAAATTTTGCACAAAATCTACGCACTTTGAAAAAAATTTTCAAAGTGCGTTAAATTTTAGACCACGTTAACTCACTTTGAAAAAATGTTTCAAAGTGCGTCAGGAAGGTACATCAACATTTTTTAGTATCGAGACACTTAACGCACTTTGAAAAAAATATATATAAATAACAAATTCTGGAATTAAATTCCTTATTTGTTGATAGTATGATGATTATTTAACACTAATGAATATAATTTGCCGTCGTTGAAAACGGGGATAGGGGGTGGAGGTGGCGGTTAACCAAAGATACAGGTCAATTACCAGTACATCATTAAAATTGATTATAGGAAGAAGGTCTCCTACCCCTCTATTTTCCTTCTAAAACATATATGATATTCAGCAACTTAGAGTAAATGTATAAAATCGGAAAAGAAATACACTTTGTTGTAAATTATGTATAGGGAAATTAAAAAAAAAACGAGCTGGTCAAACAATAATTTATCCAATGGTATGTTAAAGAATCTATAAATGTTTCAACATTTTTTTGACCCTCTTTTCAAATTCTAATCAAATAAAATAAATCACTTCATTATTATATAAAATTCATGAACATTGACAAACATTAAATTAGTAATCTTTAGGGTGTGAGTTTTTTCTCTTGCACTGATCCTCTAAAAGATCATATTATTTTTGATAACTATAACTAATGCATTCTTTTTTTTTTTTACATCATGTTAGTTTATAAGCACATGCAATTGAAGACAGTTGAAATATGTTATACATTATCTCCATTATCAATAAAAAAAATTAATAATTTTATAATTTTCGTTTCTGGCACAGCACAATGTACCAAATGTTTAGCAAGTTTGCTACATTCACAATAAAAGGAAAATGCAGTTGCTAAGCGATACAGTTTATGCCATATTTGGATAATTCAAATCTACCGGGTTGTTCTTTATGTAAATTGTCAAACTACGTAAGGTTATGAGAAAAGGGAACAAATGTTAATCGAGAAACTGTTTATCATGTTAGCTGAGAATGCAGTGGGTTCTTTCTTAAATATATCTCATTAAGCTACACAAGGTTAAAACAATTATTTATTGTATCTAAAATTATATATTATTTCGACTTAACCCTGAACATTTTTTTTTTCAAAGTGCGTTAATATCGACGATATCAACGCACTTTGAAAAAAAATTTTTTTTTTTCAAAGTGCGTTGACTTGGTCCCAAAATTAACGCACTTTGAAAAAAATTTTCAAAGTGCGTAATTTTTCAAAGTGCGTTGTAACAGAGGTAACTGAAATTCATTGTATAAAAGAGAAAATTCAGGTACGGATCTTTTATATCCGTAACATTTCGATGACAATGGTTGTTACATGTATCATGAAAAACAGACTGTTTAAAATATGAATTTAACAAAGCTAATCTGTTTAGATGAGATGTGGTGGTAACGAACAGTGTTCTAAATCAAACAGTCCAAAGGAAAAATACAAAAAATCAGGAGCAGAGGAAACACGGACCTCTACAAAAAATAGAGCCAGGATCAGGTGCCATTAGCATCCTTTGCCTTTTTTCTAGTAATATATCTAAATATAAATCATATGAGTCATAATCTGTGGTATCTTTTATTTCAAGTTCATCGGAGTATATCGTGTCGACGTTAGAATGGAAGTAATAACTGTTAATTGATAATACGTCGTCGATATACCTAAATGTCGAGTTGAAGGGCACAGCGAGTGATTTATTTCTTTAATGTACAAGTCTTAAGTTTGATTAAATTCTGCTTATATAGAAATAGGTCTGCTAACAGTGGAGCGCAATTGGTACCAAATTATTGTTGGAAGACCCGATTTTCAAAAACTACATAAATGTTGTCGATCAGAAACGCAAGTATCGTTTTATATTCTCTTCAGAGTACTCGTGTACGCAGTCCGAATGTTTTTTTTAACAAAATAGTTCTGTTAATGACCGATGACAAGATAAGTAAATCTACGAGATCCTTCGTTATTGAAAAAGAAGCTAATAATTAAATCGAAAAGCTTGGATTTTAATTTATTGTGGAGAATAGTTGTTAAGTGTAAAAAAGTCACAAATTTTGATGCTATTGATTTTAAAAAAAATTTTGAGATTTCAAACTTCCTAAAATTTCTTTAAAATTTTAAAGTATCCATATCTGATATACACCACTTCTTGAGTATACTGAAGTACAGTACTCTTAAAGTTTTTTTTTATCTGCTGTTAATATTTTAGTAAGGAGTAATGAAAGAGGTTTGGTAGAACATTTACTGGAACCCGCTATGTATCTTTGTTTTTAAGGCTGTTTTATTATGAAGTTTAGATATCCAATATAAGTAAGGTAATTCAAATTCAGTTTGGTTGTTTGGGATATTAAATATATATAAAACTGACATATGGTTTTGAAGAATTTCCTTCTTAAAAAGCGAGCTATGAGTAAAAGTGTTATTGCCACATGCAGAATTAATTCCAAGTTCTTCTAAAATACAATTTATGTAACCAGCGTTACTAACAAAGAAAATGTTGTTTCCTGCTATGTCAGCAGGGACCAGTACAAACTGATTGTGTAATCTACAATGTATCTAGTTCTTTTTTCACTTCTAAATTATTAAATATAGAATTAAAAATGGTTTTCATATTACGCTTTAATAGCTTAATGCGATATTTTAACATACATCGAAGACTTTTAATCCATTCTGACAACGTGTCAAGGGCTTCTTTTTCATGTTTGGTACATCGTTTGGCGAACTCTTCTACAGAATTCATAATATGTATAAAATAATAATTCAATTGAAAGATCCGGATTCCCTTAAATTTGGACCTTTAAGAATAAGCGATTTAAGGTCATCATTATTTACTATATTTATGTCACCAGAAATGGCGTGTCCAGCAGGACTATAACTAAAGGGTGAAAAAGACCAAAAACACGTTGGAGAACCACATCAACTTTCTATAATTCTGCAGCAATTTTATATTTAACCGCGTGATAAAAGTCTGGATAATTTTAATGTATCTGTTTGCGTATTTCACTTTTTAAACAAAGAAATTATATTCGACCTGATATTTCATATCTGATTTACTAGTATTTTAGATATTTATATGTGTACTGATATAGTTTGTGATACCGTATAGACTAACATACATGTAATAACATGCATTATGATTTTAAATATCTTTGTTACATGACTGTACCATGTTTCTCCCTATCCAACACTAAGTTTGTGTTTAAGTGGTAAAATGTTTATTGAAAGTTTTTTTTGCAACAGTTGCATCAAAAACATTTCGTGAACTTTCGAAACTTCGTCTTAGTCTTGTTAGTTATTATAAGTGATTATGCATTTTTCGAGATATTCACTCGTACATTAAATTTTGTCTTTTTAAAATTAACTAGTAAAACTTCACACTTCATCTAAGTCTTTTTCACAAATATACTGTTTGGGTGTATCGCAGTAATCATCATCCCATAATGCAGAGCGCATGAGGTGAACGCATTTTCGGATGTCTGGTTCCCCTGGATACCAAGGTGCATAGGTCACAATGTTGCCACGGCGATTCCAAAAGAACTCACTCGCATTTAAACGCTCAGCACCAATCCAAGAGGAGCATGCCCAGATATCTGGGCATTCCGCTGTATAAGAGAAATAGAGAAATATTAAAGAAACACTAGAGCAAATACCATGAAATGACAATAATTATTGTTCTACAACCTAATTTATTTTCTTGCAAAATTATGGACTTTGCATAAATTATGCTCTGTCAATCTAAAAGTTCTCAATTTATCGGTAAAATAAATGATTTCAGACGGTCTATACGGTAATTATTGCTAGTTAAGTCTTTCGTTCAGCAGCGCATGCGCATCAATTGTAAACATCTCTGCATGGCTGTTAAGCAAGAGGATGAAAAGTCTCGAATTTCGACAGATTTGGTTAGAAAATTATCAAACAACAAAGCACAAATGCGAACTATTTATCTTGTAGGAGAAAATAGTGTGAACCTACAGGTGTCATTAAAATATCATTTTGATATGGGATCATTTCTAACATTAGATCCGCCGAGCATTTTTATATCCCTTCTACGTCAGATTTCATATTTAACAAAACGTTCCCAGGTCATACCAAGTGTATGTGCATTAATTATTTTCACCTCCTGTTTATATTTAATATAAAATTAGTCAGATAGATAGATAGATAGATAGATAGATCGACAGACAGACAGATAGATAGATATTTCAGTAAGAAAGATTTAAACTTTTAGTATATGCACAATGTCTTTTCTTTTATCGAACTGTGTTTAAACAGGATAATAACCAAGATGAGAAAAATAGCTCTAATGTCTCTTTAAAATATATGACTTCACTCGTTTGATTTAACCTCACCTTAACTAACCTCTTAAGTTTGTGCCCGCTGGTACATAAGGCCCGGAATCGTTTCATTTAAAATACACTTTAATAATCATGAAAGAAAATACCCTCCCTCCCTCCCCACAAAAAAAAAATGCCAATTCGTCGATATGAATGCAATGGAAATATCTGTACATAATAATTGTATAGTAAAACATGTTAAAATTTGTTTATAGAATCCCTGGAAACCATCTGTCTTTCTTTCCAGACCATCCGATTCTCTACACAACAGTTCAATAAATTTATTAATTTTTAGTCTGCCTGTCACTAATCAAGCGAGTACCACATTGTACATTTTATATCGATCTGATATATTTAGAGCATTGTCTTATGCATCTTTTTGTAATGCTTTTGGGGGGAAAAAAACTTTACCTGTTTCGACCGCTGATGGGAGAAACGTTGTCGTTAACCACGTATTCTCATCATCTGTTTCAACTTCCGTTAAATAGGCGCCTATTTGCTGACATTCAACCTGCAACGTGACAATTTACAATTAAACAATATAAGCAGACGTGCCATCATATATATTTTCGAGTCACAGCATACATGTAGATACAGTATACAGGGTTATTTTCGCCCCATGTTTTTCGTCCTTCTATACTTGTAAGTGGTTTCGCTTCCAGTTGAATTCGTCCAGAAACAGAAATATTAAAAAAGATAATTTGATCCATTCGAATTAGCCCAGTCTTAAATTCGCCTGTTAACAATGAGGGGGAAAGTGGCAAAAATAAAACGAGGGCAAATATTTCCAATTGTACAGTGTTCAATAAAATTAACAGCATAAGTGGTTAATTTCCTTTAACAGTATTAAACACAGCTGAAACATTTAATTTATTTTTTAAAAAAAATATGTAAATTGGTCAACAAACAATAAAACTAAAATCAATTTTAAACAGATCAGTCACAAGATATTTTGTAAACATTTTCGAATATAGCATAATTTTTTCACCTTAGCGTCTATCCAGGTCATTTTAAACTCTCCAAGGCCGTAACAATGTCCATTGTAAAAGTGAAATCCGTACAGAAAATCACAAACTGAAAAAAGAAATCCATCACCAAACATTTAGTGACACTTAAAAACATAAAATATCTTTTAAAAAAATACTGTGGAGTTATTTTTATTCGTGTGGGTCAGTGTTCGTGGGTAGCCTAAATTGTTCTGGTTCGTGGGGACGTATTTCGTTGATGGCAAGTTCCGGATTATTTTGATTAATATGAAACAGAGGCTTGTATTTACGTTCGTGTAGATGTAAATTCGTAGGAAAGGGATACCCACGAAAGCCACGAACATTGGTCCCCCATGAAGAATGATGATTCCACAGTAATTTTCTTGGCTTTGTCGGCACAATTATTTAAATCACTCAATTTAGTCCTCAAATAAAATCCTTCTAAAGAAAAGTACATAAATTTGAAGACAAAACTCTGACTTGGGGCAGAGGAATGACTTAAGGAATGTTGGTGAGGACAGGGCCTAAATATGTTATGATAATAAATGAGCAATAACAATGTTCCATATTTTTCATTTTGAGTTAACTTAGAAAGAAGATTCCAGGAGATTAAAATGATATAACAAAAAGTTTTATAAACAATATTTAAATTGATTAATAAAGAATCACAAATAAATATTCTTATGCTTTAAAAAATTTTTGTAGTAAGAATTACAATTATGAACACAACTGCGTGTACAGTATCAAAACTCGATCTGCATATTTTCCGTATATGTCACAAAGTCACAAATAAAACTCAGAGTGTTCACAAGTTTAAAAAAAATCCATCACGATCACGCAAATAGTCCTTGATTTTATTGGTTGCTATTTTCATTGTTGACACGGAGATTCTAAGAGAAATGAAAACCTTTATTTTACAGGAATTCGTTTGGACTCTTTCTTAATACTTTGTTTAAATTCTCAATATAATAAATCGTTCGCAATGTAAATTTCAGTTGACCAACTATATTTAGCATAATTGTCCTTATTTGATAAGATAGAGGCGATATTTAAAAACAATAAATTAGAATTTTTTTTTCATTTCATTAAATGAATATAGTTTTGACACCACAGTAATTTTTAAAACCGAATTTATTATCAATGAAATTGAGAATAAAAAGAAACAAGGGACAGACATAATTTGTCCATTTTGACATTATTTCTCGATATAAACAATAAAATAAATTTTAACTTTATATTTATTTTCTTTCTTAGGCTTCTTGTTTTACGTTTTTTTATTTAAGCGTTAGTGCACCACGACAGAGTCTATTTTCATTTTTTCTTTATTCACATCACAGGGAACTGACGTTAATAATATGTCTTTTTGTAGTACGATATGATTACAATGACATAGTATCAATCGCCATTTTCTTTTTGGTTATATGCCACGATTTTTTATTAGAAAATGCTGGAAAATATCCCCGTACGGCACTCACTAATTTAAAACAATAAAATGTTTTCTTTAGTGATTTATGCTGGATATGAAGGTGGCGATACTGCAGAAAAAAATTCTGATTTGATCACTACATTCATAACCCGAATGAATCATCAAAGAAAGCATTTTATTGTTTATATTGGCATATTTCTTTTAACAAATTTATGAATTGATCATTAAAAATGAGTAAGAAGTAACTAAATTAGTGTTGATGTGCATCAGAGTGTTAGATAAAATAAACAGCCAAATAGTCATTTGTGAAATACTCCTTATTAATTTGCAAAAATTGAGGAATTATATAAAATATTTACAGTAAGGGAGAGGCGGCATGGTTGCTTGAAAATAACTTGCAGATTACGAAAACAATATGGCGCTGACACTGATTCTACCCAATCTGATAGGCTGTTCCAAAAAAAAAAACAAAAAAACCCCAAGAATCATATTTATTGCTTGCTGTCTTTGGATTTCCTTACGTCGCTGAAGGTTTTGTAATTCTTACTTTGATGTTCACAAAAAACTGAATGATAAAGGTTATGGTAATAACAATTTACAAAGTAATGAACACCACACAGATTCATATGTATTATAGGCTTAAGAAAGAAAGTGTATGACAATGTATAAATATTTGCAATGATCTAGCAGCTACTAGTAAATTCTATTTATATATTTGTCTTCGCAGATTTAATTGATTTGATATTACAATTTAAGATAAGTCGTCTACTTAGTTACCATGGATCTTCTTTAGAGCCACCATGCCTGATTTGAGTTCTTCTGCAAACACAATATCTTCCGTGACGTCAGCAGTAAGCAGACGACAGAGCAATTGCGTCTGGTAGTAGATTATTCCAATACACTTAGATTGCTCGTTTAAACATAGTGAGAAACACTGGATTCTGCTCCTACTTCGTGACGTCATAAGGTAAAAGACCTCGATCTCTGGACGGAAAGTGGCGACTCTCCTATACGTCATAATTCTGAAGTCGACTTTGGATGAAATAGTTTTAGATACCATCTGAACCGCAATGATCGCAAATAGTAATATCCAGATGCATGATTCAGAATGCATATTGAAATTTGAAGGAAAATATCGTCTAGAAAATTCAGCTCTGATTTTACTTAAATTTAATTTTACGTGGGTTCAGAAGAAGTGTTCAGCCCAGTTGTAATAAGGTCCCAATATTAAAACAAGTGTGATACACATTCCTGTAATTAGTCACGTCCTACTTTTCAAACGATTAATGACTATTTGTGTGTTTAAAAAGGGTGGTATGCTATGGGTTTTTTAATTTTTAATTTTAATAATTATATACCTCACGTTGTTGAAAAATATTAATTGTTCCTCGGTAGATTCATTACCTCAATATGTTTTCTAAATCTCAATTAAGAGTTTTTTCTGTTTGCTAATTACATTGATTTTTTTCCCTCGATGTTGCCTTTCGAATATACAAGGGTTTTAAAAAATACAAGTATCAATTATAAAAAAAATATATATTTGCTATCTGTATTTAAACACTATTGAAGTTTATAAAATACGTTAACTTTTTAACAGAACAAAAGTGTACCTGTGCGAAGTTATCATTATTTGTGATAAAGTACATTATAGAAATTTTACATTGCAACGCGCCCGGTATTCTAGACAAGGTCAAAACATGTTTTAGGAACAAAGGAAATTATAAACATTGTACAATTAATAAAAACATTATTATTTTATTTTATTATTTTTGCAAAATAATTAGTAAATGGAGTGAGAACAAAAGATTCAAATGATACGTAAATAAACTTAATGTTAAAAAATAAACAACAGACCAACATGCAGTTTGAAAAACATAAAGAATATCAATCAGGACAGGAGTTAAATGGAATATTGGGTGTTTTATAAGCATGAAAACTCAAATCTTTCTTTTAAGTATTTTGTATGACTACCATTACTCTACCCTTTATCAGTTCCCTTCATCGATATGGAAAACTGTTAGTTAAATTTCGGGAGATAACCTGGGGAGTCCTTGGCCATTATTTCTCAACAAGAGCAATCCATTGGATTGGTTTTGCCTTTGTAAAAATTGTCTTTTGAGGATGTCTGATGTATGCTCTATTTGATTCAGGTCAGGGTAAGTGAGAAACCTAAAATTAAGGATTTGATATGTCATCTGCTCATAGATACCATAGGTCTTCTTGACATTTGGCATTCCTGATTCGAGTACAGCTGTGCTTGCGTGATCTTTTCTGATGTAAGCAAAGAACATACGGCATTTTGTAGAATGCACTGATAATGCATATCCAGGCATTTGTCTGATTCTCAATTGCAACATATAATCAAGAAATATAGCTAACCATTAAAGCCCGGAAGGCGTCTTCATCAGATAATGTTGTTTTGGGCTGCTAAACATCAGAGCCCTGAAGGCGTTTTCATCAGATGATTTTGTCTTGAAAGTCACGTGGACCATGGACACTGCAAGCAACAATCCTATAAAGTAGGATTTAGATTACATATCGAATATGGAAAATGTAAGAATTAAAGTTTATCAAGAAAATGATAAAACTGGATTTTCTACAACGCTCTTTTAAAAAAAATGATTATAAAATTCTTTTTTTTTTATTAAGGAGCCTTGATGAATAAAATGTTTCATCATGCCATTGGCGGATTGTGCTGTATATATGGACGAATGAAGTAGCCGTGTTTATTCACTTCAAATACGTTTCATTATAATCATTGGGATTCAAAAATGTTGTCGATAATAAATGAATTTATCAACACTAAGAGAAAAAATAAGTCCCGACTTGTGGTTGTTTTTTTTTTTAATTTTTAAAATCAGCAGTCTAGTAGCAGTGAACAATTACCCATATCATTACAATGTATAAACTAGATGCTGTCATTAGACAGTAATACCCGCACCAAGTGTTTGCCTCTAACTAACACTGTTTTGTACCAGTTTTAGTAAAAATGAAGGCCAGATGCACATAATACGCATGAGCGGTCCTTTATGTATAATTTGTGGTTGAACTGTTTGCATGTGAATTTTATAAATAATCTATAATCAATAATCAATAATCTTTTCATTTCATGTCACAGAAAGTATGGTCTATATAATTATTAAAAACAAAATTAAATTATGTCCCCTTCCCTCGGCGGTTGCCGGCTTAATTTAGATTTGCTTCTAAGTGCCAACATAATCGCATGCACGGATTTAGAGGAGGGGTGGATCGAGTGAGGGATACAGACCCTCCCCCCTTGAAGTAATTATTTATATTGATACATGTAGTAAAATCAGCAAACAAATACACCTCGGATCCCAATCCCCTACCCCTACAAACACAATTACATGTATTTTAATTTACTTTGCCACCCCCACATGTATTTGGCCAAAAAAAAAAATAAACGGTTTTTAAATCTTTGGAATCTTAAGTAAAAAATAGAAAAACCCCATCAGCATTTGAACTCTCTACAGACACGTAGTTAACGCTCTAACCCATTGCACTTCACTGTTTGGTAACATTATTTTGGGGGAAATTTTATATTTATACTTTATTGTTACTTTCAATAGAGAGTACATCACAATATGCAGGTGTCCTGTACCACCTTAAAGCTGAAATGTGTGCTTTACATAGTTATTTACCTAATAAAATAGTGCAAGGGGTTTTAAAGAATAAAGTCATGAAAATACATGCATGTTACAAGTAAATAATCTTTGTCCAAAGTTACGTACACAACACAGGTCTACAGGTCGCATTAGCAGGTACTAGTTTTACCCAGCTCGTCGGTTAGATGGGTTTCACGTGGTGTACATACCGGTTTATTATACTTTCATGTTAAATACTGAAATCTGATTGGTTTAGACGCAGTTGACAATCCGTTCTCATACCCTCAGCGTTAGCAACAAACTTGGCAACGGGCCGATAGAACGAATTGTTACATGCGCGTAAATTATGCGCGTACGCTTCGTTGTAGAACTCACGTATTTTCTATATACAAGCAGTAAAATTTGCTATAAAATGAAGACATTCAGTATAATAAAATAAATAGAGCCTGTTTGGGAGGGTACCAGTTGATATTGACACCCCGAGAAAACCATTGTCAACCGACGCGAAGCACTAATTATATAATGTGTTTTCCAAATGCAGAGTAGGATTAATTACTATTCATAAACGTTTCTTTTGTGATGATTTATACTATTTATATAATGTGTTTTCCAAATGCAGAGTAGGATTAATTAATATTCATAAACGTTACTTTTTTGATGGTCAGCTAATTAAGGGATTCATATTGTGCTCTAATTAGATTAACATTATGAATTGATGTTGACCAATATAGGTAAGCAAGTACTAGCACAATATTATGAGACACCGGTATACATAAGTATTACTTTCACTTTCTAAATAAAGGATCTCTCTTTGCCAGCATACTGTATCATCATCTTTTAATATTTAAATAAGCTCATCATTGTTACCTATCCTATCGCATTTGTACGTTTTCTATCATTCTAACTGCAAAAGTTATTTTTTCTCAGACTATTAAATTGACTCCATATTGACCCTGTGATATTTTGAATTAAATTTGTGATATTATATGTAAATATGTATACAGTAGTTGGTATTTAAATAATTATTTTACTTTGATATTTATTGACTGTTTACATAAAAAGAAAATTATCTGTGGTTTTGATGGATTGAACCGGGTACCTTTGGTGTGTAAACATGTGACTCATATCACTAGACTAAGTTGGATTTATTTTGATAATAACATTTTATCTTGTAATTATTATAGAAAATAAGTTTAGGTTTTTCGTTATTTATTTTGTGATGTCATAGAAAGAATAGCATTCTGGGTACTTCTTGCCTAGCCCACTTTCATTGTTCGAGAGAAAGGCAAAGAGGGAAGATGTGTTAACTTCATGTAGTCTAAAGAAAAATTAGCAAGCACAGTGTATCCATACTTAAGTATGTGTATTTGTTGATTTCTTTGCTTATTGCAATGATAGTAGAGTG
The DNA here is from genome assembly GCA_020458035.1 of Magallana ariakensis. Classification (NCBI taxonomy): domain Eukaryota; kingdom Metazoa; phylum Mollusca; class Bivalvia; order Ostreida; family Ostreidae; genus Magallana; species Magallana ariakensis. The sequence continues at coordinate 26,217,056 of CM035820.1, forward strand.
TGTAAACAAATTTCATTATCTATTAATATTGAGATATGTAATTTTATAAAGTTTTTTAATGAGAAAAGATAAACCTGTATTTACATGTATTAGACAAAGGAAAAAGGGTAATATCATATATAAATGAGTAATAAAGAGTATTGTGAGTACATGTATAATTATGATATTTGCATTGTATATTACAAGTGCGATAAACAGATTTTTATTTCAATTTTTAGGAACTGTCAACATTTATGTATATAAGGAAATAAAGAACCTTAACACAATATTCAGAGTGTTGCAGACTTATCATGTCTATTTGATTACAATAAGGAGGAAGGGGTCTTTTTTTCTTAATGTATTATGATGCATCAAATAAAATGTAGGCCATGACCCTATGGAATTGTTCTGACCCAATGAAACAGGAAAATACCAAATATCTTGAAAACTGTTGAGATCCCCGGGTGACCACTAAACCATATATATTCTTGTTTCTAATGTCATTATGATGCATCAAATGATGTAAAGTACATGACCCCCAGGAGTGGTCTTTAAACAACCCCCCCCCCCCCTGAAATAGGAAATGAATATATACTTTGATAATTTTTAACTTTTGAGATCCCCCATTCGTAAACCATATTTATTATTGCTCTTTATACCAAATTTTCTAGATATTTTGTATTATGTCTCCATTAAGCTGATTTTATCATGCCTATTGTTACTCAGGTGAGTGATGTGGCCTATGGGCCTCTTGTTTGGAATATATTAATTCGTCCTTGTTTTTAATACACAAACTGTAGTTTCAAAATTATATATATATATATATATATATATATATATATATATATATATATATATATATATATATATATATAAATCTTACTAAAATTAGAACTTTCACCAGCTCCCCGCTTTTCGATAAGTTGCGTATATCGAAAAACGGGGAGCGGATGGAAGTTCTAATTTTAGTTAGGCTATATATATATATATATATATATATATATATATATATATATATATATATATATATATATATATATGTGTGTGTATACCTTTGGTAGATAAAGATTAACAACAATTAAAATACAAAGATTTATTAAACATAAAATAATCTACAAAACCAACTGCAAAATTAAAATATGTTTGTAGACACAACAGCTCAATTCCACACGCAGATGACATGAATTTATTTGTGGAAATTTTATTCAACTTTGACTTACAATTGACATGCAAGATTTACAAAGAGGATAGGACATGAATATAATAAAAAGACGTCAAAATGAATATCTCATCCTATTTTCAAAACAATGACAATGAACTTTAATGGAGGAGGTAAAACCTAACGAGTAAAAAATAAAACAGGACGCGACATTCAAGTTCCCCTAAATACCGTGAACCAACTTCTATTTGCGTGCAAGGTGCTTGAGAGTCTTGTTGTCGAGATTATATCCCACCTCGAATGCAGACATTTAATGTAAAGCATTGCCCACATAATTTACATCTATATCCCGCAAAGTAGTCCTTGCAAATCTATCTATCTATCTATCTATCTATCTATCTATCTATCTATCTATCTGTCTATCTATTTTTTTTGTCTGTTTTCTGTTTGATTAAATTTTATGATTAATGCACATTTTGTACAAAAAAGAAGATGTACCTGTTACATGTACAGTATAAAAATTGAATTTAAAAAAAATGAAGGTGTTCTTTTAAGAATATCTACACTAAGTTTTACAATTTTGTATCATTAAAGTGTGCGACCATGACCAAGTAACCCCTTCTTAAAATTAAAATTTCTCACATGCATCATACAATCAGAAAATTGCAAGTTCTTATTTTTCATTTCGTTGATTCAAGACATCCACCCCAAAATTTGAAGCAGTAGCTAGTAGATTAATAAACAGTCTTCTTTATGCAATTCTTTTTGTCAATGAATATTATGAAATATTTTTGTTAAGTTCAGTTTCACTTATTTCAAATTGATTCAAAACAAATGCTATTCTATATTGTGTAGCATTCTGTATTTTGTGGAATGGTTCCTGTCTCAGTGACTGTTGATAAGACTGTAACGCCCCGTGTAGGTCCCCCACAACGTGCTGACAGATCCCCAGTATCTGCCACGAAATGTCTCTAAAAGGTAACGGTACGTATATCCCGTCATCATAGAGCAGCAGTGTCTGTAGGTCTGTCAGTGACTGTAGACACTGGGACCGGTTACCTAGTCTGTAGTTACATAACATACCTAACATGTCTGTCATTACATAAGGTGGAATAGACAAGCATTTCATACCGTTGTCTTTAGCCGCTCTTTGTTCTAAAACAAGTTCCTGAATGTAATAAACATCTGTGTAAAGACGTACATCGTCTACCCAAGCTTTCTTCATACGTTTAGACAGAGACCAACCAGACACTGATTCATTGTACCGCTCTCGATCTACTGTGTTATGCATGATATATGGCTGAGTGAGTCTTGATTTAACCAGAGCTGTAACATGAAGCCCCTCTCTATATCTACCTGTTCTGTAGTAATACAGAGCAAGATACAACAAATAAGACACTTCACCCACTCTACCTGCCAGCTTCAACAAGTTACAAGTAAGTCTGTCTGATCTGTAGACTTTCTTATTTGTACTATCTGATGAACTACTAGTATTGAGATTGGTGAATGCTGTTACAACTAAAACCTCTGCCGTACATTGCTGTAATGTTAATGTCTCGTATTCTGTAAATGATTGATTTGACAAAATTAATATGAATCTCAGAATAAGATAATTAATCCTGAAGTTTACTAGTAGAAAACCTTTCTTATATATTTCATTACTAATACAAACATCTGTATCAGCAGCGCTCTTGATATGACCTTGAAGTGGTTCTATTCTGACAAGACTGTTACATATAACTGGTTCAATCATTGTTCTGACCGTCGGACTTTGTAACAAACAGGTCACGCCCATTTCGTAATACATGTTAAGCTGCTCTAAAAGAAACTTGTGTGTGCGCACACCTTTAACTGTAGACATTTTACTGGCAAACATGTTGTTCTGTGGGACAAAAAAGTTTGGAAACACACCACGATGAACGCATTGTAACAAATATTTAAAACATTTCCAGAAACAATCCAGTAAGTTATTTGGACACCATGTAATATGTCCTATTTGTATCAGCCAGAACATCGTTGTCTTCACAAAATATGAACACAAAAACGGTTCTTCTATGTCAAGATTGATGACTTCCTTTAGAAATATTTTCAAAAGTCCGTAACACAGAAATTGCAAATGATTCATAGAATACACTAGTTTTTGCTCTGCCTGAGAAAAGGATAATCTCCAATCAAGTTCATTTTCATCGGCCGCTATTTTATATCCGACAGGCACAAAATGGCAACCATTTTCAAGAATATCACCAAACACGTGGTTTGGAGGCCAGTTATGCAGGGTACATCTTTTTCTCCAATCACAAGTTAATCGTGACCAGTGGGAACAATGCAAACAAAACGCAAAGTCACCTTCTAAATCATTAACGAACCCGTTTGCACAAGGGCCATGGGGTTTTGCATTGCTAAAGATTTTGATTCCAATAATAACAGTCATCACCTTTTGTCTCCACTTCACACATGATATATACATGCCGTCATTATATGGAATAACTAACCCTAGACTGAGTCTATCTCGTGGTGACGTCATAAGCTGTAGTCTGACAAACCCAGGTGGTGTATCCGTATCCTCCATGAGAATAATAGAATGTTTTGACAGATCATAAACGCTGGACTGTGATAAGTCCGTTATCACTTTATAATTGGTGGACCAACTCATCAAGTCCCTGTCAGAAGATTTAAACCTAAATCCTTCCCTATGACTACCACTCACCATCGTTCTTATACCATTATGTATCTCTCCAAGTTTCCGTATCATCTCCTCCATGTCCTTCACCTCCCTCCTGACGGTCACTTCTGTCGGTGTCCCTATATAACCACACAGACCCACGTACAGGGCCTCAGACACACGGCAATTGTCAGACATTCCGTGAGTTAAACTTTTGTCCAATCAATTATATCATGTTTCATTAATAATATTCAACAGAAATTATTCACCCTGTCCATGTATCATATTGTCACATTTACGTCAGTCTGTTCTTGATTTCCGATCGTATACCCGTATCTAAAATTTCCAGCTTTATAATAGCGATACTAAAATCTAACCTTGATTTTTTTTACGAATATCCACTTTCGCTTTAGATAATAAACGATCGTATATATATACTCGTATCTGAAAATTTTCAGCCTAATACTATTTGATAGCGATTCTAAAAACAAATCTGAAAATTTTACGACCATCTATACTTTCGCTTTAGAGAATTAACGATCGTATATATATATATATATATATATATATATATATATATATATATATATATATATATATATATATATATACTCGTATCTGAAAATTTTCGGTCTATATCATTATTAACGATTCTTAGAAAATCTGACTCGGAGTTTTTTACGAACATATACTTTCGCTTTTAAATTATATGGTTTGACATAACTTATCAAAGACAATTAGTGTTTCTGTAGTGAAAATTAATCCAAAAAATAAAGTACATAAAATCGCTTTTTATCATCATTAAATTGGGATAACTTTCTTTTTGCCACAGAAAATTATATATATATATACATGTATATATATATATATATATATATATATATATATATATATATATATATATATATATATATATATATATATATATACATGTATATATAGGCAATAATTACACTTCCTTAGTAAAATATTTATAATGGAAAATTTAGGCAAGTTTTAAATGATTTGAAAAAAAAGGTTCTGTTGATACAAATTAACTAATTCCTGCATTGTTAAGGCGGCCCGATTAATTTCACAGCGATATGTTTAAAGTCACTTGTCTGTACTTCATAAGATATGACGTCATAGTTAACTTTGACGTCACGATCTGCATTCCTTTCGATCGTTCTTAGGGAATGTATCGTAACGTAATAAGTGATATTCATTGTGCATAATAAAACCGCTTCCTTCCTTTACGTAGACACTGTTGTAAATACTAGAGATACTGAATCCAATATCACCGATATGGAGTATAAAAAAAATCAACAGTTTTAAAGCTTCGTAATAGGTAAATAACTATTCATAAACTAATGGTTTTGAGACTCCCCCTGCTACGTGTAATCTAATGAATGGTGATATGTATATGCATATAAAAAACGGCTTGGCACAAGTGAAAGATAAAAACAATCTTAGTATATTTTACGTGAAATCGGGAGAGAAAATAAGTAGCAATGTGAATCTTGCTGGGGGAAACCTACCAATTGACCCGATTCTGTGTAAATCGAGCTTAAAAGGTAAAGATGTGCCTAATTTTGATGGCAATGCGAAATGTTTTGACAATATTTCAAATAAACGAAATATTTATATGAACCCCCAGCAAGAACTGCAAAATACACTACTTATCGAAGGATTTTTCATAAAAATATTTTTGATTTAATGTCATTATTCACTTGCGTCGATGCGATTTTTATAGATCATTTACCGTGTTAGAATACACCCGTCACGTGCTTAAGAAAAATATATGACGTCACAAAAATACCTCAAATATAGTGTTGGATGTCACTGTTAATTTATGTAACAAAAGTTTAAAGAAACTTACTAGGTTAAAGCATTTTTTGATAATTAAAATAGTATCGTTTTTTTATATATATATTTATCTTCGGACAGCCTTAACATAGCCGCGTAAGTGGTTTAAATTACCAATTGCAAACGCTCTGAACTAGTATCTGATCAATATTTGTTGGAAAAACTGTATTAGGCGCTCAACAAACAATTCAATTACTTGGTCTCTAACTAGACCTTTCACAATTACAGCTTTATTGCTGTTTACAAGTAAATATGTGGGACAGTGACTCTAAACTCTAAACAATCTTATATTACGAAGTATTAAATAGGTATTGTCTAAGTAAAGATACAATTAATCCGGGACACTATATAAAGCCCACTTTTAGGTGTAAAATGCCATAAACAGTTTACGGCAAAGGAAAAAGGTCCTTGGGCCTCATCACTCACATCAGCAACACCTTGTAATATGAATATATAAACAATGAAAAATTCAATTTTTCAAATTTCCTTCCGGTGACGACCGGAAGTATCGGCGGACATTCTCTTAAACGAGGTGCACCAGAGAAACGGTAGATCTATATATTATCTCTGAAAATTTCTGCCTTCTTTACTCGTTTCTTAGAAACGTCGCAGACAAAATTCACTTTTAAAAAGAGTTTAACTACGATAACTTCCGACCAGAAGTAAATTTTGAAAAGATGTCGCGGCGGTACAAACTTCAGATAACGAGGCATCATGACTGAAAATTTGAAGGAAATCAAACGAGCCACCTCCGAGAAATCGCCTGCACAAAATTTGGAAGGAAAAAAAAGAATTATAAGAAAAGTGAAAAAGAAACAATAGAATAAAAGAAGGGTCTTCCGCTGAAGACGGAAGACCCTAATTGTACTTTCTTAAGATAACGCATATATTTGAAAAAATTACGCACTTTGAAAATTTCAAAGTGCGTTAAGGACGGCGGACCCAATTCATTTGTACAATTATAGAGTTTTTGATCAAATTTTTATACATGTATAATGTTAATCGGTTAATGGTGAGTGAAAATCAAAAAAAAAAATTACATGATCATCGACTTCCTTATTTTACTGGGGGCGTTTCAAAATTTGGGTACGAAAATCCTCAGGTATAATAGAAAGTAATTGGAATTTTCTGGGGTGTGGTATAAAAACTGATATTTTTAAAATTCTGCGATAGTTATTTTACTTTTATTAAATTGTAATATTAAAAAGTCAATTAGCTTACCGATGAAGAGAAAAAAATGTAGGCCATCGACCTAAATTTTTTGAGGGGTTGTGGCAAAGTTTACTGCATGGTTCATTTTTCCTCAGAAATATCATTGAAAAAAGGACATAATTAATTATTTCCTGACGTTACATTAACTGCTATATGTATAAATATTGTTAGGTTAAGGTATAAATTCAATATCTATCAGATTATATATAAGACTATAAACTACCTTTGGGGTTTTTAGGATTTATAAACCGAGGAAATATAACGGACTAGTCGCAAACAGAGGAAATTCGGACCAATTTTATTCCTAATTTTTCTCCACTTTAAATATTTTGGCATCACAAATTTTGTTTAGTAGAATACAAATTTTATTATTTTCTCTTATTCTGATGTACGTTATTACGAAAGTAATATTACTAGCAAATGCGCGAATTTCTGCGCAGAGGTGCGAAATCTTGAATTGGCTCCGTCGTCCTTAAATTTGGGACGAAATCGACGCAGTTTGAACATTTTTTTTAAAGTTCGTTAAATTTGAGACCAAATCAACGCACTTTGAAAAAAAAAATCAAAGTGCGTTATGAAGGTTCATCAACATTTTTTATTATCGAGACACTTAACGCAGTTTGAAAAAAATATGTATATATCGCAAAGTTTGGACTTGAAATTTCTAATTTGCTGATATTATGATGATTTTGTAACACCAGTGAATCTAATTTTTTGTCTTTGAGAAAGGGGATGGGGTTGTGATTGACCAAAGATACAGGTCAATTACCAGTACATCATTTAATCGATTACAGGAAGAAGGTCCCCTACCCCTCATATTTACTTCCAAAACATGATATTCAGCAACTTGGAGTAAACGTATAAGAACGGAAAAAGAAAAAAAAATGTTATAAATTAAGTACAGTGATATTGAAAAAAACGAGCTGGTCATACATTGATTTCTCCAATGGTATATATGTTGAAAAATCTGTAAGGGTTTCAACATAAACCCTCTTTTCAAATTTTAATCAAAGAAATCACTTCATTATAAAAAGAAAAGTTACATTGCCAAACATTAAATTCTTATAAACTTTAAAATAAGCATAAGGTGTGGGATGTTTTCCTCGCGCTAATGTTCTAAACGGTCATATTATTTTTGATAAACATTACTAACGTATCCTTTTTTCACATCATATTTGTTTATAAGCAGATGCAATTGAAGCCAGTTGAAATATCATATCAATATATATGAATCATTTTCGTTTCTGGCATAGCCCAGTACCAGATAAGAAATAGATTTGCTGAATACAAAAAAAGGACAAGGCAATTCCCAAGCGATGCAGTTCATGTCATATTTGGATACTTAAAATATCCCATGTTGTTCTTTATGTGTAAATTGTCAAACTACATAAGCTTCCCAGAAAATAAAAAAATTCTAATCGAGAAACAGTTTATCAAGCTAGCTGAGAATGCATTTGGGTTCTTTTTTTAAATACCTTCCATTGAGCTTAACAAGGTTAAAACAATTATTTTTTATATATATAAAAGTATCAATTATTTCGACCAAACCCTGAACAATTTTTTGTGCGTTAATATCGACGATATTAAAAAAAAAATTTCAAAGTGCGTTGACTTGATCCCAAAATTAGCGCACTTTGTAAGCGGGTGTAAATGGGAATTTATATATGGAAGTATCGTGAATACCAATCGGGTTTTTTTTTCATTCCGGAATGTTACCGCAATGTTTACGGGTGCGGCAACGTTACGGAGGCTTTGTGAATAAGGTCGCTGAAGTTGAAATTAGATATTCTTGTCATACTATAACTGATGAAAAAAACCACAATTAAAATTTCAGATTTTCCCGTTCAAATAAGCTTCAGTTCAAGTTGTTCGCACTTAGTGTCTCTATTTATTAATTTTTTTAAAAACCCACTAAAGTAGTTTAGAGATTGTGCTTTCCAACACGTACCGTAACTAAACCATCATCTCTTTATTGATCTGAATCAAATTAAAGTCTCAATTTTTAAATATTTAATCCTTCTATTCCTATTCGATTGTGATTCCTTTCATGTATGCATCGATTAGGATATCTTTCAATACAAACACATTTAAAATTGCAAAAAAGCGCATGTTTTAATTATGAATTCTTCGAATTCTACACGATTATTTACTTAGTATTTTCTAACTATCAATCTAATATTTATATAAATTGAAATAGTTTGCTGTTTCATCTTCTGAAAAAAAAAATCAAAAGAGTTGTATCCGACATGTATATATCAAGTAAATATATCTTAAAGAACTCGGAATCTCTAAGCCGGTCGCATTTTATAGAAGATTGTCGAAAATGAAAATTTAGTATAATTGTTCTATCTCTGAATAACAAACAATGATTTTGAAAACCACGCTCATGGTAGCCTTTATAATGACAGTTTCCAGTCCTTCTGACGTAATCTTGCAGACCTGTGACCCGGATATCGAGGAGTACATGGAAGCGGACGACGCGTTTGGTGCCTCATTTCCGGTCCTTGAAACACTTAATAATATTGGACGCAGGCAGTGTCATCAGCTCTGTTATGACATAGACATTTGTCATTACGTCAGATATGACAGCACACGCCTTACATGTGATCTCCTAGAATCGGATGAAGGTTATATCAATTTTGATGCGATCGAAGATTGTGATAATTACTTTTGGGTGAGAGAACTTCGTCAATTAAAATATTTTAAGACTCCTCGAGTTATTGTATACAGGAAAATATTCTCCCTTGTTTTATTTTCGTCCCTCTCGCCCTAGTTAGCGGGCAAATTTAAACGCTGGGCGATTCCACTGTCCCAATGCAAATTATTTCTCCTTAAACACAACTGTGTCTGGGCGAATTCAAGACGGGGCGAAACTGTAAGTGAAGGGCGAAAATTACACGGGGTGAAAATAACCCTGTATACAGTATGTCTAGCTTCATCATTTGCAATTTTCTGCTATTATTTTTACGTATTTTAAATCACATCGAACAAGTAACCCATTGCAAAAAGAAAAAGAATGATATTTTGTAATCATTAGAATATCGTTTGTAGAATAGTGGATGTGTTTAGTACTATAATGAAAATATTTAATGAAAGTTTCCTAAGATAATTCGGAAATAGCGTTCTTCTTAAAGCCATATTTATATCACAGTTTATCAATGATAATTTTAAAATATCTACATTAATATATTTTTCTTTTTTTTTTTTGGTGAAATGTTCAACATAACATATCATTATATTGCTGCTTGGGTTGAGTTTGATTTGCTTGTACGAAAGTAAAATGTTGATTTAAAGTTCGTATTTTTCTGTTGAACGGCTCAACCCAACAACAACCCCCCCCCCCCAAAAAAAAAGAAAAAAAGAAAAAATCGGGCAAGTTGAACTTTCATGCATTCATGCAAACATTGATGTGAAATTTGGATTCTTTGTTTCAGGCGCCACGAAATACTGTTGCATGGGGTATGTGCAGAGAACTGTTATACACTCGGGAAACATCGTATGCTGTAAGTGTTTTTAGATTTAAAAGGGATGGATGGTCGTGGCCATTTTTATGCTATATTTACCTTCTTTAAACGAAGAGCTCTGTATAAAGATGTTGGAAAATGTTTAAGTTTTAATAACTGATATACTACATGTAGTATTTGGATTTTTCTTTATTAAATATTAGTTTATGGCCCAATATATCATATCTTAAACTTTAAAAAGGATCTAGAAACAATTTGCGATCAAAATTTTATGTTTTTATGTATAAAATGGTTAACTTTTGTATTTTGAATGATTCACCAAAATTTTGATGTTAGATGTCTGGTTACAAACGAGATACAGAGCTCTGAATTCATTGTTATGTTAAAAAAAAAAAAAGCTCGAGTCTTATATTTGTTTACAAATAATGTAAAGTAATTACCATTTGTTTGGCAAAATGACTCGTGGCAAACAAAAGAAACTGATTCATTTTTAATTTGGGAGAACGCATTGCACCAGCCTACCTCAACAAGATAACAAAATTTGGTGCATGTGATATTTTGAGATGACCACCACAAAAAACCAAACAGTAGAATTAAGTATATTGTATATATGAGGTAGAAAATGATATTAAAAATCACATAATTACAATTTAAGGAAAATCGCTATTGTAGTATATGTTTTAATCTGCTTTGAAGTGTGGATTATGACAATATCCTATATATTCCTATAGTAAATGTACTGGTATTTTGAGATGGACCCTAAAAAGAACCAGATGGTAGATTTTCTTAAAACTTCGCAAATATACTAGTTAGAGGTGGTGTGGATTACATATGATTAAAAAGAGTTTTGCTATAATAGTTTTTTACGCAAAAAAAAAATAAAATAAATAAATAAACGGCCTCCTTCAAACGGGAAACTTGCAGTAAGTGGGGTTTTTTTATGTCATGAATCCAAAAGCTTACTTTGGTGCGTAAAACCATACAATGTACAATGGTATGGGACAACAATTTAACGAGGAAAGACGACAGGGTAGAAGTCTATAATCATTGATGCATAGGAGTAAAAGAAGGAGGCGTAAGTGCTAAATACTGGAAGAGAAACAAATAAACCAAGAGAGGGAGCAGTTGTTCTAGCCAGTAATCATCGTCTACTCCTTGTTAAATGTTTCTTATCATTAATAATGCGCACTTTTACATCAAATACCATTCCTTCCTTATGCCAATCAGTTGTCTTTCAATTGTCTGTCATTAATTTGAATATTTATTTAATTCAATTCATAAATGCGTAATTGCGCGGCGTGGAAAAGGATAAAACTTAACTTTGTTCTTTTTAAATCACAGTATTATGATTGCAGATCTTTTCTTTGTTTTTATGGTCTAGACTTGTAATTATTTGATATGATACATATTTTAATATATAATCTATGAAAATTGCACCAATTATATGTCTTTAGATGAAAAGGAATTCAGGAATATAGCTATGCACTCATCCGGGTACCTAAGCTCTACAATGGTCGATTATCCCTTTGAATATGCCGTTGATGGCATCACGAGCAACGACAATGCGCACGCGCGGACAAATTTCGAAGACTTTCCCTATCTTGTCCTTGGTTTTGGACGGAATGTTTCGGTAGCCCGAGTAGAGATATTTGGAATCTTGCACGCACCGTATTTTGGTAAGTCTCAGTTACATGTAGGTATGCATGTTTTTAAGGTACCTGAGTCACCCAGGTGAACTTTTCGTCTGTCGTCGTCCGTCGTCGTGTGTTAACAATTGGACATTTTTAACTTCTTCTTGAAAACTACATAATGAATAACAAATTCTTTTCAAATTTAGTATGATGCATTTGTAGAGTATGGGGAACATAAATTGTAAATTTCATGACTCTTGCCTCACAGGTGTCATAGGACAAAAATGGTTAAAAAATTGGCCATGAAAGAAAAAATGAATTTATAGTTATGTAGCCCAGGAAGACCAAACTTGTAAATTTCATGTCTTCCGGGTTAAGGGTTTTGACACCAGGGCGTGGCTAAAATGGTCATATAGTGTAAATATATATTGTAATGTTTAAAAATCTTCTCTATTTCTGCTGATAGTAAATAGAAACTGACTGCATATTAAGAAAGACCATAAAGCCATCTATCTAAATAGTAAATTCCAGGTCCCCCAATTTAGAGGTTCTGACTCTATGACTTGGCCAAAACGGGGTCATAAAGTGTAAATGCATATAATGTTTTAAAATCGTTTTCTTTACTTTTACTGACAGTGAATAGAAACTGACTGCATATTTAGAAAGACCATAAATCAAGCTGCCTACTTAAATTAAATTGCAATACACCTAACGCTCTTGAGCCGTTCTGGCTGAAGGGGAAGGGGGGGTGGTTGGGGTGGTGGTGTTTGTATAAAAATTATTATGCTTAAAAATTTTATTCTTTTGTTCTGCTGTTGAATTTTAATGAAATATATGAATACATGCTTAGAAAGAGAATGAATAAATCTATTAAATTAAAGTTATCATGAAAGTCTTTGCCCCACTTGGCAAGAATCCATGTGTGGGGGTCGCGGGATGGGGGTGATATTAAATGGTTTAATGGAATTTAAAGAGCCATACGAGTCATTTAATTAATTATATAACAACAACAAAAACTCAAAAACTAAATAGTCAGATATACTTGTTAATAGTTAAGTTAAAATTGGCGTGTCAAAACCACTGATGTGTGGTACAATAACTTTTTTATTTTTTTATTTTTATTCATTTTCAATACAGATACATCTATACCATCCACTTACACCACACCACTCACACACAAGTTGGGAAAGTAAAAATAAAAATTGTACATGATAAGGTCTTACTTCATATTATGTGACATTAAACAGGCATGCCCATTTTGACCATTTTCTTTGGTAAAATCCATTTTCCAACATACGTTTCTCTAAAGAATAGTAATTTTGTAAATATTTCACAATATTCTCAAATGTAATATTAGCAGTTTTTCTGGATTGACTAAAAATATGTCTCTTAACTAACATGATAATTAAATTTATAGCTATGTATTTATTTTCTGGAAAACCAAAAATAACAGTTTTGGCATCGAATACAATTCTTTCACCAGACTTTCTATAAATCCAATCAGACATTAACAACCATATGTGAGAAATAGATGGACAATAGAAGAAGATATGTGTAATTGTTTCAGGTTCTAAAAACATATTGAACATAGTGGGGAGTTTTTAATTTTACAACTAACTTTTGGATCAATGCCAAATGTTGTCACTGCATGGGTTGCTTTTAAATTATATTTCAGAGAGAGAAACTGTAATGTGTAGGAACTCCAGGGATGAATTCTGAAAACTGAAGCTTTGTTGGTCAAACATTCCTTATACTGAATTTTAAATGCAGAAGTGTTGCATAGAAATAATACACTGTGGTATTTTCTGTAAGATTTGCTTAACCATTAGATTTGAAATAGGTATTGAGTTACAATACTGTTTTATGACAATTTGCATGTAAGTGGTCAAGCGTCAAGTTGTTTGACCAAGTTTCTAAACCAAGTGGCATAATCATGTAGAATAGTCAGGTGGTTATAGATGACAGGTTGCCTTGCCAGGTTGCAAGGACATTTGACATTGTTACTCCTTTGTTGCATTTCCTATGAAACTCGGGAGGGGGTGGTCATAACCATATTATAGATTTTGTTTTACTCTAGAATAAAGCTTACTGATTAAATGTATTTATGAGATTCCTCGACATGTCTGTGTATGGGCTATAGTACTCAGGTGACCGTTAAGGCCTGTTGAGCTCCTGTTAATGTTTATGTGTTAACATCGGCCGGTATCGTTTATGCTATTCAAATGACCTTTATATAGTTAAAACATTGCAGCCCATGCAAATATGAGCCTTGGTTATCTAACATCTATCATTATTATTAATAACTTAAAAAGAGCTGGAATATTGTGTGCGTAATGATTGAAATTTTTAATGGATATGCTGTTGAATATCTTCTGTGCATCAGTGATTACAAATGACTTGAATGTATTTCTTTTTCGTCACATTTAATTCATGTATAAAACTTGGACTCTGTTCTCTGAATATAAAATTAACCTAACTTATTGCAGCCCAAAGTACCGATTAAATATTTTACAGGGCAAGAGTTTTGGACTATATGTTTAAATTATATAAGTGCTACTAAATACACTTAATATTTTTCAGAGCACTGGCCCAGGCTCCATGACGTAGAAGTGAGGGTCGGTATGACGGATGAGTGGGAGTTCATGGACTACTGTGATTACTACATGGGGCCCAACGTCGACCTAATTAAGGTCGATATTAACTGTGATGAGTGTCTGGTCGGCCGATATGTCGTCTTCAAAATCGTGAGCACCGATTATCTGGGCGAGGGAAATAACGCTCTATTGGTTAAGGAGGTTAAGGTGTTTGGACGAGAAGTTATCTGAATAATTATGTATTTTACAAAATTATCTTTTTTTTACATTTAAAAAATATCGTTATTTTATTTTTGTATATGTTAGCCTTATCTTGGTTTCCATACATGTTCATGACTTGTTACTCATACAAACTCTGATTGTGTTCTCATGTCAGAAGATTTTCGGTCACTGAAAGTTTGGCATTATCCACATTCCTGCTGCATTAGTTGTCTTGTATATAGATTGGCAAACTGAAAAATGATCAGGATCTATGATTTGTAAAATATATTAGCAGACTATTGCTTTTTAACATGTAACCGTGCCTCAAAAAAGACATTTAACAGTAGAGAAGCCGCAAGGGCCATTAGAATGCTTAAATAATGCTGGGTCTTCACAACGTCAATTTGGAACGCAGATTGGTGTCCGCCATTCTGTTATTGGACGTTTCTTGGAACGATATGAACAGACAAAAAGCGTCCAACAGAGACCTAAAAGTGGTCGCAAATAAAGCACCACTGTCAGACAAGATATACAAATTTCACTAACCAGCCATGCCAAGAGAAATCTAATGTCATCAGCAGTTGCACTAAACAGAGAGCTGCAGAAGCAACTGGCATGAGGATCTCTCACAGCCCTCACGAAACCGACTTCATGGTGCGGGATTACGTGCCAGACGACCTGCAGTGCGCCCACCTTTGACCGTGGAACATCGCAACCGTCCCCTCCAGTTTGCTGAAGGTCGTGTCAACTGGGATCGTCATCATATCTAAGGAGGTCTTTGTAACAACCGTTAATGATACAACGCCGCTTAATGATATAACTGGCATTAAGCGTTGCAATTGCAACGCCTAATGCTATAAATTATTGCATTAACAGTTGACATCGCCAACGCCTAATAATATATCGCCGCTTAATGAATAGAATTGAATCATTAAGCATCACAAATTCAAGGCAGCCTTAACGCTTAATGAAACAGCAAATATCTACACCCTCAACCGCTAATGATACAAACTTTTTATCATTAAGTGTTGCAGTCACAACCTTTTATGATGTAAAATTGAAAGCATTCTTTTATGAAATTATACATTTTCATTTCCTTATTCTAGTATTTGCTCAGCATTAGTAATATTAATGATGAAACATAAAGACAGACACAATGGCTGAAGCTAGCAATCACTAAAAGCAGCCACTAAGCCCGTAGATGCTAGCTGGACAAATGATGCACCGTGTGTGCAATATAATGGAAAAAAGTACTAAGTTCAATGTAGCTGATATTTCACCGAAACACAATACAAGTACTATGCACATCTTGTGTATATATACAATAGAACTGCAAAAAATAGTTTACTCTTGAAAACTGTACGAGAGTTATCCGACCAAATGGGGTACGCTATATGCAACAATTTGTTAAGAAATGACTAAGTTCTACAACTGGTATTTTTCTCATGTTTTCTCAAAAATTAAAATCTGAGTAAAGTGAAGCCTCATTTATCCGGACTATTTCGTTCCCAAGTCCAATCGGATATTAAAAGAAGTCTATTTTTGTCGTAAATGATAATTGATATGTTTTAATGGGTGTTAATACTGTTTTCTTTGCCTTTCATGCTAAATAGCAAAATATTAGATTTTTCCTTTGATATTAATTTGTTTTAATACAAGGAAACACTCATCTGCTTTATATTGGTTTAGTCAAGCGAATATTAACCGAACTATAATAATAGCAAAATGTATCTAAATATTTTGTGTCTAAGTGTGAAATGAGCCTATTTATGTTAGGTTTTTAACAATCTATATCTACACACGTCAATTTTCCACCAATACACTTCCGATCAATTGAAATGCTTTCCTTATTGATTTTTTTCCTATACTTCAGGTTTCGACTTAATCTAACAAGGCATTCATGAGACACTTCGTTTAAAATAACTTTTTTGAATATAAATACCACAAAGCTATGAAAAACGTTCCAGATTTATTAAGCACATTCTTCCTTTGACGTAGAGGAGTGTATTAAAAAGTGGTGACACTTGACAGGTGCACAGTGTAGATATGCCCAATCCACTTGCAGTTAGGCGTGACTAGTCCTGTCCAACCAGCAATGTTCATAATATTTGAAAGTGATTTGGGAAGTCGGAGTGTTAACCACAGCTACTCATGGGGGCTAGCAGGTGAAAAGGGGTGAAACTCAATTGACACGCGTAATCTTTCTATTGTATTAATTTGCGTTGTATTAATCATCTATTAATGCAGAAAGAAAGAACATTAAAAAAATCTTATCTTGAAAACTGTAGAAGGAGTTATTTGGACAAATAAGGTACCCTATCTGAAATGCTATACAATACAATAAAATGACTAAGTTCAACAGTTGGTATTTTCCGCGTATATTGCTAAGAATTAAAATCCTTAAATATGAACATATATATATATATATATATATATATATATATATATATATATATATATATATATATATATATATATATATAAGTGTGTACATTAGCGGTTGAGGGTGTAAATATTTGCTTGTTTCATTAAGCGTTAGGGTTGCTGTGCATTAAGCGGCGATATATCAGTAGCCGTTGGCGATGTCAACTGTTAATGCAATAATTTATAGCATCAATTTAGGCGTTGCAATTGCAACGCTTAATGATATTTATATCATTAAGCGGCGTTGTATCATTAACGGTTGTTACAGGGCTTTAGGCTAATGAATCCAGATTTTGTCTGGATTTCAATGATTGTAGGTTGCATGGAGCAAGAAAAACGAGCGATTCTAACATGGAGGAAGACAAACGAGATATTAAATGACTACTGCGTTGCTGAACATGACCGGTTATGTGGTGTGTCAGTCTTGGTTTGGGCAGACATAAGTTACGATGGTTCCAAAGACCTCTATGTCATAAGGAACGGATCTCTTAACAGTGTCCGCTACATGAATGAGATCATTGCACGTATTGTAGGATCGCCATTGGTGACAATTTCATTTTGATGGGCGACATTGCCAGATCCCAGCGTGCAAGAGTGTTCAACCAGTATTTGGAAGAGGAAACAATCGAGAGGGTGGATTGGCCAGCAAAAGCACCTGACCTTATTCCAATGGATTATATGCATGGAACATCCTCCAGGGGCAATTACTGAGGCAATCCAACCCAACGCTCTCCGTGAACTTGAAAATGCTCTTGTTGGGGAATAGTCAAGGATTCCCCCAAAACAACTTCTAAAATTTAATGAAAAGTTTTTAAAATCGTTGCAGGAGTGTGATTAGGGCTACAGGTAGTCATACAAGATACTGAAAAAAGTAACAACAGTTTGGGCTGATCATGTTCATTTAAACCCTAATAGTCCCGACTGATTTTTCCCTTTGATATCTTGTATTGATCGATATTTTCTTTGGGTTTTTTTCAACTGCATGTTGTTTAGATGTTTATAATTATTGGAATTTATTATTAATTTTGTTTACGTTTAATGTGTCAGTGGTATCTTTTGCTGCAATAACAAATACAAATTGTTTTGCAAAAAATAAATTTCTATAGCTGGCACTTTTTTTGTTGAGTATATAGACCCGTAAAACACTATAGTTTTATAGTAGTACTACTTACTGCTATTGTCATTAAGTACTTGAGGCCAAGAGTACAGTCATATAATTTTACTTGAATGTGTTGAGATTCACAATTAATTTTACTTTAAGAACATATTCCTCACTCACTCAACAAAAGTGTTTACTATAGGGTATCTTTTTTTTTCAAAGAAGGCTGGCTGATTTTAACGATATACATGTAGTATTGAGTACATGGTGATCTCAGACTGTTTAACATCCTACTCGCAACATGTGACTAAACTGCAATTTAAAACTAAGATGTATTTTGGACATGCGGCAAATTTATGAAGTTATAATTAAAGCTCTACAGGATGAATACAGTAACTTAGTCACACCCCACCAACACATGTTCACTCGCAATACATGTATATACAATAAAGTTAAACTTCGATATCTCGAACACTGATATCTCGAATACCATGGATATGTTGAAGTAATTTGTAGGACCCAAACACTCATATTTTAAGTATTTTTACTCTCGATATCTCTAAGTTTTTTAAAGAAATAGTCTTATCTAGTTCGAGGTAACGAAGTTTGACTGAATATATAATGCAATTGCGATGCTTGATGCATAGAGATTGTACTAATCAATGTAAATAAAAAGTCTTGAAAAAAAAATCAAGTCATGAAATAAATAAACAATATAACAAAATCAAACTCGTTTATTTTATACAACAAACATGCTGCATCAAATGGCGTCATCTGATGCATGAAAGACAAGGGAAACTTCAGTACTACACATTCATATCTGATTATATCAGTATATTTCAATGTAAATTTAATATAAATCAAACTCATAGTTGTTGTAGTCTTTACAAAATGTATATGTAACTAGTACATGATTTTAAGTGAATTGTTTTTTAAAGACTTGGTACATGTATTTCGAATTGTAAACGCTCGTTTTTTTTTTTCTAAAAAGAAATTCTAATATATTTTATACTGCACATGTATTTGTACAAATTCATTTTACATGTCATTTAATTTTTTTTTTTTACATTTTATATATCTCAGGATTAATTTATGCATATGGAAAACGTAAAGAATACAAAATATCAGAGATATAATTTCCTTATAACGCTTGTGTGGGTTTTTTTTTTTTTTTTTGACAATTCAAAAAAAAAAAGATTCATGTTTTTAATAAGATTTTGCTCTTCAATCCTAATCATGTATATACCCCTCCTTTCAAATAAACATTTGGATAGTACAGTTATGTACAATTTGTATCCATATGGTGGACAAATTATATCAAGGAATAATTCATTCTATTTTCTAGTTTGAAAATCCAATTGATGATTTTCAAAAATGAATGAAATTGTTAATATAGTAAAATTGTCCAAGATTGTAATGGAGAAAAAATACATTTATGCAATCATTTACTACACATGCATCTTCACTTTTTTCCAATTTTAATATTATTTCATTACAAGCATATACTTTGATAATAATTCCCACTGACTTGGATCTGCCAAAGCGTGTCCACCACCTTACTCTCATGTTTGCTATTTCGGGCTAATTATCCAAAATGAAATTAAGTTTTTTTCATTTTCTTTCAATAATTACTTAACAGATAAAATTTAATTATAGCTTACGGACATCTACTCACACGTGATGAAATACCAAACGTGTAAGCTGTTATTCTGGTCAAGGCATTTCTAGTTTATTGGCAAAATGTCTTAATTTATAAGTTTAGATGGATTAGTAAACATTTTCAGTAAACGCAGTGAATTTACTACTTATGCAGAATACTTATAAATATATTTTTTAAAAATACATTTATAAGTAAAAAGTTTTAATAAGTACACTCAGTTAGTAAATTTTGCGTATTTTCCTTTTCTATTCTGACTTAAATAAAATATGAATAAAATACTGTTTAAGTACATTTGTAAAGCATTGTATATCCTGTACTACCAGTCAATAATGTCGTTTGAATTTGTTAGGTCGGTATTAAATATCTTTATGCCCATACATTGATCTTTAAATTTGCAAATAAAACATTTATCAATTAACAATTACCTATTCCAGTTCAAATTTTGATATGTAGCTTGTTAATTTTTACTTCTTGAATAAACAATTTGAAATAAATTTGCATGTACGAATATTTTAATGACAAACCAAAACTTAACTACAAAAAAACAACGAGATCCCAGATAAATACAATGCTTAAACTTATCGAAAAAAACTTATGGGGCAGATCATTAGTATTAAATTTTATATTTCAAAAAAAGATACATGTAATGTATTAAATGTACAAAATAAGTTACCAACAATGACAAGGTTATATTATATCTGTTTCTATTCTTTCCCGCCCAATCTAGATATTTCATTAACTTTGAATTTGAACAAGACTGTTTGATTGAATGTAGTCTTCAAATTAATAAAACAATACAGTTTAAAAAGGTTCTTTACTTTTTTAAAATCAAGATTGTAACGGCAGAATCCAGTAGTCATTGGATTTAAGGCGGGAATTTGCGACCTTGATGTTTACATGTTTATATTAAGGGGAGATCACCCTGTCATGGTTGTTAACTATTTTTGTACATTTAATACATGATGTATAGCTGCGATATAAAAAAATTGCAAACTAAGCTGAAACTTTTTGAATACAAGTCATACACAATTACACAACACAACCATACTTATTTGATCAATATATTCAAAACTGTATGGATACTGTGTAAAAGTTCGATTTCTTTTGTTGTATTGTTGATTGATAGAGAAAAAAATGCAAAATGTTTAAAGAGTAAACTATTTTATCGTTTTAAATCTTAAATCTAAATGATTTATTTCCAAGAAAGATTTCAATACAATTAGTTGACCTCTTTCATAAATAAAAAAATGTTCTTTTTTTAATCTCCATATCATCCATGTTATTATTATTATTACACAAATCGATTTGAAAGTAAAATCTTTAACGGCGTCTTTTACTGATATCGTTTTGAAAAATACTTACTAGGACAAATGGAATCAACACTTGAAATTAACAATGTACGAAGAGAGACAAACAAAACATCATTCAACAACGACGTCGACATATTCTTTGCTAGTCTGGTTCTTCTCCTAAAAATCTGATATGCGTGGAATTGTGGGAAGAGTAACCGACATAAACAGCGAATAACGAGTATGTCTGGATATTAACGTTAAGCTACTGAATAGGCAAACTTAAGTCATAATGGGAAAGGGGCAACAGGGACTTTTCAAATGTAAGGTAGCCTCAATAGGAATTTCCAACCTTTCAGTATCTAATTTATCCAATGTATCTAGATATATGTATATCACAAAAAATATATTTGCTTTCGTTTATACTAGGACGGAGATACTCCAGTTATTTTTTTCTAAATGGATTAGTTTCAGTCCTTAAATGTGACATACCAAATCTGAATAATAAAATCTCATTGAATAGAGTTCCGCCAGAATTGTTCAAATGTGGGTTTTTTCGGTTAAATTTAAACAAAACTGTTTCTATCCAATAAAATAGGCAAGGTAATATATGTTCAAACAAATACATCTTTTAACATTAATTTCTATTGCACTGAGCATGCGATCAAATTTTCTTAATGGATGCGAGCAACTGCTTTTATATCTCTATTGACCATTTGTAATTTAACCAGTTGATTTAAATTTGTTCAATGCATCGCCTTCATAGAAAAATACTGAAGTAGAAATTTTCTACTCCTGTTCCACAAGATCACCGGACTTTTAAATCGAATATTACTGTAACATCATTATTTGAAACATGTAGTTTAGTCAAATGTGGGTCACTGGTACATTGCTGGTTATGGAGGATTCGGACTACCTGCGATTTAAGATTAAGTGCTGAGAGAAATAAGATATAGCTTGAGGATTTTTTTTTTCAATTAATAAAACACAATTGACAAGTTTGATTCAACTTGACTAGCTAGTACTTTTTAATAATGTTATCATTTTTAATTGAACCGTTTTAAGAAAAAGGGCACGTTTTAGAGAATTCTTATCATGAGTATGAACCGACCTTACACGCTAAAGTATCGGAAAATGTTTTTAATTTTGCTCTTAACCAATTGTATACGTGAATGTTTATTCATTAATTTTATTTATCGTCGAATACTTATATTTAATAAGCGGCATGAAAATGGCTTAAGTTTGTTTTTTTTCTGTAGTTTTTATGCATTAAACGTTTTCCGTTTCATTAAAAAGCGAAGTGTTTTGAAGTAAATATCGTTTAATAAACCGTGTAATAATTCCTCAAAAACTAATGTTACATAGTCTTTAAACTTTGGTTTGATATTTCATATTCTAACGTAGATTTTACAAAAATTAACCAAAGCTTCAGAGTTCATGGAAATCTTTTTCACAAATAAAATGTCTGGGTATATCACAATAATCATCGTCCCATAATGCAGAGCGCAGGAGGTGAACGCATTTCTGGATACTCGGTTCTCCAGGATACCAAGGTGTATATGTCACTATGTTGCCACGGCGATTCCAGATGAACTCACTTGCATTCAAACGCTTAGCACCAATCCATGAAGAGCAAGCAAATGGCCATTTTTCTAGGCATTCGGCTGTAGAAGATAAAAAGACCACAGATAATTTAAAACAAGAGGTCCATGGGGCCACATCGCTCACCTGAGCAACAATGGGCGTTCAAAAGATATTGTGCCATATGGCACCTCAGTAGAATAACAAAAAATAAATGTTGTAAAGAATTCGAATTTTACACTTATTTTTGCATACACGTAATCTTTGACATTGTATCTTTATGAAATACTATTTTTACCCAGAATAAGAAAATCCTACGCAAGATATAAAACTAAACACACTGATAACTTCCAATTCCCTATATTTTCGTTCTGCCCCCCTCCTCCTCCCCCACTTTATAAAGCGATCAAAATATATGAGAGCATATAGGTACATTTTCTTCCTCAACTACTTACTAGTTATTGTATTTTTTTTTTAATTATCATATAATAGTTATTGCATTTTATTTTTAAAAAATCCTATAGATGTGAAGAAGAAACTTGTACCCCAATCCGCCCAATTCCTCAAATTAAAAACATTCAAAAATTTAATTTGTCTTCTCCATTATAATTAAATAATTGTCTGTTGTTTACCTGGCTTTTATAACTTTACTCACATTTGATTGATGAATACACTGGGATGAAAATTGTTGTCACGTGACATGTTAAAGAGCTATAAAAATCAATGTTACAGTATTGACAGGCACATCACTCTATTTTACTAAGGCCCACCCATTATTTTCATCTTTATTCAAAAATAAAAAAAATGGCTACAGACCAGGATAATTTTCCGCTGTAATATTTTCTTAGGAATAGCGATAATTCCTTTATCCCCGCAACAGAAATGTGTCAGAACTATGGAAATTGTTTAATGGTGTCGTTTTTATTTACTCGTGTCTGAAAAACTATCAAAATTGATGTAGAATTCACATAATTCATTGTATAAAGGGGTGGCCCCAGAGAATAGTTATATACAGCATATCATCCTTTAATTTTTTTGTACAAGTATTTAACATTTAGCGAGACATTTCTAATGATCAACCAAAATTTCAGCGTCAATCGTAGAATTATAACAAGATACAGAGCTCACAATTCTGCTAGGTTTGAGTCATATTTTGTTAACGTGAGTTTATTACATTCAGCTTAAGATTTTTAACTTGGTCTTTCCTATTCAGCATTAAAAGTGGAAAAAATCTGTGTACATAGAATTGTGAGCAAATCTCTGTATCTTGCTTATAATTCGAAGCTTAACACTCAAATATGGTTAGTAAATAGAAATTGTAAACAACTAAACATAAGAAACATGCACTATAACAAATAAAGTGCACAATTTATTTTTCAAAATGAATCATATACATGTATATACCTACATATTTCCGTCAGCGATATTAAACTCTATTTAAACTTATGAATAAACTCGAAAAAATTTTAAGCTTCTCAACAAAACACATTGCATTAATCTAATATTACGCAAAAGATCAAACCGAATTACCGATAGAATGAATAGTATTTTAGTATTCATTAATACATCAGATTTTGCTTAATTTGTGCAGTTAACTGTCTGATTTACCGAAGTCTCTGTTTGATTTGATACGTAAAAACTACAAAATACAGGCGATGGTTCCCAGGTTACAAAGTATAGATAACAAGAGGCCCATGGGCCACATCGCTCACCTGAGGAACAATAGGTATGATGAAATCAGCTTAAAGGAGTCGTAATACAAACTATCTTGACAATGTAGTATAATACATGTAGATCCTGTATAAATGAAAATCCATTTCCCCCCCTGGATATTCTTATTTTTATTATCATTAGTCCCTTTTCTAACAGGATGATTTTATAGTCATAACACATGTTGAGCATTGCAGATCTCAAAAAGATCCTAAACAATTGTTTATGTATGGGATATAAACCTACATCAAACTCTGAACCCTTTGTGAGGCCCAAGAATCATCAAGGGGCCAAAGTCTAAACAATTTTAAAGAATCACCTGGCTGATTAGTTTCTGAGAAGATTTTTAAAGATTTACTCTATATATTCCTATGTAGAAATTCAATCCCCAATTGTGGCCCCACCCTACCCCGGGTGTCGTGATTTTCACAACTTTGAATCTACACTACCAGAGGATGCTTCCACACAAGTTTCAGCTTTCCATACTAATTAGTTTCTGAGAAGAAAATTTTTAAAGATTTACTCTAAATATTCCTATGTAAAAATTTGACCCCCCATTGTGGCCCCACCCTACCCCCGGGGGTCATGATTTTCACTACTTTGAATATACCCTACCTGGGGATGATTCCACACAAGTTTTAGCTTTCCTGGCCAAATAGTTCTTGAGAAGAAGATTTTTAAAGATTTACACTATATATACCTATGTAGAAATTCCCCCCCAAATTGTGGCCCCATCCTACCCCCCGGGGTCATGATTTTCACAACTTTGAATCTACACTACCTGAAGATGCTTCCACACAAGTTTCAGCTTTTCTGGCTGATTAGTTTCTGAGAAGAAGATTTTTAAAGATTTACTCTATATTTTCCTATGTTGAAATTCAACCCCCAATTGTGGCCCCACCCTACCCCGGGTGTCGTGATTTTCACAACTTTGAATCTACACTACCAGAGGATGCTTCCACACAAGTTTCAGCTTTCCATACTAATTAGTTTCTGAGAAGAAAATTTTTAAAGATTTACTCTAAATATTCCTATGTAAAAATTTGACCCCCCATTGTGGCCCCACCCTACCCCCGGGGGTCGTGATTTTCACAACTTTGAATATACCCTACCTGGGGATGATTCCACACAAGTTTTAGCTTTCCTGGCCAAATAGTTCTTGAGAAGAAGATTTTTAAAGATTTACTCTGTATATTCCTATGTAGAAATTCCACCCCAAATTGTGGCCCCATCCTACCCCCCGGGGTCATGATTTTCACAACTTTGAATCTACACTACCTGAAGATGCTTCCACACAAGTTTCAGCTTTTCTGGCTGATTAGTTTCTGAGAAGAAGATTTTTAAAGATTTACTCTATATATTCCTATGTTGAAATTTAACCCCCAATTGTGGCCCCACCCTACCCCTGGGGATCATCATTTGAACAAAACTTGAACATACACTACCTGAGGATGCTTCCACACAAGTTACAGCTTTTCTGGCTGATTAGTTTCTGAGAAGAAATTATTTTAAAGATATACTCTATATATTCCTATGTAAAAATTCAACCCCCTATTGTGGCCCTACGCTACCCCCAGGGGTCATGATTTTCACAACTTTGAATCTACACTACCTGGGGATGCTTCCATACAAGTTTCAGCTTTCCTGGCTGATTAGTTTCTGAGAAGAAGATTTTTAAAGATTTACTCTATATATTCCTATGTAGAAATTCAACCCCCATTGTGGCCCCACCCTACCCCCGGGGGTCATGATTTTCACAACTTTGAATCTACACTACCTGAGGATGTTTCCACACAAGTTTCAGCTTTCCTGGCTAATTAGTTTCTGAGAAGAAGATTTTTAAAGATCTACTCTATATATTCCTATGTAAAAATTCAACCCCCCATTGTGGCCCCACCCTACCCCCAGGGGTCATGATTTTCACAACTTTGAATCTACACTACCTGAGGATGCTTCCACACAAGTTTCAGCTTTCCTGGCCAAATGGTTCTTGAGAAGAAGATTTTTGAAAATTTCTCAATTTTTTAAAATAAATTATAATTATCTCCCCTTTGAAAAGGGCGTGATCCTTAATTTTCACAACTTTGAATCCCCTTTGCCTAAGGGTGCTTTGTGCCAAGTTTGGTTAAAATTGGCCCAGTAGTTTTTGAGGAGATGTCAAAAATGTGAAAAGTTTACGGACAGACAGACGGACAGACAGACGGACAGACAGACAGACAGACGGACGACAGACAAAATGTGATCAGAAAAGCTCACTTGAGCTTTCAGCTCAGGTGAGCTAATAAAAACGAAACGAAAATCAAAACAAGCTAACACCACCGCCATATGTGAAAAACTGTCAACGCATTGAAATATTTAACCTCAATTTACTTCACAAAATCGGCACCAATGTATTTTGCATGTTTCAAAGATCCCCTTCGTACGCGAACTGTTGCAGAACAAACAAAGAGTATGGAATACGAGTCTTGGTAAAATGGGTGGGCAAACCCGGGCTGGGGCAAAATAAAAGCCGGGGCAGATCGGCAATCGTCAATTCCAAAATACGCATTGTTTTGCAGCAATATTTACAGCGAATACAAATATACTGGTCCCTAACATATCTTCAAAGTTTTAATGAGATTGGCATATTAATAGTTTTGCTCCGGCACGGGTTTGCCTACCCATTTTACCATGACTCATGGAATACCGAACCCGAAGCTTTAAACAGATTGAAACACGCCTTTCCTTTATTATTATTTTCGTAATAACTCAGATTTGAAACCGAATTAGCCCATAATTTTGCAATTTATATTTTCCTTTCCATAAGGATTATTTATGCTAAATTACAATGAATTTGACTCAGTAGTTCTTGAGAAGAAGATTTTTTAAATTGCACCCCCCTTCTTCTACAGTTTCGAGGTTTTCTCCGCTTTGAATAAAGATCGGTCTTTCATTTTTGCAATTTATATTAACCTTCCCATAAGAATGCTTTGTGCCAAATTTGGTTGAAATTGGCCGAGCGGTTTTTGAGAAGAAGTTCAAAATGTCAAAAGTTTACAGACGGACAGACAGACGGACAGACGGACGACGGACAAAATGTGATCAGAATAGCTCACTTGAGCTTTCAGCTCAGGTGAGCTAAAAATGACAATTTTAATTTTATGTGGAATTTGATTTGTCTATTGATTTTAATTTTATGACTGATCTCATTTGTTTTATATAAACTAACAGTGAAATCATTATTATAATAGGTGAAAGTAACCAAAACTTTACTACAGTTATTGACGAGATAAAAAAAAATGTCGCTAAAATTATTCTACACTGTACCGTGAACGTTATTAGTAAATTGCAAACAATATACCAAAAAACACATATCTGCCTCACAATGATCATGAGTATTTTACTTCAGATCATAAAACTTACAGAAACCTTGTCGATGTAATGTTTTGGTTAAACAGCCATGGCTATAGCTTATGAAGATTATCAAGTATGGAGGGTAATCGTGTTAAAAAATCCAGTCATGTTAACTTGTAAATTCGAGTATGCAATCGTGTTGGTGTGTGAGCCTGAGTATGAATGTGTGTAATTCTGATCGTGTAATCTATAAATTGACTCCGCAGACCTTCAATGTAATTCTTCCAACAGATGTACATTTGCAACTTTAAAATGCTGTTTGTCATTTACATGTAACGTGTCACTATACTACACATTTTCCATCGGCATTCTCTGCATTTATATCTTCGTTTTCCGGAAATAGCACAGTTGACATGTTACAAATCGACAAATGTAAAGTCTACAAGTTTGTCGAATTTTGACATGACCATATATGGAAACAGTGACGTCACAGATAGCTGCAGGAAAAGGCCTGCCGTAATCGCCGGAATGGGCACAGAATGAATGAAAAAATATTACATATCATATTATTTCTGGATAACAACATTTTTTTAGGAAGTACGATTTTTCAAACAATAGATTATAGGCTCGGTGTCCATTATATCAAGAGAATCCAAAAAAGATGCGAGCGAAGAATTCAATCGGCATCAGATGTCTTAGATCTGGAATATTTTAAATATCATGCTCTGTTTAAATGTATACACGCATTTCTATTGTCTTAAAGTACATTTAACAAATCGTGTAAGTATTATACTTAGAGTTCGGCTGAATAAAGAAAATATCACCAAAAGCATCCTTATCGCTACCACAACGTTGAGACAAGAGCCCCCCCCCCCTCCTCAACGAAGAAGAAAAAAATCACAATATCAATCATTATCTGTACATTTTAGCCT
The DNA here is from genome assembly GCA_020458035.1 of Magallana ariakensis. Taxonomy (NCBI): domain Eukaryota; kingdom Metazoa; phylum Mollusca; class Bivalvia; order Ostreida; family Ostreidae; genus Magallana; species Magallana ariakensis. Next base: position 26,245,831 of record CM035820.1, read on the forward strand.
TTTGTCGCATATTTTAGGCAGTAGATGCAGATCGAGGGGTGATTTTTATTCCTGACAGTTGTAATGCACCGTTTTGGTTGAATTGGTTGTAAGCTTAGATGTTGAATGACCGATCGGGAGACGGAGAGGATCGCAAAATAATTTTACCGATGAGTTTCACGCAAAACTTCCAGCTGATGTGACAGTTTGAAATAAATCCAAGATGGCGGGGATGGGTACCTTGTGTTTTATTAGATATAGGATATTTATTTTTATTATGAGAAAAATATATAATGTCAGGTGCATGTGCTTTACAGCCACTTGTGAACATGTACTGATTACCATAAAGTAGCTTCTTGGTTTTTTAAAATTACTGTCATTACAGTATATATTTATAAGATTTTAAAATTAAAACTCTACCATTTCATATAGAATCAAATCTGTTTAACCCACCTGTTCCTTAATTTCAGAAATTCGATTTTCGAAAAAAAAAAAATTATAAAAACATACTAGTATCCCTTATTTATTTCTTCAGAACCTTTCAATTTCTGACAACATTTTGTACTTTAATTAATGATTATAAAACTTCTTTCATAACAGTTTCAGATTGTTTTTTTTATTATCTATCTTGCACTCATAACAAAGTCATTTTGATATTTGAAAAAAATATATAGATACATACATTTTTCTGCGAAAAATTACCAAATTTTTTTGCAAGTCGTTTAATTTTAAAGAAATAAGTAATATAAAATTCATTCTCAAAATTCTTAGCATTTACATGTAGGTAAGCAATGAAGCTATATGGGCTTCACGGCGGTCTCCAAACCCCATGCTGCACAAAAGATACTCACCCTCTATGAAATTTCTTGATCCGTCTCATTTCTAGAAAAGAGCACGTATTCAACTTTATATTTTTCAGTTTAAATTACATGTCAAATTATTTTAGCAATATTGGAATAGATTTTAGGCAATTTTTTTTAGTAAAAGTTAACCCTTATCGTATATTACATGTACCATTGTCCATGGGAATTATATTACAGAAACCAGCGCATTCGTCACACCGACACCGATTTTTACAAACATTCACCTCTTCTTGTTTGGTCCAGTTTCAATCATACCTCAAAATCTTCTTTTATAAAAAATGAAAAAAAATATTTTTGATCCAAAGAAAATAGTATCGTTCATCAAAACAGTTTAACTGAATTTTAAGTTTATTTTAGTATATTCCGGCGATTACGGCATGCCTTTTCCCGCAGCGAGTATTTGCCATATAAGGTCATGTCAAAATTCGTCAAACTTGTAGACTTTGTAACATGTCAACTGTGCTATATCCGAGGGTGAAGATACACATGCAGAAACTATGGATTTAAAATGTGCAAAGTTGAAGGTTCAATTAACTAACAAAAACAATTAAGCAGCAAAATGTGCATCATACAAAGGAAGTGAGTCAAATCTTAAAGTGTTTATGCTCGAGTTTTTATAGGTTACACGATCAGAATCACATACATTCATACTCAGAATTACACACCAACACGATTGCATATTTGAATTTACAAGTTTACAGGTCTGGATTTTTGAACACGATTACCCTCCATAATCAAGTAACACTTTCTCGGTACACTAAAAAACTGTTTATTTGTACTTGCAAATTTTAAGACACAAACTGTGTTTGATACATGTCTAAAATTAAAATAAAAAAATAAAAATAAAAAATTTGAAAAAAAAAAAATTCTTCTCTAGTTTTAACGTTTCTACATGTAGATATCATTTTTTTATAATACAAGAAATTTAACATTCCAACAAATCGTTTCATCCTTTAACTTTTACTGTTCATTGAACAACTGAGCATCACATTTCATGATATTACAAGCCTTTGGGTTGTCCCATTTGCAAAACTGCTTTTAGCTTTTAGGAATTATTGTACCTGTGTATAGGCTGTTAGCTTGAGAAAAGTAGTCACTGAACAAGTTAGCATCACTTTCATTATATTTAAATGGGTATCCCATTTGCAATTAATATTTTTAGAAAATATTATAGCTGTATATTGTCCGTTCGCTTGAGAAAAGTATTCACTGAACAGTTGAGTATTATACTTTTCATATTTCAATAATGCTTTTAGAAAATATTGTACCTGTAAAGGCCGCTGACTATAACGAATTGTAGCCACTAGCTGAACAAGCTAGTACTTCCTTTCATGATATTACAAGAGTTGTCTCATTAGCAAATGATGCTTTTGGAAAATACTGTACCTGTGTTGACCATTGGTTGGAGAAATGTGGTCGTCAACCACGTGTTCTCATCTACAGTTTCCACTTCCGCCAAGTAGGCGCCCATTAGCTCGCATTCAACCTGCATGAACACAACATGAAATGAAAGAATGTAAACGGGTATCATATAAATGATACATTATTTTCATTTAATAACATTTACAGCTTAAACGCCTTATAGTTTCTTTTACAGTATGAAATACGTCCAACACATTTGATTCATTCAACGATTATAGGAGATGTGATTAAAATAGTTTGCAAGTATTCCGACTTTTTTTTTTATCCCCCTTTGATTTTAAAATGCTCTCATATAAAATAGGGCATATGTTTAATGAATCAACATCCATCTCAATGCCATCGAATGATCATTAAATGTTTGACATAACATCGGCATACTGATTATATTTGTACTGATACTCTTGAAAGTAATTTTAGACAGTTTTTGTTATACCTGTACTATTTTTTATAAAATTATTTCAAAACAGTTTTTGTCATACCTGAATATATACCTCATTTATATCTTGGAAATGATTTCAAACAGTTTTTGTTATATCTGTAGTTATGTATTTGAAATAATTCCAGATAGTTTTGTCGCCAAAATTATTAACTTTTGCAATCGTTTCATGAACCTTATTTTTATTATATGCAATAGAGGCTGTGAGTGTTAAAATTCAAAACTTATTACCTTGCATTTTCTCCACGTCATTTTGAACTCTCTAAACTTGTAAGAATGCCTATTGTAAAAGTGGTAACCGCGCTCACACACTGAAAAGACATTAACTCATTCATACTCTCCTATGTAACTCGAAGCCATGATATTAATAACCTTGGTCCTATGATTGCTTCACATAAATGGATAAAGATATGTTAACTATCAAATAAGAATACGATCGAAAATTGACTGCATTATAATAAAGTACGAGCTAAAGATAAGAAATATTGAAATATATTGCATGGTCCCCTAAATTACAATATATTCGGAGTAGACTGTAGTTACCATGGGTCATCTTTAGAGCCACCGTTCCTGATTTTAGTACTTCTGCGCTCACACGGTCCTCTGTTACTTCAGTAGTTATCAAACGACACAGTCTTTGAGTCTTGTTGTAAATAAGTGCAATGCACTGCGCTTGCTTTTTCAAACATAGTGAAAAACACTGAATTCGGCTTTTACTGCGAGGCGACATCAGATAAAAGAACTTGGCGTTCGGTGGGAAATTTGAGACTCTGCTAAACCTCATACTTGTTATTTGAAAATCCTCGTCCGATGCAATTGCTTTGAATATCACCCGACCCAGCATGACCGTAAACAGTAATATCCATAGGGTAGGATCTGGATGCATATTGGAATGGAAAACAAATTCTTCTTGAAAATCACAAATTTATGTTTGTTTTAATAGAACCTTTCACGGTAAACAGCGGCAATGCTCTTTTGCATATCAAATTCATATCATAATGGTTTTGTGAATGTGAAATAATTCTTTTTTTAACCTACGTTATTAAATTAATTACCAACAAAACCTTCGCCAAACTATTAATATGATTTCCCCACCGAAGATACGGAGAAAGGGTTTAGTTCAATTTAGAAGTTTGTAACCAATTTGTAACAAAGTTTATGTTTTAACAAACATGTTATTACGGCGACGTGGAAGGGCCAGATGAAAAAAAAATTCTTATTTGTTCCGACGAATAAGTTATTTGTTCAGACGAATTACGATTTGTTCGGACGAATAAGTTATTTGTTCGGACGAATTAGCTATTTGTTCGGACGAATTAGCTATTTGTTCGGACGAATTACGATTTGTTCGAACGAACTAGGATTTGTTCGGACGAATTAGCAATTTGTTCGGACGAATAAGTTATTTGTTCGGACGAGTTACGATTTGTTCGGACAAATAAGTTATTTGTTCGGACGACTTACGATTTGCTCGGATGAATAAGTTATTTGTTCGGACGAATTAGGATTTGTTCGGACGAATTTGTTATTTGTTCGTACGAATAAGTTATATTTATATAAAACAGCATTTTTGATGAGCAATTTATAAGACTATCTGATCTGGCAATGATATAGATTATGAAGGGGAAGAGGGTCTGTGATCAAGCCACCCCTTTCCTAGAATGTCGTTTTTCCCTCAAATGATAACACCTCAATGTTATACATGTACTAGTCACTGATATTTCAAGGGTGTTGGAACAGGGGCGGCAAAGGCGGTCGCCGCCCCAATAATTTTGCCAAAAAATGAAGTCTGAATTGAAATTAAGTGATCTGTATTTATTGGAGCGGCGATGATAACGGCGATTTATGTTCAATGGAGCGGCGAATGGTAACTTCATTGTTTACGTAGTCAAAAGTTGGGTATATATACCTGTTTCTGACGTGATTTGACAATCAACAGTGAATCAATTAGATAGGTTTGCCATTAAAGAAATATCGTTCTTCAGCTTTGATGATCAATTACAAGTTGTAAGTTAGAAACAACTGATATTATATTATGGGCTATAAAAATATATAATTTGTCACCACATGATTCACGGAAATCTATTTAAGGATTTCTAAACGGGGGGCGGGGGGGGGGGGGGGTTCCAAGAGATGTCTATGTTTGTCGAGGGGGGCCTAAGCCTATTTTTGGTAACTTTACTATGTAAAGTTAATAAATTTAAATTTTCCAAGCTCTAGATCCGCGCATGATGCACATAAACTTCTTTAATATAAATGTGAGTTGCGTTATCTTGATACACATTCTATGTCGTCAAAGGTAAGAAACAAAGGTTAAGTGTTACTTTGCTTGGTTTCTTTTATAGTGCCATCAATAAAGCGACAATATAATTTATCAAATTAAAAAATAATTTGACACACTGTAGAATAACAACTAACATGTAAATCTGGTTCATCCCCCCCCCACCCCCACCCCCACTTATCGATAAAACTCGCCGCCCCAATATGAAATATCTTTCGACGCCTCTATATTTATACCATATTTGACATAGTCTCAAAATCTGTCACAATTTTGCAAGTCGATAAAGGGCTGAAGTAGCATTTTTTGTTATGGCATAACGCGAAATTATTTTAAGTTACTAAAGAAAACCTGCGTTGCCTAAAATGGGCATCTAGACGGGGGGCGGGGGTGGCATACAAAACTATTTTCAGACTCCTCACCCCCTCCCCAACCGGGAAAATTTCGTGGATCTGTGCATGAGCTTGTAAACTGATTTAGACTTTTCACATCTGCGTAACCATGATTATAAAATCTCTCTCTCTCTCTCTATCTCTCTCTCTCTTTCTTTCTCTCTCTCTCTCTCTCTCTCTCTCTCTCTCTCTCTCTCTCTCTCTCTCTGTTTTAATAATTAACTAATGCAGACCAAATATATTATTCGTCCGAACAAATAGCTAATTCATTCGTACAAATAACTTATTTGTCCGAACAAAAAGCTAATTCGTTCGAATAAATCCTAATTCGTCCGAACAAATCCTAATTCGTCCGAAAAAAATAACTTATTCGTCCGAACAAATCCTAATTCGTCCGAACAAATAACTTATTCGTCCTTACAAATAGTTAATTCGTCCGAAAAAATCCTAATTCGTCCGAACAAATCCTAATTCGTCCGAACAAATAACTAATTCGTCCGAACAAATAGCTAATTCGTCCGAACAAATAACTTATTCTTCCGAACAAATTCTAAATCGTTCGAACAAATTACTTATTTGTCCGAACAAATAAGAATTATTTTTTTTTGCATCTGGCCCTATGTTATAGCTATGCATAATATATATATATATATATATATATATATATATATATATATATATATATATATATATATATATATATATATAGTGCCTCATCCTACCCTTCAAATGATAGATCACTCTCTGTGATGAATCGTGTGCACTTTTAGTTCAATATCATTAATTATCGTGGATTTGATCGTAAATCTCAAGTAATCGGTTTTTCACTGTGCTAATAACATTGATTTTTGTTTAATTGTTGCACTCTATCTCAAGTTTTCATTTTTTAATTCAACGATCAATTATCTAAAATATATTTGCTCTCTATGTTTCAAGTAATCGGTTTTTCACTGTGCTAATAACATTGATTTTTGGTTAATTGATGCACTTTATCTCAAGTTTTCATTTTTTAATTCAACGATCAATTATCTAAAATATATTTGCTCTCTATGTTTCGGCAATAATTAAGTTAATTAGATAGGTTTACAATGGAAGAAGCTGGAAGTGTACGGAATAATGAATATTCCTAATTAAGCATAGCCCCAACCTTAATTTCTTTACAAGGTTTTGATAATTGACAAATGGATATTTTTCAAACATAAGAGATAGAATAAAACTTGTTTAAATTAGAAAAAAAACAATGTAAAATTGTCTACCAAAGTTAGTAGATGCGCAAAACCTCGGTCTGATTGATAATACTATTTGATGTACTTCACTTACCTATTATAATTGCTTTAGAAAGGGGAGGTATGTGGCAACGCACTTTGAAAAAATTACGCACTTTGAAAAATTTTTTCAAAGTGAGTTAAATTTTGCACAAAATCTACGCACTTTGAAAAAAATTTTCAAAGTGCGTTAAATTTTAGACCACGTTAACTCACTTTGAAAAAATGTTTCAAAGTGCGTAAGGAAGGTACATCAACATTTTTTAGTATCGAGACACTTAACGCACTTTGAAAAAAATATATATAAATAACAAATTCTGGAATTAAATTCCTTATTTGTTGATAGTATGATGATTATTTAACACTAATGAATATAATTTGCCGTCGTTGAAAACGGGGATAGGGGGTGGAGGTGGCGGTTAACCAAAGATACAGGTCAATTACCAGTACATCATTAAAATTGATTATAGGAAGAAGGTCTCCTACCCCTCTATTTTCCTTCTAAAACATATATGATATTCAGCAACTTAGAGTAAATGTATAAAATCGGAAAAGAAATACACTTTGTTGTAAATTATGTATAGGGAAATTAAAAAAAAAACGAGCTGGTCAAACAATAATTTATCCAATGGTATGTTAAAGAATCTATAAATGTTTCAACATTTTTTTTGACCCTCTTTTCAAATTCTAATCAAATAAAATAAATCACTTCATTATTATATAAAATTCATGAACATTGACAAACATTAAATTAGTAATCTTTAGGGTGTGAGTTTTTTCTCTTGCACTGATCCTCTAAAAGATCATATTATTTTTGATAACTATAACTAATGCATTCTTTTTTTTTTACATCATGTTAGTTTATAAGCACATGCAATTGAAGACAGTTGAAATATGTTATACATTATCTCCATTATCAATAAAAAAAATTAATAATTTTATAATTTTCGTTTCTGGCACAGCACAATGTACCAAATGTTTAGCAAGTTTGCTACATTCACAATAAAAGGAAAATGCAGTTGCTAAGCGATACAGTTTATGCCATATTTGGATAATTCAAATCTACCGGGTTGTTCTTTATGTAAATTGTCAAACTACGTAAGGTTATGAGAAAAGGGAACAAATGTTAATCGAGAAACTGTTTATCATGTTAGCTGAGAATGCAGTGGGTTCTTTCTTAAATATATCTCATTAAGCTACACAAGGTTAAAACAATTATTTATTGTATCTAAAATTATATATTATTTCGACTTAACCCTGAACATTTTTTTTTTCAAAGTGCGTTAATATCGACGATATCAACGCACTTTGAAAAAAAATATTTTTTTTTCAAAGTGCGTTGACTTGGTCCCAAAATTAACGCACTTTGAAAAAATTTTTCAAAGTGCGTAATTTTTCAAAGTGCGTTGTAACAGAGGTAACTGAAATTCATTGTATAAAAGAGAAAATTCAGGTACGGATCTTTTATATCCGTAACATTTCGATGACAATGGTTGTTACATGTATCATGAAAAACAGACTGTTTAAAATATGAATTTAACAAAGCTAATCTGTTTAGATGAGATGTGGTGGTAACGAACAGTGTTCTAAATCAAACAGTCCAAAGGAAAAATACAAAAAATCAGGAGCAGAGGAAACACGGACCTCTACAAAAAATAGAGCCAGGATCAGGTGCCATTAGCATCCTTTGCCTTTTTTTCTAGTAATATATCTAAATATAAATCATATGAGTCATAATCTGTGGTATCTTTTATTTCAAGTTCATCGGAGTATATCGTGTCGACGTAAGAATGGAAGTAATAACTGTTAATTGATAATACGTCGTCGATATACCTAAATGTCGAGTTGAAGGGCACAGCGAGTGATTTATTTCTTTAATGTACAAGTCTTAAGTTTGATTAAATTCTGCTTATATAGAAATAGGTCTGCTAACAGTGGAGCGCAATTGGTACCAAATTATTGTTGGAAGACCCGATTTTCAAAAACTACATAAATGTTGTCGATCAGAAACGCAAGTATCGTTTTATATTCTCTTCAGAGTACTCGTGTACGCAGTCCGAATGTTTTTTTAACAAAATAGTTCTGTTAATGACCGATGACAAGATAAGTAAATCTACGAGATCCTTCGTTATTGAAAAAGAAGCTAATAATTAAATCGAAAAGCTTGGATTTTAATTTATTGTGGAGAATAGTTGTTAAGTGTAAAAAAGTCACAAATTTTGATGCTATTGATTTTAAAAAAAATTTTGAGATTTCAAACTTCCTAAAATTTCTTTAAAATTTTAAAGTATCCATATCTGATATACACCACTTCTTGAGTATACTGAAGTACAGTACTCTTGAAGTTTTTTTTTATCTGCTGTTAATATTTTAGTAAGGAGTAATGAAAGAGGTTTGGTAGAACATTTACTGGAACCCGCTATGTATCTTTGTTTTTAAGGCTGTTTTATTATGAAGTTTAGATATCCAATATAAGTAAGGTAATTCAAATTCAGTTTGGTTGTTTGGGATATTAAATATACATAAAACTGACATATGGTTTTGAAGAATTTCCTTCTTAAAAATTCTATGAGTAAAAGTGTTATTGCCACATGCAGAATTAATTCCAAGTTCTTCTAAAATACAATTTATGTAACCAGCGTTACTAACAAAGAAAATGTTGTTTCCTGCTATGTCAGCAGGGACCAGTACAAACTGATTGTGTAATCTACAATGTATCTAGTTCTTTTTTCACTTCTAAATTATTAAATATAGAATTAAAAATGGTTTTCATATTACGCTTTAATAGCTTAATGCGATATTTTAACATACATCGAAGACTTTTAATCCATTCTGACAACGTGTCAAGGGCTTCTTTTTCATGTTTGGTACATCGTTTGGCGAACTCTTCTACAGAATTCATAATATGTATAAAATAATAATTCAATTGAAAGATCCGGATTCCCTTAAATTTGGACCTTTAAGAATAAGCGATTTAAGGTCATCATTATTTACTATATTTATGTCACCAGAAATGGCGTGTCCAGCAGGACTATAACTAAAGGGTGAAAAAGACCAAAAACACGTTGGAGAACCACATCAACTTTCTATAATTCTGCAGCAATTTTATATTTAACCGCGTGATAAAAGTCTGGATAATTTTAATGTATCTGTTTGCGTATTTCACTTTTTAAACAAAGAAATTATATTCGACCTGATATTTCATATCTGATTTACTAGTATTTTAGATATTTATATGTGTACTGATATAGTTTGTGATACCGTATAGACTAACATACATGTAATAACATGCATTATGATTTTAAATATCTTTGTTACATGACTGTACCATGTTTCTCCCTATCCAACACTAAGTTTGTGTTTAAGTGGTAAAATGTTTATTGAAAGTTTTTTTTGCAACAGTTGCATCAAAAACATTTCGTGAACTTTCGAAACTTCGTCTTAGTCTTGTTAGTTATTATAAGTGATTATGCATTTTTCGAGATATTCACTCGTACATTAAATTTTGTCTTTTTAAAATTAACTAGTAAAACTTCACACTTCATCTAAGTCTTTTTCACAAATATACTGTTTGGGTGTATCGCAGTAATCATCATCCCATAATGCAGAGCGCATGAGGTGAACGCATTTTCGGATGTCTGGTTCCCCTGGATACCAAGGTGCATAGGTCACAATGTTGCCACGGCGATTCCAAAAGAACTCACTCGCATTTAAACGCTCAGCACCAATCCAAGAGGAGCATGCCCAGATATCTGGGCATTCCGCTGTATAAGAGAAATAGAGAAATATTAAAGAAACACTAGAGCAAATACCATGAAATGACAATAATTATTGTTCTACAACCTAATTTATTTTCTTGCAAAATTATGGACTTTGCATAAATTATGCTCTGTCAATCTAAAAGTTCTCAATTTATCGGTAAAATAAATGATTTCAGACGGTCTATACGGTAATTATTGCTAGTTAAGTCTTTCGTTCAGCAGCGCATGCGCATCAATTGTAAACATCTCTGCATGGCTGTTAAGCAAGAGGATGAAAAGTCTCGAATTTCGACAGATTTGGTTAGAAAATTATCAAACAACAAAGCACAAATGCGAACTATTTATCTTGTAGGAGAAAATAGTGTGAACCTACAGGTGTCATTAAAATATCATTTTGATATGGGATCATTTCTAACATTAGATCCGCCGAGCATTTTTATATCCCTTCTACGTCAGATTTCATATTTAACAAAACGTTCCCAGGTCATACCAAGTGTATGTGCATTAATTATTTTCACCTCCTGTTTATATTTAATATAAAATTAGTCAGATAGATAGATAGATAGATAGATAGATAGATAGATAGATAGATAGATAGATAGATAGATCGACAGACAGACAGACAGATAGATAGATATTTCAGTAAGAAAGATTTAAACTTTTAGTATATGCACAATGTCTTTTCTTTTATCGAACTGTGTTTAAACAGGATAATAACCAAGATGAGAAAAATAGCTCTAATGTCTCTTTAAAATATATGACTTCACTCGTTTGATTTAACCTCACCTTAACTAACCTCTTAAGTTTGTGCCCGCTGGTACATAAGGCCCGGAATCGTTTCATTTAAAAAAAAAACTTTAATAATCATGAAAGAAAATACCCTCCCTCCCCACAAAAAAAAATGCCAATTCGTCGATATGAATGCAATGGAAATATCTGTACATAATAATTGTATAGTAAAACATGTTAAAATTTGTTTATAGAATCCCTGGAAACCATCTGTCTTTCTTTCCAGACCATCCGATTCTCTACACAACAGTTCAATAAATTTATTAATTTTTAGTCTGCCTGTCACTAATCAAGCGAGTACCACATTGTACATTTTATATCGATCTGATATATTTAGAGCATTGTCTTATGCATCTTTTTGTAATGCTTTTGGGGGGAAAAAAACTTTACCTGTTTCGACCGCTGATGGGAGAAACGTTGTCGTTAACCACGTATTCTCATCATCTGTTTCAACTTCCGTTAAATAGGCGCCTATTTGCTGACATTCAACCTGCAACGTGACAATTTACAATTAAACAATATAAGCAGACGTGCCATCATATATATTTTTGAGTCACAGCATACATGTAGATACAGTATACAGGGTTATTTTCGCCCCATGTTTTTCGTCCTTCTATACTTGTAAGTGGTTTCGCTTCCAGTTGAATTCGTCCAGAAACAGAAATATTAAAAAAGATAATTTGATCCATTCGAATTAGCCCAGTCTTAAATTCGCCTGTTAACAATGAGGGGGAAAGTGGCAAAAATAAAACGAGGGCAAATATTTCTAATTGTACAGTGATCTATAAAATTAACAGCATAAGTGGTTAATTTCCTTTAACAGTATTAAACACATCTGAAACATTTAATTTATTTTTTAAAAAAAATATGTAAATTGGTCAACAAACAATAAAACTAAAATCAATTTTAAACAGATCAGTCACAAGCTATTTTGTAAACATTTTCGAATATAGCATAATTTTTTCACCTTAGCGTCTATCCAGGTCATTTTAAACTCTCCAAGGCCGTAACAATGTCCATTGTAAAAGTGAAATCCGTACAGAAAATCACAAACTGAAAAAAGAAATCCATCACCAAACATTTAGTGACACTTAAAAACATAAAATATCTTTTAAAAAAATACTGTGGAGTTATTTTTATTCGTGTGGGTCAGTGTTCGTGGGTAGCCTAAATTGTTCTGGTTCGTGGGGACGTATTTCGTTGATGGCAAGTTCCGGATTATTTTGATTAATATGAAACAGAGGCTTGTATTTACGTTCGTGTAGATGTAAATTCGTAGGAAAGGGATACCCACGAAAGCCACGAACATTGGTCCCCCATGAAGAATGATGATTCCACAGTAATTTTCTTGGCTTTGTCGGCACAATTATTTAAATCACTCAATTTAGTCCTTAAATAAAATCCTTCTAAAGAAAAGTACATAAATTTGAAGACAAAACTCTGACTTGGGGCAGAGGAATGACTTAAGGAATGTTGGTGAGGACAGGGCCTAAATATGTTATGATAATAAATGAGCAATAACAATGTTCCATATTTTTCATTTTGAGTTAACTTAGAAAGAAGATTCCAGGAGATTAAAATGATATAACAAAAAGTTTTATAAACAATATTTAAATTGATTAATAAAGAATCACAAATAAATATTCTTATGCTTTAAAAAATTTTTGTAGTAAGAATTACAATTATGAACACAACTGCGTGTACAGTATCAAAACTCGATCTGCATATTTTCCGTATATGTCACAAAGTCACAAATAAAACTCAGAGTGTTCACAAGTTTAAAAAAAAATCCATCACGATCACGCAAATAGTCCTTGATTTTATTGGTTGCTATTTTCATTGTTGACACGGAGATTCTAAGAGAAATGAAAACCTTTATTTTACAGGAATTCGTTTGGACTCTTTCTTAATACTTTGTTTAAATTCTCAATATAATAAATCGTTCGCAATGTAAATTTCAGTTGACCAACTATATTTAGCATAATTGTCCTTATTTGATAAGATAGAGGCGATATTTAAAAACAATAAATTAGAATTTTTTTTTTCATTTCATTAAATGAATATAGTTTTGACACCACAGTAATTTTTAAAACCGAATTTATTATCAATGAAATTGAGAATAAAAAGAAACAAGGGACAGACATAATTTGTCCATTTTGACATTATTTCTCGATATAAACAATAAAATAAATTTTAACTTTATATTTATTTTCTTTCTTAGGCTTCTTGTTTTACGTTTTTTTATTTAAGCGTTAGTGCACCACGACAGTCTATTTTCATTTTTTCTTTATTCACATCACAGGGAACTGACGTTAATAATATGTCTTTTTGTAGTACGATATGATTACAATGACATAGTATCAATCGCCATTTTCTTTTTGGTTATATGCCACGATTTTTTATTAGAAAATGCTGGAAAATATCCCCGTACGGCACTCACTAATTTAAAACAATAAAATGTTTTCTTTAGTGATTTATGCTGGATATGAAGGTGGCGATACTGCAGAAAAAAATTCTGATTTGATCACTACATTCATAACCCGAATGAATCATCAAAGAAAGCATTTTATTGTTTATATTGGCATATTTCTTTTAACAAATTTATGAATTGATCATTAAAAATGAGTAAGAAGTAACTAAATTAGTGTTGATGTGCATCAGAGTGGTAGATAAAATAAACAGCCAAATAGTCATTTGTGAAATACTCCTTATTAATTTGCAAAAATTGAGGAATTATATAAAATATTTACAGTAAGGGAGAGGCGGCATGGTTGCTTGAAAATAACTTGCAGATTACGAAAACAATATGGCGCTGACACTGATTCTACCCAATCTGATAGGCTGTTCCAAAAAAAAAAAACAAAAAAACCCCAAGAATCATATTTATTGCTTGCTGTCTTTGGATTTCCTTACGTCGCTGAAGGTTTTGTAATTCTTACTTTGATGTTCACAAAAAACTGAATGATAAAGGTTATGGTAATAACAATTTACAAAGTAATGAACACCACACAGATTCATATGTATTATAGGCTTAAGAAAGAAAGTGTATGACAATGTATAAATATTTGCAATGATCTAGCAGCTACTAGTAAATTCTATTTATATATTTGTCTTCGCAGATTTAATTGATTTGATATTACAATTTAAGATAAGTCGTCTACTTAGTTACCATGGATCTTCTTTAGAGCCACCATGCCTGATTTGAGTTCTTCTGCAAACACAATATCTTCCGTGACGTCAGCAGTAAGCAGACGACAGAGCAATTGCGTCTGGTAGTAGATTATTCCAATACACTTAGATTGCTCGTTTAAACATAGTGAGAAACACTGGATTCTGCTCCTACTTCGTGACGTCATAAGGTAAAAGACCTCGATCTCTGGACGGAAAGTGGCGACTCTCCTATACGTCATAATTCTGAAGTCGACTTTGGATGAAATAGTTTTAGATACCATCTGAACCGCAATGATCGCAAATAGTAATATCCAGATGCATGATTCAGAATGCATATTGAAATTTGAAGGAAAATATCGTCTAGAAAATTCAGCTCTGATTTTACTTAAATTTAATTTTACGTGGGTTCAGAAGAAGTGTTCAGCCCTGTTGTAATAAGGTCCCAATATTAAAACAAGTGTGATACACATTCCTGTAATTAGTCACGTCCTACTTTTCAAACGATTAATGACTATTTGTGTGTTTAAAAAGGGTGGTATGCTATGGGTTTTTTAATTTTTAATTTCAATAATTATATACCTCACGTTGTTGAAAAATATTAATTGTTCCTCGGTAGATTCATTACCTCAATATGTTTTCTAAATCTCAATTAAAAGTTTTTTCTGTTTGCTAATTACATTGATTTTTTTCCCTCGATGTTGCCTTTCGAATATACAAGGGTTTTAAAAAATACAAGTATCAATTATAAAAAAAATATATATTTGCTATCTGTATTTAAACACTATTGAAGTTTATAAAATACGTTAACTTTTTAACAGAACAAAAGTGTACCTGTGCGAAGTTATCATTATTTGTGATAAAGTACATTATAGAAATTTTACATTGCAACGCGCCCGGTATTCTAGACAAGGTCAAAACATGTTTTAGGAACAAAGGAAATTATAAACATTGTACAATTAATAAAAACATTATTATTTTATTTTATTATTTTTGCAAAATAATTAGTAAATGGAGTGAGAACAAAAGATTCAAATGATACGTAAATAAACTTAATGTTAAAAAATAAACAACAGACCAACATGCAGTTTGAAAAACATAAAGAATATCAATCAGGACAGGAGTTAAATGGAATATTGGGTGTTTTATAAGCATGAAAACTCAAATCTTTCTTTTAAGTATTTTGTATGACTACCATTACTCTACCCTTTATCAGTTCCCTTCATCGATATGGAAAACTGTTAGTTAAATTTCGGGAGATAACCTGGGGAGTCCTTGGCCATTATTTCTCAACAAGAGCAATCCATTGGATTGGTTTTGCCTTTGTAAAAATTGTCTTTTGAGGATGTCTGATGTATGCTCTATTTGATTCAGGTCAGGGTAAGTGAAAAACCTAAAATTAAGGATTTGATATGTCATCTGCTCATAGATACCATAGGTCTTCTTGACATTTGGCATTCCTGATTCGAGTACAGCTGTGCTTGCGTGATCTTTTCTGATGTAAGCAAAGAACATACGGCATTTTGTAGAATGCACTGATAATGCATATCCAGGCATTTGTCTGATTCTCAATTGCAACATATAATCAAGAAATATAGCTAACCATTAAAGCCCGGAAGGCGTCTTCATCAGATAATGTTGTTTTGGGCTGCTAAACATCAGAGCCCGGAAGGCGTTTTCATCAGATGATTTTGTCTTGAAAGTCACGTGGACCATGGACACTGCAAGCAACAATCCTATAAAGTAGGATTTAGATTACATATCGAATATGGAAAATGTAAGAATTAAAGTTTATCAAGAAAATGATAAAACTGGATTTTCTACAACGCTCTTTTAAAAAAATGATTATAAAATTCTTTTTTTTTTATTAA
Organism: Magallana ariakensis; assembly: GCA_020458035.1. Lineage (NCBI taxonomy): Eukaryota > Metazoa > Mollusca > Bivalvia > Ostreida > Ostreidae > Magallana > Magallana ariakensis. Next base: position 26,262,055 of record CM035820.1, read on the forward strand.
GGAGCCTTGATGAATAAAATGTTTCATCATGCCATTGGCGGATTGTGCTGTATATATATACGAATGAAGTAGCCGTGTTTATTTACTTCAAATACGTTTCATTATAATCATTGGGATTCAAAAATGTTGTCGATAATAAATGAATTTATCAACACTAAGAGAAAAAATAAGTCCCGACTTGTGGTTGTTTTTTTTTTAATTTTTAAAATCAGCAGTCTAGTAGCAGTGAACAATTACCCATATCATTACAATGTATAAACTAGATGCTGTCATTTGACAGTAATACCCGCACCAAGTGTTTGCCTCTAACTAACACTGTTTTGTACCAGTTTTAGTAAAAATGAAGGCCAGATGCACATAATACGCATGAGCGGTCCTTTATGTATAATTTGTGGTTGAACTGTTTGCATGTGAATTTTATAAATAATCTATAATCAATAATCAATAATCTTTTCATTTCATGTCACAGAAAGTATGGTCTATATAATTATTACAAACAAAATTAAATTATGCCCCCTTCCCTCGGCGGTTGCCGGCTTAATTTAGATTTGCTTCTAAGTGCCAACATAATCGCATGCACGGATTTAGAGGAGGGGTGGATCGAGTGAGGGATACAGACCCTCCCCCCTTGAAGTAATTATTTATATTGATACATGTAGTAAAATCAGCAAACCAATACACCTCGGATCCCAATCCCCTACCCCTACAAACACAATTACATGTATTTTAATTTACTTTGCCACCCCCACATGTATTTGGCCAAAAAAAACAATAAACGGTTTTTAAATCTTTGGAATCTTAAGTAAAAAATAGAAAACCCCCATCAGCATTTGAACTCTCTACAGACACGTAGTTAACGCTCTAACCCATTGCACTTCACTGTTTGGTAACATTATTTTGGGGGAAATTTTATATTTATACTTTATTGTTACTTTCAATAGAGAGTACATCACAATATGCAGGTGTCCTGTACCACCTTAAAGCTGAAATGTGTGCTTTACATAGTTATTTACCTAATAAAATAGTGCAAGGGGTTTTAAAGAATAAAGTCATGAAAATACATGCATGTTACAAGTAAATAATCTTTGTCCGAAGTTACGTACACAACACAGGTCTACAGGTCGCATTAGCAGGTACTAGTTTTACCCAGCTCGTCGGTTAGATGGGTTTCACGTGGTGTACATACCGGTTTATTATACTTTCATGTTAAATACTGAAATCTGATTGGTTTAGACGCAGTTGACAATCCGTTCTCATACCCTCAGCGTTAGCAACAAACTTGGCAACGGGCCGATAGAACGAATTGTTACATGCGCGTAAATTATGCGCGTACGCTTCGTTGTAGAACTCACGTATTTTCTATATACACGCAGTAAAATTTGCTATAAAATGAAGACATTCAGTATAATAAAATAAATAGAGCCTGTTTGGGAGGGTACCAGTTGATATTGACACCCCGAGAAAACCATTGTCAACCGACGCGAAGCACTAATTATATAATGTGTTTTCCAAATGCAGAGTAGGATTAATTACTATTCATAAACGTTTCTTTTGTGATGATTTATACTATTTATATAATGTGTTTTCCAAATGCAGAGTAGGATTAATTAATATTCATAAACGTTACTTTTTTGATGGTCAGCTAATTAAGGGATTCATATTGTGCTCTAATTAGATTAACATTATGAATTGATGTTGACCAATATAGGTAAGCAAGTACTATAGCACAATATTATGAGACACCGGTATACATAAGTATTACTTTCACTTTCTAAATAAAGGATCTCTCTTTGCCAGCATACTGTATCATCATCTTTTAATATTTAAATAAGCTCATCATTGTTACCTATCCTATCGCATTTTATTTGTACGTTTTCTATCATTCTAACTGCAAAAGTTATTTTTTCTCAGACTATTAAATTGACTCCATATTGACCCTGTGATATTTTGAATTAAATTTGTGATATTATATGTAAATATGTATACAGTAGTTGGTATTTAAATAATTATTTTACTTTGATATTTATATATTGACTGTTTACATAAAAAGAAAATTATCTGTGGTTTTGATGGATTGAACCGGGTACCTTTGGTGTGTAAACATGTGACTCATATCACACGCCTAAGTTGGATTTATTTTGATAATAACATTTTATCTTGTAATTATTATAGAAAATAAGTTTAGGTTTTTCGTTTTTTATTTTGTGATGTCATAGAAAGAATAGCATTCTGGGTACTTCTTGCCTAGCCCACTTTCATTGTTCGAGAGAAAGGCAAAGAGGGAAGATGTGTTAACTTCATGTAGTCTAAAGAAAAATTAGCAAGCACAGTGTATCCATACTTAAGTATGTGTATTTGTTGATTTCTTTGCTTATTGCAATGATAGTAGAGTGTGTAAACAAATTTCATTATCTATTAATATTGAGATATGTAATTTTATAAAGTTTTTTAATGAGAAAAGATAAACCTGTATTTACATGTATTAGACAAAGGAAAAAGGGTAATATAATATATAAATGAGTAATAAAGAGTATTGTGAGTACATGTATAATTATGATATTTGCATTGTATATTACAAGGGCGATAAACAGATTTTTATTTCAATTTTTAGGAACTGTCAACATTTATGTATATAAGGAAATAAAGAACCTTAACACAATATTCAGAGTGTTGCAGACTTATCATGTCTATTTGATTACAATAAGGAGGAAGGGGTCTTTTTTTTCTTAATGTATTATGATGCATCAAATAAAATGTAGGCCATGACCCTATGGAATTGTTCTGACCCAATGAAACAGGAAAATACCAAATATCTTGAAAACTGTTGAAATCCCCGGGTGACCACTAAACCATATATATTCTTGTTTCTAATGTCATTATGATGCATCAAATGATGTAAAGTACATGACCCCCAGGAGTGGTCTTTAAACAACCCCCCCCCCCCCCCCCTGAAATAGGAAATGAATATATACTTTGATAATTTTTAACTTTTGAGATCCCCCATTCGTAAACCATATTTATTAATGCTCTTTATACCAAATTTTCTAGATATTTTGTATTATGTCTCCATTAAGCTGATTTTATCATGCATATTGTTACTCAGGTGAGTGATGTGGCCTATGGGCCTCTTGATTGGAATATATTAATTCGTCCTTGTTTTTAATACACAAACTGTAGTTTCAAAATTATATATATATATATATATATATATATATATATATATATATATATATATATATATATATATATATATATCTTACTAAAATTAGAACTTTCACCAGCTCCCCGCTTTTCGATAAGTTGCGTATATCGAAAAACGGGGAGCGGATGGAAGTTCTAATTTTAGTTAGGCTGTATATATATATATATATATATATATATATATATATATATATATATATATATATATATATATATATATATATATATATATATGTATACCTTTGGTAGATAAAGATTAACAACAATTAAAATACAAAGATTTATTAAACATAAAATAATCTACAAAACCAACTGCAAAATTAAAATATGTTTGTAGACACAACAGCTCAATTCCACACGCAGATGACATGAATTTATTTGTGGAAATTTTATTCAACTTTGACTTACAATTGACATGCAAGATTTACAAAGAGGAGAGGACATGAATATAATAAAAAGACGTCAAAATGAATATCTCATCCTATTTTCAAAACAATGACAATGAACTTTAATGGAGGAGGTAAAACCTAACGAGTAAAAAATAAAACAGGACGCGACATTCAAGTTCCCCTAAATACCGTGAACCAACTTCTATTTGCGTGCAAGGTGCTTGAGAGTCTTGTTGTCGAGATTATATCCCACCGCGAATGCAGACATTTAATGTAAAGCATTGCCCACATAATTTACATCTATATCCCACAAAGTAGTCCTTGCAAATCTATCTATCTATCTATCTATCTATCTATCTATCTATCTATCTATTTTTTTTGTCTGTTTTCTGTTTGATAAAATTTTATGATTAATGCACATTTTGTACAAAAAAGAAGATGTACCTGTTACATGTACAGTATAAAAATTGAATTTAAAAAAAAATGAAGGTGTTCTTTTAAGAATATCTACACTAAGTTTTACAATTTTGTATCATTAAAGTGTGCGACCATGACCAAGTAACCCCTTCTTAAAATTAAAATTTCTCACATGCATCATACAATCAGAAAATTGCAAGTTCTTATTTTTCATTTCGTTGACTCAAGACATCCACCCCAAAATTTGAAACAGTAGCTAGTAGATTAATAAACAGTCTTCTTTATGCAATTCTTTTTGTCAATGCATATTATGAAATATTTTTGTTAAGTTTCACTTATTTCAAATTGATTCAAAACTAATTCAAAACTAATGCTATTCTATATTGTGTAGCATTCTGTATTTTGTGGATTGGTTCCTGTCTCAGTGACTGATGATAAGACTGTAACGCCCCGTGTAGGTCCCCCACAACGTGCTGACAGATCCCCAGTATCTGCCACGAGAGGTCTCTGAACTCAAAAGGTACGTATCTCCCGTCATCATAGAGCAGCAGTGTCTGTAGGTCTGTCAGTGACTGTAGACACTGGGACCGGTTACCTAGTCTGTAGTTACATAACACACTTAACATGTCTGTCATTACATAGGGTGGAATAAACAAGATATTTATACCGTTGTCTTTAGCCGCTCTTTGTTCTAAAACAAGTTCCTGAATGTAATAAACATCTATTTTAAGACGTACATAGAATACCCAAGCCTTCTTCATACGTTTAGACAGAGACCAACCAGACACTGATTCATTATACCTTTCTCGGTCTACTGTGTAATACATGATATAGGGCTGAATGAGTCTTGATTTAACCAGAGCTGTAACATGAAGCGCCTCTCTATATCTACATGTTCTGTAGTAATACAGAGCAAGGTACAACAAACAAGACACATCACCCACTCTACCTGCCTGCTTCAACAAGTTACAAGTAAGTCTGTCTGATCTGTAGACTTTCTTATTTGTACTATCTGATGAACTACTAGTATTGAGATTGGTGAATGCTGTTACAACTAAAACCTCTGCCGTACATTTCTGTAATGTTAATGTCTCATATTCTGTAAATGATTGATTTGACAAAATTAATATGAATCTCAGAATAAGATAATTAATCCTGATGTTTACTTGTAGAAAACCTTTCCAATATATTTCATTTCTAATACAAACATCTGTATCAGCAGCGCTCTTGATATGACCTTGAAGTGGTTCTATTCTGACAAGACTGTTACATATAACTGGTTCAATCATTGTTCTGACTGTCGGACTTTGTAACAAACAGGTCACGCCCATTTCGTAATACATGTTAAGCTGCTCTAAAAGAAACTTGTGTGTGCGCACACCTTTAACTGTAGACATTTTACTGGCAAACATGTTGTTCTGTGGGACAAAAAAGTTTGGAAACACACCACGATGAACGCATTGTAACAAATATTTAAAACATTTCCAGAAACAATCCAGTAAGTTATTTGGACACCATGTAATATGTCCTATTTGGATCAGCCAGAACATCGTTGTCTTCACAAAATATGAACACAAAAACGGTTCTTCTATGTCAAGATTGATGACTTCCTTTAGAAATATTTTCAAAAGTCCGTAACACAGAAATTGCAAATGATTCATAGAATACACTAGTTTTTGCTCTGCCTGAGAAAAGGATAATCTCCAATTAAGTTCATTTTCATCGGCCGCTATTTTATATCCGACAGGCACAAAATGACAACCATTTTCAAGAATATCACCAAACACGTGGTTTGGAGGCCAGTTATGCAGTGTACATCTTTTTCTCCAATCACAAGTTAATCGTGACCAGTGGGAACAATGCAAACAAATAGCAAAGTCACCTTCTAAATCACCAATGAACCCGTTTGCACAAGGGCCATGGGGTTTTGCATTGCTAACGGATTTGCTTTCAATATAAGTAGTCAACACTATTTGTCTCCACCTCACACATGATATATACATGCCGTCATTATATGGAACAACTGACAATTCAATGCGTCTATCTCGTGGTGACGTCAGAAGCTGTAGTCTGACAAACCCCGGTGGTGTATCCGTGTCCTCCATAAGAATAATGGAATGTTTTGACAGATCATAAACACTGGACTGTGATAAGTCCGTTATTACTTTATGATTGATAAACCAGATCATGATGTCAATGTCAGAAGATTTAAACCTAAATCCTTCCCTATGACTACCACTCTCCATCACTATTATACCTTCATGTATCTGTCCAGGTTTCCATATCATCTCCACCATGTCCATCACCTCCCTCCTGACGGTCACTTCTGTCGGTTTCCCTATATAACCACACAGACCCACGTACAGGGCCTCAGACACACGGCAATTGTCAGACATTCCGTGAGTTAAACTTTTGTCCAATCAATTATATCATGTTTCATTAATAATATTCAACAGAAATTATTCACCCTGTCCATGTATCATATTGTCACATTTACGTCAGTCTGTTCTTGATTTCCGATCGTATACCCGTATCTAAAATTTCCAGCTTTATAATAGCGATACTAAAATCTAACCTTGATATTTTTTACGAATATCTACTTTCGCTTTAGATAATAAACGATCGTATATATATACTCGTATCTGAAAATTTTCAGCCTAATACTATTTGATAGCGATTCTAAAAACAAATCTGAAAATTTTACGACCATCTATACTTTCGCTTTAGAGAATTAACGATCGTATATATATATATATATATATATATATATATATATATATATATATATATATATATATACTCGTATCTGAAAATTTTCGGTCTATATCATTATTAACGATTCTTAGAAAATCTGACTCGGAGTTTTTTACGAACATATACTTTCGCTTTTAAATTATATGGTTTGACATAACTTATCAAAGACAATTAGTGTTTCTGTAGTGAAAATTAATCCAAAAAATAAAGTACATAAAATCGCTTTTTATCATCATTAAATTGGGATAACTTTCTTTTTGCCACAGAAAATTATATATATATACATGTATATATATATATATATATATATATATATATATATATATATATATATATATATATATATATATATGTATATACATGTATATATAGGCAATAATTACACTTCCTTAGTAAAATATTTATAATGGAAAATTTAGGCAAGTTTTAAATGATTTGAAAAAAAGGTTCTGTTGATACAAATTAACTAATTCCTGCATTGTTAAGGCGGCCCGATTAATTTCACAGCGATATGTTTAAAGTCACTTGTCTGTACTTCATAAGATATGACGTCATAGTTAACTTTGACGTCACGATCTGCATTCCTTTCGATCGTTCTTAGGGAATGTATCGTAACGTAATAAGTGATATTCATTGTGCATAATAAAACCGCTTCCTTCCTTTACGTAGACACTGTTGTAATTACTAGAGATACTGAATCCAATATCACCGATATGGAGTATAAAAAAAATCAACAGTTTTAAAGCTTCGTAATAGGTAAATAACTATTCATAAACTAATGGTTTTGAGACTCCCCCTGCTACGTGTAATCTAATGAATGGTGATATGTATATGCATATAAAAAACGGCTTGGCACAAGTGAAAGATAAAAACAATCTTAGTATATTTTACGTGAAATCGGGAGAGAAAATAAGTAGCAATGTGAATCTTGCTGGGGGAAACCTACCAATTGACCCGATTTTGTGTAAATCGAGCTTAAAAGGTAAAGATGTGCCTAATTTTGATGGCAATGCGAAATGTTTTGACAATATTTCAAATAAACGAAATATTTATATGAACCCCCAGCAAGAACTGCAAAATACACTACTTATCGAAGGATTTTTCATAAAAATATTTTTGATTTAATGTCATTATTCACTTGCGTCGATGCGATTTTTATAGATCATTTACCGTGTTAGAATACACCCGTCACGTGCTTAAGAAAAATATATGACGTCACAAAAATACCTCAAATATAGTGTTGGATGTCACTGTTAATTTATGTAACAAAAGTTTAAAGAAACTTACTAGGTTAAAGCATTTTTTGATAATTAAAATAGTATCGTTTTTTTATATATATATTTATCTTCGGACAGCCTTAACATAGCCGCGTAAGTGGTTTAAATTACCAATTGCAAACGCTCTGAACTAGTATCTGATCAATATTTGTTGGAAAAACTGTATTAGGCGCACGTGCGCTCAACAAACAATTCAATTACTTGGTCTCTAACTAGACCTTTCACAATTACAGCTTTATTGCTGTTTACAAGTAAATATGTGGGACAGTGACTCTAAACTCTAAACAATCTTATATTACGAAGTATTAAATAGGTATTGTCTAAGTAAAGATACAATTAATCCGGGACACTATATAAAGCCCACTTTTAGGTGTAAAATGCCATAAACAGTTTACGGCAAAGGAAAAAGGTCCTTGGGCCTCATCACTCACATCAGCAACACCTTGTAATATGAATATATAAACAATGAAAAATTCAATTTTTCAAATTTCCTTCCGGTGACGACCGGAAGTATCGGCGGACATTCTCTTAAACGAGGTGCACCAGAGAAACGGTAGATCTATATATTATCTCTGAAAATTTCTGCCTTCTTTACTCGTTTCTTAGAAACGTCGCAGACAAAATTCACTTTTAAAAAGAGTTTAACTACGATAACTTCCGACCAGAAGTAAATTTTGAAAAGATGTCGCGGCGGTACAAACTTCAGATAACGAGGCATCATGACTGAAAATTTGAAGGAAATCAAACGAGCCACCTCCGAGAAATCGCCTGCACAAAATTTGGAAGGAAAAAAAAGAATTATAAGAAAAGTGAAAAAGAAACAATAGAATAAAAGAAGGGTCTTCCGCTGAAGACGGAAGACCCTAATTGTACTTTCTTAAGATAACGCATATATTTGAAAAAATTACGCACTTTGAAAATTTCAAAGTGCGTTAAGGACGGCGGACCCAATTCATTTGTACAATTATAGAGTTTTTGATCAAATTTTTATACATGTATAATGTTAATCGGTTAATGGTGAGTGAAAATCAAAAAAAAAAATTACATGATCATCGACTTCCTTATTTTACTGGGTGCGTTTCAAAATTTGGGTACGAAAATCCTCAGATATAATAGAAAGTAATTGGAATTTTCTGGGGTGTGGTATAAAAACTGATATTTTTAAAATTCTGCGATAGTTATTTTACTTTTATTAAATTGTAATATTAAAAAGTCAATTAGCTTACCGATGAAGAGAAAAAAATGTAGGCCATCGACCTAAATTTTTTGAGGGGTTGTGGCAAAGTTTACTGCATGGTTCATTTTTCCTCAGAAATATCATTGAAAAAAGGACATAATTAATTATTTCCTGACGTTACATTAACTGCTATATGTATAAATATTGTTAGGTTAAGGTATAAATTCAATATCTATCAGATTATATATAAGACTATAAACTACCTTTGGGGTTTTTAGGATTTATAAACCGAGGAAATATAACGGACTAGTCGCAAACAGAGGAAATTCGGACCAATTTTATTCCTAATTTTTCTCCACTTTAAATATTTTGGCATCACAAATTTTGTTTAGTAGAATACAAATTTTATTATTTTCTCTTATTCTGATGTACGTTATTACGAAAGTAATATTACTAGCAAATGCGCGAATTTCTGCGCAGAGGTGCGAAATCTTGAATTGGCTCCGTCGTCCTTAAATTTGGGACGAAATCGACGCAGTTTGAACATTTTTTTTAAAGTTCGTTAAATTTGAGACCAAATCAACGCACTTTGAAAAAAAAAATCAAAGTGCGTTATGAAGGTTCATCAACATTTTTTATTATCGAGACACTTAACGCAGTTTGAAAAAAATATGTATATATCGCAAAGTTTGGACTTGAAATTTCTAATTTGCTGATATTATGATGATTTTGTAACACCAGTGAATCTAATTTTTTGTCTTTGAGAAAGGGGATGGGGTTGTGATTGACCAAAGATACAGGTCAATTACCAGTACATCATTTAATCGATTACAGGAAGAAGGTCCCCTACCCCTCATATTTACTTCCAAAACATGATATTCAGCAACTTGGAGTAAACGTATAAGAACGGAAAAAGAAAAAAAAATGTTATAAATTAAGTACAGTGATATTGAAAAAAACGAGCTGGTCATACATTGATTTCTCCAATGGTATATATGTTGAAAAATCAGTAAGGGTTTCAACATAAACCCTCTTTTCAAATTTTAATCAAAGAAATCACTTCATTATAAAAAAAAGTTACATTGCCAAACATTAAATTCTTATAAACTTTAAAATAAGCATAAGGTGTGGGATGTTTTCCTCGCGCTAATGTTCTAAAAGGTCATATCATTTTTGATAAACATTACTAACGTATCCTTTTTTCACATCATGTTTGTTTATAAGCAGATGCAATTGAAGCCAGTTGAAATATCATATCAATATATATGAATCATTTTCGTTTCTGGCATAGCCCAGTACCAGATAAGAAATAGATTTGCTGAATACAAAAAAAGGACAAGGCAATTCCCAAGCGATGCAGTTCATGTCATATTTGGATACTTAAAATATCCCGTGTTGTTCTTTATGTGTAAATTGTCAAACTACATAAGCTTCCCAGAAAATAAAAAAAATTCTAATCGAGAAACAGTTTATCAAGCTAGCTGAGAATGCATTTGGGTTCTTTTTTTAAATACCTTCCATTGAGCTTAACAAGGTTAAAACAATTATTTTTTTATATATAAAAGTATCAATTATTTCGACCAAACCCTGAACAATTTTTTGTATTTTTAATATCGACGATATTAAAAAAAAAAATTTCAAAGTGCGTTGACTTGATCCCAAAATTAGCGCACTTTGTAAGCGGGTGTAAATGGGAATTTATATAAGGAAGTATCGTGAATACCAATCGGGTTTTTTTTTCATTCCGGAATGTTACCGCAATGTTTACGGGTGCGGCAACGTTACGGAGGCTTTGTGAATAAGGTCGCTGAAGTTGAAATTAGAAATTCTTGTCATACTATTACTAATGAAAAGAAAAACAATTAAAATTTCAGATTTTCCCGTTCAAATAAGCTTCAGTTCAAGTTGTTCGCACTTAGTGTCTCTATTTATTTTTTTTTTTAAAAACCCACTAAAGTAGTTTAGAGATTGTGCTTTCCAACACGTACCGTAACTAAAGCATCATCTCTTTATTGATCTGAATCAAATTAAAGTCTCAGTTTTTTAATATTTAATCCTTCTATTCCTATTCGATTGTGATTCCTTTCATGTATGCATCGATTAGGATATCTTTCAATACAAACACATTTAAAATTGCAGAAAAAGCGCATGTTTTAATTATGAATTCTTCGAATTCTACACGATTATTTACTTAGTATTTTCTAACTATCAATCTAATATTTATATAAATTGAAATAGTTTGCTGTTTCATCTTCTGAAAAAAAAAATCAAAAGAGTTGTATCCGACATGTATATATCAAGTAAATATATCTTAAAGAACTTGGAATCTCTGAGCCGGTCGCATTTTATAGAAGATTGTCGAAAATGAAAATTTAGTATAATTGTTCTATCTCTGAATAACAAATAATGATTTTGAAAACCACGCTCATGGTAGCCTTTATAATGACAGTTTCCAGTCCTTCTGACGGAATCTTGCAGACCTGTGACCCGGATATCAACGAGTACATGGAAGTCGACGACGCGTTTGGTGTCTCATTTCCGGTCCTTGAAACACTTAATAATATTGGACGCAGGCAGTGTCATCAGCTCTGTTATGACATAGACATTTGTCATTACGTCAGATATGACAGCACACGCCTTACATGTGATCTCCTAGAATCGGATGAAGGTTATATCAATTTTGATGCGATCGAAGATTGTGATAATTACTTTTGGGTGAGAGACCTTCGTCAATTAAAATATTTTAAGACTCCTCGAGTTACTGTATACAGGGAAATATTCGCCCTTGTTTTATTTTCGTCCCTCTCGCCCTAGTTAGCGGGCAAATTTAAACGCTGGGCGATTCCAATGTCCCAATGCAAATTATTTCTCCTTAAACACAACTGTGTCTGGGCGAATTCAAGACGGGGCAAAACTGTAAGTGAAGGGCGAAAATTACACGGGGCGAAAATAACCCTGTATACAGTATGTCTAGCTTCATCATTTGCAATTTTCTGCTATTATTTTTACGTATTTTAAATCACATCGAACAAGTACCCCATTGCAAAAAGAAAAAGAATGATATTTTGTAATCATTAGAATATCGTTTGTAGAATAGTGGATGTGTTTAGTACTATAATGAAAATATTTAATGAAAGTTTCCAAAGATAATTCGGAAATAGCGTTCTTCTTAAGGCCATATTTATATCACAATTTTTCAATGATAATTTTAAAATATCTACATTAATATATTTTTCCTTTTTTTGTGAAATGTTCAACATAACATATCATTATATTGCTGCTTGGGTTGAGTTTGATTTGCTTGTACGAAAGTAAAATGTTGATTTAAAGTTCGTATTTTTCTGTTGAACGGCTCAACCCAACAACAACCCCCCCCCCCCCCAAAAAAAAAAAGAAAAAGAAAAAAAGAAAAAATCGGGCAAGTTGAACTTTCATGCATTCATGCAAACATTGATGTGAAATTTGGATTCTTTGTTTCAGGCGCCACGAAATACTGTTTGCATGGGGTATGTGCAGAGAACTGTTATACACTCGGGAAACATCGTATGCTGTAAGTGTTTTTAGATTTAAAAGGGATGGATGGTCGTGGCCATTTTTATGCTATATTTACCTTCTTTAAACGAAGAGCTCTGTATAAAGATGTTGGAAAATGTTCAAGTTTTAATAACTGATATACTACATGTAGTATTTGGATTTTTCTTTATTAAATATTAGTTTATGGCCCAATATATCATATCTTAAAGTTTAAAAAGGATCTAGAAACGATTTGCGATCAAAATTTTATGTTTTTATGTATAAAATGGTTAACTTTTGTATTTTGAATGATTCACCAAAATTTTGATGTTAGAAGTCTGGTTACAAACGAGATACAGAGCTCTGAATTCATTGTTATGTTAAAAAAAAAAGCTCGAGTCTTATATTTGTTTACAAATAATGTAAAGTAATTACCATTTGTTTGGCAAAATGACTCGTGGCAAACAAAAGAAACTGATTCATTTTTAATTTGGGAGAACGCATTGCACCAGCCTACCTCAAGAAGATAACAAAATTTGGTGCATGTGATATTTTGAGATGACCACCACAAAAAACCAAACAGTAGAATTAAGTATATTGTATATATGAGGTAGAAAATGATATTAAAAATCACATAATTACAATTTAAGGAAAATCGCTATTGTAGTATATGTTTTAATCTGCTTTGAAGTGTGGATTATGACAATATCCTATATATTCCTATAGTAAATGTACTGGTATTTTGAGATGTACCCTAAAAAGAACCAGATGGTAGATTTTCTTAAAACTTCGCAAATATACTAGTTAGAGGTGGTGTGGATTACATATGATTAAAAAGAGTTTTGCTATAATAATTTTTTACGCAAAAAAAAATAAAATAAATAAATAAACGGCCTCCTTCAAACGGGAAACTTGCAGTAAGTGGGGTTTTTTTATGTCATGAATCCAAAAGCTTACTTTGGTGCGTAAAACCATACAATGTACAATGGTATGGGACAACAATTTAACGAGGAAAGACGACAGGGTAGAAGTCTATAATCATTGATGCATAGGAGTAAAAGAAGGAGGCGTAAGTGCTAAATACTGGAAGAGAAACAAATAAACCAAGAGAGGGAGCAGTTGTTCTAGCCAGTAATCATCGTCTACTCCTTGTTAAATGTTTCTTATCATTAATAATGCTCACTTTTACATCAAATACCATTCCTTCCTTATGCCAATCAGTTGTCTTTCAATTGTCTGTCATTAATTTGAATATTTATTTAATTCAATTCATAAATGCGTAATTGCGCGGCGTGGAAAAGGATAAAACTTAACTTTGTTCTTTTTAAATCACAGTATTATGATTGCAGATCTTTTCTTTGTTTTTATGGTCTAGACTTGTAATTATTTGATATGATACATATTTTAATATATAATCTATGAAAATTGCACCAATTATATGTCTTTAGATGAAAAGGAATTCAGGAATATAGCTATGCACTCATCCGGGTACCTAAGCTCTACAATGGTCGATTATCCCTTTGAATATGCCGTTGATGGCATCACGAGCAACGACAATGCGCACGCGCGGACAAATTTCGAAGACTTTCCCTATCTTGTCCTTGGTTTTGGACGGAATGTTTCGGTAGCCCGAGTAGAGATATTTGGAATCTTGCACGCACCGTATTTTGGTAAGTCTCAGTTACATGTAGGTATGCATGTTTTTAAGGTACCTGAGTCACCCAGGTGAACTTTTCGTCTGTCGTCGTCCGTCGTCGTGTGTTAACAATTGGACATTTTTAACTTCTTCTTGAAAACTACATAATGAATAACAAATTCTTTTCAAATTTAGTATGATGCATTTGTAGAGTATGGGGAACATAAATTGTAAATTTCATGACTCTTGCCTCACAGGTGTCATAGGACAAAAATGGTTAAAAAATTGGCCATGAAAGAAAAAATGAATTTATAGTTATGTAGCCCAGGAAGACCAAACTTGTAAATTTCATGTCTTCCGGGTTAAGGGTTTTGACACCAGGGCGTGGCTAAAATGGTCATATAGTGTAAATATATATTGTAATGTTTAAAAATCTTCTCTATTTCTGCTGATAGTAAATAGAAACTGACTGCATATTAAGAAAGACCATAAAGCCATCTATCTAAATAGTAAATTCCAGGTCCCCCAATTTAGAGGTTCTGACTCTATGACTTGGCCAAAACGGGGTCATAAAGTGTAAATGCATATAATGTTTTAAAATCGTTTTCTTTACTTTTACTGACACTGAATAGAAACTGACTGCATATTTAGAAAGACCATAAATCAAGCTGCCTACTTAAATTAAATTGCAATACACCTAACGCTCTTGAGCCGTTCTGGCTGAAGGGGAAGGGGGGGGTGGTTGGGGTGGTGGTGTTTGTATAAAAATTATTATGCTTAAAAATTTTATTCTTTTGTTCTGCTGTTGAATTTTAATGAAATATATGAATACATGCTTAGAAAGAGAATGAATAAATCTATTAAATTAAAGTTATCATGAAAGTCTTTGCCCCACTTGGCAAGAATCCATTCGTGTGTGGGGGTCGGGGGATGGGGGTGGTATTGAAATGGTTTAATGGAATTTAAAGAGCCATACGAGTCATTTAATTAATTATATAACAACAACAAAAACTCAAAAACTAAATAGTCAGATATACTTGTTAATAGTTAAGTTAAAATTGGCGTGTCAAAACCACTGATGTGTGGTACAATAACTTTTTTATTTTTTTATTTTTATTCATTTTCAATACAGATACATCTATACCATCCACTTACACCACACCACTCACACACAAGTTGGGAAAGTAAAAATAAAAATTGTACATGATAAGGTCTTACTTCATATTATGTGACATTAAACAGGCATGCCCATTTTGACCATTTTCTTTGGTAAAATCCATTTTCCAACATAAGTTTCTCTAAAGAATAGTAATTTTGTAAATATTTCACAATATTCTCAAATGTAATATTAGCAGTTTTTCTGGATTGACTAAAAATATGTCTCTTAACTAACATGATAATTAAATTTATAGCTATGTATTTATTTTCTGGAAAACCAAAAATAACAGTTTTGGCATCGAATACAATTCTTTCACCAGACTTTCTATAAATCCAATCAGACATTAACAACCATATGTGAGAAATAGATGGACAATAGAAGAAGATATGTGTAATTGTTTCAGGTTCTAAAAACATATTGAACATAGTGGGGAGTTTTTAATTTTACAACTAACTTTTGGATCAATGCCAAATGTTGTCACTGCATGGGTTGCTTTTAAATTATATTTCAGAGAGAGAAACTGTAATGTGTAGGAACTCCAGGGATGAATTCTGAAAACTGAAGCTTTGTTGGTCAAACATTCCTTATACTGAATTTTAAATGCAGAAGTGTTGCATAGAAATAATACACTGTGGTATTTTCTGTAAGATTTGCTTAACCATTAGATTTGTAATTGGTACAAAATAGGTATTGAGTTACAATACTGTTTTATGACAATTTGCATGTAAGTGGTCAAGCGTCAAGTTGTTTGACCAAGTTTCTAAACCAAGTGGCATAATCATGTAGAATAGTCAGGTGGTTATAGATGACAGGTTGCCTTGCCAGGTTGCAAGGACATTTGACATTGTTACTCCTTTGTTGCATTTCCTATGAAACTCGGGAGGGGGTGGTCATAACCATATTATAGATTTTGTTTTACTCTAGAATAAAGCTTACTGATTAAATGTATTTATGAGATTCCTCGACATGTCTGTGTATGGGCTATAGGGAAATTTTTAATGGATATGCTGTTGAATATCTTCTGTGCATCAGTGATTACAAATGACTTGAATGTATTTCTTTTTCGTCACATTTAATTCATGTATAAAACTTGGACTCTGTTCTCTGAATATAAAATTAACCTAACTTATTGCAGCCCAAAGTACCGATTAAATATTTTACAGGGCGAGAGTTTTGGACTATATGTTTATATTATATAAGTGCTACTAAATACACTTAATATTTTTCAGAGCACTGGCCCAGGCTCCATGACGTAGAAGTGAGGGTCGGTATGACGGATGAGTGGGAGTTCATGGACTACTGTGATTACTACATGGGGCCCAACGTCGACCTAATTAAGGTCGATATTAACTGTGATGAGTGTCTGGTCGGCCGATATGTCGTCTTCAAAATCGTGAGCACCGATTATCTGGGCGAGGGAAATAACGCTCTATTGGTTAAGGAGGTTAAGGTGTTTGGACGAGAAGTTATCTGAATAATTATGTATTTTACAAAATTATCTTTTTTTTTTACATTTAAAAAATATCATTATTTTATTTTTGTATATGTTAGCCTTATCTTGGTTTCCATACATGTTCATGACTTGTTACTCATACAAACTCTGATTGTGTTCTCATGTCAGAAGATTTTCGGTCACTGAAAGTTTGGCATTATCCACATTCCTGCTGCATTAGTTGTCTTGTATATAGATTGGCAAACTGAAAAATGATCAGGATCTATGATTTGTAAAATATATTAGCAGACTATTGCTTTTTAACATGTAACCGTGCCTCAAAAAAGACATTTAACAGTAGAGAAGCCGCAAGGGCCATTAGAATGCTTAAATAATGCTGGGTCTTCACAACGTCAATTTGGAACGCAGATTGGTGTCCGCCATTCTGTTATTGGACGTTTCTTGGAACGATATGAACAGACAAAAAGCGTCCAACAGAGACCTAAAAGTGGTCGCAAATAAAGCACCACTGTCAGACAAGATATACAAATTTCACTAACCAGCCATGCCAAGAGAAATCTAATGTCATCAGCAGTTGCACTAAACAGAGAGCTGCAGAAGCAACTGGCATGAGGATCTCTCACAGCCCTCACGAAACCGACTTCATGGTGCGGGATTACGTGCCAGACGACCTGCAGTGCGCCCACCTTTGACCGTGGAACATCGCAACCGTCCCCTCCAGTTTGCTGAAGGTCGTGTCAACTGGGATCGTCATCATATCTAAGGAGGTCTTTGTAACAACCGTTAATGATACAACGCCGCTTAATGATATAACTGGCATTAAGCGTTGCAATTGCAACGCCTAATGCTATAAATTATTGCATTAACAGTTGACATCGCCAACGCCTAATAATATATCGCCGCTTAATGAATAGAATTGAATCATTAAGCATCACAAATTCAAGGCAGCCTTAACGCTTAATGAAACAGCAACTATCTACACCCTCAACCGCTAATGATACAAACTTTTTATCATTAAGTGTTGCAGTCACAACCTTTTATGATGTAAAATTGAAAGCATTCTTTTATGAAATTATACATTTTCATTTCCTTATTCTAGTATTTGCTCAGCATTAGTAATATTAATGATGAAACATAAAGACAGACACAATGGCTGAAGCTAGCAATCACTAAAAGCAGCCACTAAGCCCGTAGATGCTAGCTGGACAAATGATGCACCGTGTGTGCAATATAATGGAAAAAAGTACTAAGTTCAATGTAGCTGATATTTCACCGAAACACAATACAAGTACTATGCACATCTTGTGTATAATATACAATAGAACTGCAAAAAATAGTTTACTCTTGAAAACTGTACGAGAGTTATCCGACCAAATGGGGTACGCTATATGCAACAATTTGTTAAGAAATGACTAAGTTCTACAACTGGTATTTTTCTCATGTTTTCTCAAAAATTAAAATCTGAGTAAAGTGAAGCCTCATTTATCCGGACTATTTCGTTCCCAAGTCCAATCGGATATTAAAAGAAGTCTATTTTTGTCGTAAATGATAATTGATATGTTTTAATGGGTGTTAATACTGTTTTCTTTGCCTTTCATGCTAAATAGCAAAATATTAGATTTTTCCTTTGATATTAATTTGTTTTAATACAAGGAAACACTCATCTGCTTTATATCGGTTTAGTCAAGCGAATATTAACCGAACTATAATAATAGCAAAATGTATCTAAATAGTTTGTGTCTAAGTGTGAATTGAGTCTATTTACGTTAGGTTTTTAACAATCTATATCTAGACACGTCAATTTTCCACCAATACACTTCCGATCAATTAAAATGCTTTCCTTATTGATTTTTTTCCTATACTTCAGGTTTCGACTTAATCTAACAAGGCATTCATGAGACACTTCGTTTAAAATAACTTTTTTGAATATAAATACCACAAAGCTATGAAAAACGTTCCAGATTTATTAAGCACATTCTTCCTTTGACGTAGAGGAGTGTATTAAAAAGTGGTGACACTTGACAGGTGCACAGTGTAAATATGCCCCAATCCACTTGCAGTTAGGCGTGACTAGTCCTGTCCAACCAGCAATGTTCATAATATTTGAAAGTGATTTGGGAAGTCGGAGTACTTATGGGGGCTAGCAGGTGAAAAGGGGTGAAACTCAATTGACACGCGTAATCTTTCTATTGTATTAATTTGCGTTGTATTAATCATCTATTAATGCAGAAAGAAAGAACATAAAAAAGATCTTATCTTGAAAACTGTAGAAGGAGTTATTTGGACAAATAAGGTTTCCTATCTGAAATATTATACAATACAATAAAATGACTAAGTTCAACAGTTGGTATTTTCCGCGTAAATTGCTAAGAATCAAAATCCTTAAATATGAACATATATATATATATATATATATATATATATATATATATATATATATATATATATATATATATATATAAGTGTGTACATTAGCGGTTGAGGGTGTAAATATTTGCTTGTTTCATTAAGCGTTAGGGTTGCTGTGCATTAAGCGGCGATATATCAGTAGCCGTTGGCGATGTCAACTGTTAATGCAATAATTTATAGCATCAATTTAGGCGTTGCAATTGCAACGCTTAATGATATTTATATCATTAAGCGGCGTTGTATCATTAACGGTTGTTACAGGGCTTTAGACTAATGAATCCAGATTTTGTCTTGATTTCAATGATTGTAGGTTGCATGGAGCAAGAAAAACGAGCGATTCTAACATGGAGGAAGACAAACGAGATATTAAATGACTACTGCGTTGCTGAACATGACCGGTTATGTGGTGTGTCAGTCTTGGTTTGGGCAGACATAAGTTACGATGGTTCCAAAGACCTCTATGTCATAAGGAACGGATCTCTTAACAGTGTCCGCTACATGAATGAGATCATTGCACGTATTGTAGGATCGCCATTGGTGACAATTTCATTTTGATGGGCGACATTGCCAGATCCCAGCGTGCAAGAGTGTTCAACCAGTATTTGGAAGAGGAAACAATCGAGAGGGTGGATTGGCCAGCAAAAGCACCTGACCATATTCCAATGGATTATATGCATGGAACATCCTCCAGGGGCAATTACTGAGGCAATCCAACCCAACGCTCTCCGTGAACTTGAAAATGCTCTTGTTGAGGAATAGTCAAGGATTCCCCCAAAACAACTTCTAAAATTTAATGAAAAGTTTTTAAAATCGTTGCAGGAGTGTGATTAGGGCTACAGGTAGTCATACAAGATACTGAAAAAAGTAACAACAGTTTGGGCTGATCATGTTCATTTAAACCCTAATAGTCCCGACTGATTTTTCCCTTTGATATCTTGTATTGATCGATATTTTCTTTGGGTTTTTTCAACTGCATGTTGTTTAGATGTTTATAATTATTGGAATTTATTATTAATTTTGTTTACGTTTAATGTGTCAGTGGTATCTTTTGCTGCAATAACAAATACAAATTGTTTTGCAAAAAATAAATTTCTATAGCTGGCACTATTTTTGTTGAGTATATAGACCCGTAAAACACTATAGATTTATAGTAGTACTACTTACTGCTATTGTCATTAAGTACTTGAGGCCAAGAGTACAGTCATATAATTTTACTTGAATGTGTTGAGATTCACAATTAATTTTAATTAAAGAACATATTCCTCACTCACTCCACAAAAGTGTTTACTATAGGGTATCTTTTTTTTTCAAAGAAGGCTGGCTGATTTTAACGATATACATGTAGTATTGAGTACATGGTGATCTCAGACTGTTTAACATCCTACTCGCAACATGTGACTAAACTGCAATTTAAAACTAAGATGTATTTTGGACATGCGGCAAATTTATGAAGTTATAATTAAAGCTCTACAGGATGAATACAGTAACTTAGTCACACCCCACCAACACATGTTCACTCGCAATACATGTATATACAATAAAGTTAAACTTCGATATCTCGAACACTGATATCTCGAATACCATGGATATGTCGAAGTAATTTGTAGGACCCAAACACTCATATTTTAAGTATTTTTACTCTCGATATCTCTAAGTTTTTTAAAGAAATAGTCTTATCTAGTTCGAGGTAACGAAGTTTGACTGAATATATAATGCAATTGCGATGCTTGATGCATAGAGATTGTACTAATCAATGTAAATAAAAAGTCTTGAAAAAAAAAATCAAGTCATGACATAAATAAACAATATAACAAAATCAAACTCGTTTATTTTATACAACAAACATGCTGCATCAAATGGCGTCATCTGATGCATGAAAGACAAGGGAAACTTCAGTACTACACATTCATATCTGATTATATCAGTATATTTCAATGTAAATTTAATATAAATCAAACTCATAGTTGTTGTAGTCTTTACAAAATGTATAAGTATCTAGTACATGATTTTAAGTGAATTGTTTTTTAAAGACTTGGTACATGTATTTCGAATTGTAAACGCTCGTTTTTTTTTTTTCTAAAAAGAAATTCTAATATATTTTATACTGCACATGTATTTGTACAAATTCATTTTACATGTCATTTTATTTTTTTTTTTACATTTTATATATCTCAGGATTAATTTATGCATGTGGAAAACGTAAAGAATACAAAATATCAGAGATATCATTTCCTTATAACGCTTGTGTGTGTGTTTTGTTTTTTTTTTGACAATTCAAAAAAAAAAAGATTCATGTTTTTAATAAGATTTTGCTCTTCAATCCTAATCATGTATATACCCCTCCTTTCAAATAAACATTTGGATAGTACAGTTATGTACAATTTGTATCCATATGGTGGACAAATTATATCAAGGAATAATTCATTCTATTTTCTAGTTTGAAAATCCAATTGATGATTTTCAAAAATGAATGAAATTGTTAATATAGTAAAATTGTCCAAGATTGTAATGGAGAAAAAATACATTTATGCAATCATTTACTACACATGCATCTTCACTTTTTTCCAAAGTAAATCCACAAGACATATATGCAAATTTGTACTTATGAATGTACATGTATTTCATTTCGCACATGTTAAAAATAGTTTGCTGACGAAGTCATTTAACATAATTAGACTAGCATAATGAGACAACACAACAGTGATACTGCAATCCAAAAATTCCATAAAAAAAAACAACAAAAAATAATGTCATTGAAAACGCATAATAACATATCAACAGTCCACCAATTCGTGAATTACACATATTTTTTGTATTATACACGTACACAAAGAGACCTTGTAATTATTCACACACACAAATATATTGTTGCACAGCAACACAAATCCAAAAATGTTCAAAATATATAAAATTATTTTCACTTTCTGAGCTAAAAGAAGTCAATACCCCAGGGCTGTAAAACTTAGCTAAAAACTAACTTTTAATCACTTTCTCACTTTTCCCTTAAAATTAAAATAATCATTCTGTAAAGGAGAGACTTTGGTCAAAAGTGAGCTCATATAAGCTTCATGGTCTCAGAACCTGGGCTTGGTTTTACAATAGAACATATGACCAAATTTATAAATGCTTAATATTATTTAAAATGTTTAAAAAATCCCAGAGGAATAACTTACTAACAAGAATTGAAGT
This sequence comes from Magallana ariakensis, assembly GCA_020458035.1. Lineage (NCBI taxonomy): Eukaryota > Metazoa > Mollusca > Bivalvia > Ostreida > Ostreidae > Magallana > Magallana ariakensis. The sequence continues at coordinate 26,284,629 of CM035820.1, forward strand.
TGTTTGATATTGTACATGTAAGTTATATATAAAATTTTCTCACGAACGATCATTACAAGAGACTGAAAAGATTTATCACTTTGTTTTGGGGTTTTTTTTTTAATAAAACGAAGCCCTGGTGTTTCACAAAATACTGGAAGAATTTTTCAAACCAAGCTGAAACACTTAATCAGAGTCAGAGTCGCTCAAAGCAAGGTCGTTACCTGTAAAGATAAATTAAACGGTTCTCAACGATTTACAATGACAAGAATTTTTCAAAATGTATTACTGTGACATGTACTTGTAACAACAGGTTTAGTTCTAATTCATATAAATTGTTTCGAATAAGATATTTTTTTTAGTTCTTCTCTGCTGAAAAGTACCCTGTGCAAAGTACACAGAGAATCCTGTTACTTTTGAAACAGAGTCTAAACTTTATAACACAAGTTACATAACTAAGATTTATTTGGTTTATCAAAATCTCTCCTACTTTTCCATGAATATGATGTCAGGAAAATATCATTGGAAACTATGGTACCATAAGGCGACCATCTATCCTGGATATCATTTATTATTTAAAATTTCCCATCAGTGAAGTTTACCTCAACTTGTTGTTTTGTTTTTTTATTAATCTAAGACTTTAATTTAATCATTAAAAGTTCTTAAAATAAGCAATAGTTGAACTTGCTTTATTTATTTTTTTTTTGAAAAATTATCACAAATATGCATTCATCATGAATCCCCCCTTCTGAGGACAGATATATACAGATTGAAGATGCTTACCAAGAATATTGGAAGAGGACTGAACAGACGGAAACAGAGGCTGATTCTGAGATCCAAAGAGACTCTGGCTCGATTTTCCCGCTGAGAAGAGATGAAATCAAGAGATAAATCAAATAATATGTCCACCATATTACATGTAGCACACCCAACGTGGCAAATTTTAACACAAATTATCCTTTACAAAGAAATAGAAAACAATATTTCACAGTCTTATGAGGTGGCCATTGAAAATTAAACTAGAATATTATTATTACAATATATGAAAATCTCTAAAATATTCTACGAAAAGAACATTTTTAGAAATGCTGGATGGTCATGGACTTTTTTCAGACTATGTCAATCTCTTTGAGAAGAAGAGTTTTGTATTATAAAGATATAGAAAAATATTTGAATTTTAAAGCTAAAATATTTATTTTTTTCTTTACAAATAACCACTATATGGCTAAAGAAACCATTTCTTAAATTTTAGGCTAGACCTGATGGGTAAATTGTTGACCAGCCAGCCTCCTTAATGTCAGAAGCCTGTGGGTAGAATGCTCCTCCTATGAAGCTTACCAGAAACTAATTTCACAACTTTTCAAAGGAACAATTTTTTCACTGATACAGTTATCTCTCTTCATATGAGATGGCTATTAAAAATTTACATAATTTTTTTTTGTTTTAAGAAACTTACCAGTAATTGACTTAGACTCATCCTCCGAGTCACTTCCTGAGTTATCCGAGTCACTAGATGAGTCGCTACTACTACTTATAAAACCGATCCAACCTATGATTAGAAGGAATTGCAAATGTCACACCACAATCAAAATACAGACAGAAATAAAAGTAAATGTACTCTGATAAGGATTAAGCAAAACAAAAAAAGGCAATGAAGTTTAGTGACATACATGTACATGTAGCACGGCATTCTATAAGGGGAGGCAGGATGCAATTTTTTTACTGTTTAAATAATCAAAATTACTAAGGCCACTTCCAAGTTTTTGTAATTCGCAAATTGAAAGTTAGCTTTGATCTTACTTTGTTCTTTCTGTGCTTCTTCGGCCTTAGGCTCGTCGTGGACCGGGGTCACAGTGGGAGATTCCACCTGGGGGGTGGGCGGGCTGACATTGAGAGTGGTGGAGGTCAAGGCCTTCTGTTTGACCGGTGACCTCTTGTTGATATCCACAGGGGTCAGAGGTCGGCTGTTTTGTGTGATCTTGCTACTGCCTTCCATTCTTTTGACAAAAGAAATTAAATTTATTACATCATGAAAACCTATATCATAAGCATGTAAGCAAATCTTTAATGTGCTATCAAATTTCTATGTATATACACTTGTACATATATGGGTCATTCTCAAAAATTGTCGATATTTCGGTACTAAAAATTAAAAAGTTCTACATTGCAATTTTAAGACATTTACTACTTGATTATATTAACCAAAGTATGACGTATGTATGAGGGAATTTTGCAATCTTAATTACATCATATTAAGCTCTGATGACAGGTCATGTAAACTGTGTTGAGGTAAAATGTTATTCCTGTTACCAGATATGAATGTTTTAAGATTTAGTAGATTAAATGAAATTTTCTAAATTTTCAATATCAAATTGACTTATTGCAGTATTATTCAACATGTGTGTGAATGATTGTTCAAAAGCATGGATTTTGTTGAAAATATGCAATGTTCAAGTAAAACAATTGAAGTTGGATTCATTTTTAAATTTTTGCAATTTGAAAAAAACCTTCCAGAAAACCCTAACATACATATGAATGTTTCAACCAATCCACATTTATTATCTTAATATACTGTGAAACTATCATTTAGAATATAAAAAGCAAATTGCAATTAATTAAAAAAACTTCATCGGTAACAGGATGGACAATGCAGTAACAGGAATGACATTGGTGTATCAGAAATCGCATTTATCAGAATGTAAGATGATTTCACATTCTTATTGCTGGCATGTGATAAGAACAAGTACCTCTAAAACATCCAGGAATTTAATATAACTTTACTAAGATGCAAATGCACACATTTTAGAAAAGAGGACAATGGTAAAAAGAAGGAAAGATAGAAACAAAACAAAAGTGCGATCTTGGTGCTTTTAATAAGGATTTGAATGTATTTTTTATTCACATTTGTTATATGCAATAACAACACTTTGCGTTGCCTACGCTTCAAGAAACCCAATCCTATAAATTAGTAATTATCAATCCTTTTCAAATTTTCATTGTTTTTTCAGTGAAAAACCAAGTAATGTTGTTGATTTTAAACTTTATGATGGCTCAATTTTAAAAGTAACAGGTATGACGATTCAGTGGAAATCTGCATCCTTTAATAAAATGACAGACAATTTTAAACTTTTAAATCATGTCTATTGGACTTTATTAAACACTTCATCATAACCTTAACTCTTATCAATGAGATGTCATTGTAACAAAAAATAATTGTGGAAAACAGAACTCAATTGTCATTACATGTACTGTTACTGTAAATGTCATTTCTGTTACCATACCTTTTACATAAAAAACACCACTTTCTTTACTTAAATCATTTCTTCAAACAGTTTTTATGGTTTTTATACCAACATTTATATATAATGGCAATCATGATATTTTATTCTAATAATTATAGATTCCTATATTATCCATTTTACATAATCAAATGTCATTGCTGTTACTTGTCATTCCTGTTACCAATCACAAAAGCATTTATTATAAGCCTATAGATTGCTTCTAAATTCAATATCAATATTTGATGTGTTTCAGCAACAATTTCTAACGTTATTAAGCATAGTTGATGTGCTTAAAACAAGTTCTTTGCACACAAATAATGTCAAACTATCCCATCATGTCATTACTGTTACCATTTGTGTCCTTCCTGTTACCTTTAAATGAGGTAACAGAAATGACAGTAACAGAAATGACAAATCACTATATATTGTACAGTAAATCATATAGACAACTACTGCTGATATTGATTGTAAATGGATATTAGTGTGGTATGCTGTTGATAAACTATGCAAGTTAAAAGAAGTAAATTTCTTGTTTATTTAGGGAGTTACATTGGTAACAGTAATGACACTTGGGAAAGATAACCATGCAGTGATTCCTCTGAGAGAGAATTTTTTTCATTTATTTGATGTGAATGGGTTATATTTTTCCTACCATCAAACTTAATGAATAAATTGGACTGTTTTTGTGTTAATTTAGAAGAGTTTAAGTTTATTATTATTAATTTATTCTTTATTTTACAACTTGGTAACAGGAATGACATTAATTTATGGACAAGTACATTGGTTGAGATATATTGCGTATCTTACTTGCAAAATGTGAAAAAATATTTTCCAAACATTCATTACGATATAATAACAAAATCCAAGTGAAGAAACGACTAAAAATTTGTTGTTATTAATAAAATCATGAAAGCGAATTAAGCATACCCTTAGTAATGGACAAAGCTTTTCTTGAAGAATATACCTACATACTTGCTTGTAGTTTTTAATTTTGTGCATGTTAATATTCAATGACTATTGTAAAATGTTACACTAGAGTAGTATCAACAACTGTGTCCAAAATATTTATGCTAGCAAATACAGAAATATTTATTTTTGCCTATGGACATGAATTTCGACAATTTTTGAGAATGACCCATATATGCATAAAATGTAAAGTTACGTTAAAATTCAAATTATGAGCAATAACACATTAGAATAACATTGAGCACACATTTACAAATGTATCAAGACTGTATATCAATTAACCTAGATCACAAATTTACTAGCAAACACAGAACTTTGATCCAAACTAAGGGTGCAACGATAAACCGTGAGACGGTATATCACGGTAAAAATATGCTACGGTTCAATGTCACGATACTGTAGGCTATACCGCGGTTCGGTATTTCGATCCGGAAAATTTTTATCCGTCCGATTTGGTTTGAAAATTATATTTTCAAAATGGCTTCCGGTGTTGAAAAACGTGCTTCAAATTATCTAATTTTGCCCCCTGCTACAGTGCATCGCATAAATCTTCGATATGGTAACATTTTGGGTTTTATAGGATAAACGAAATTGGTTAACAAAGTTCCCATATTGAGTGTTTCTACATGTAAGCACTATTTTGCAGACGTTTTCCTACAAACAAACGACATGCGTATTGCACCTCGTAAAAAACGGCATTATCCGTGCATTTGTTTGTTGTCGCAAGAAATTAATGCCACACTCTTTGATGCGCAAAAATGCAATTAAAATTAAATGTCATTAAATATTATGCTTTCAGAAAATTCATTACATCTATAATAAGAGCATAAATAATTTAATTGTTGTCAGTGTTGAAATAACGATATTGATGTCAACATTAGATTTTTACCTTGTGCAGATTATGTTGAAATTCTGATATTTATACAGCTGATTAGGAAAAATATGTGGGGAAAATGATAAAACTAAAAAAAGAAGATTAAAAAATACCGAAGTATGCGTAATTGTTTATTTGTTATTTTTTAAAAGCACATCAAAAGTATCACGATACGTATCGTATCGTATTGTCTGTATCGTGATACGTATCGTATCGTGAGGCAAGTGTATCGTTGCACCCCTAATCCAAACCTTGTTTTCTTCAAGTTGACAGTGTTGGCCAGTCTCTCCAGGGTGAAGGTCCCAGTCTGATGATCAATGATGAGGACACATTCCTTGGGGATGGGGCGTTTGTTGCCCTTGTACATTGTATGGGAGGTGCCAGAGCCCTGATAAAAAAAATATATATATTATTGATTGCTTAAAGTATGCTGTGGGTATTGGTATTTCTTAACTCCCAAAACTTTAATTCACACTGTAATTTAACAGAAACTCCCCTCTCCCAATGTTATGTTGTATTTGACAAAAAAAAATCTTTTAAATTGTCACAGTGTAGTTTATATTTAAGTCTTCATATAAACTATATCTAACTATATATAAACATTAACGCTTGCCTCAATTTTGTAAGAATAAGCTTCATCAGTAATTAATTTGGAGTTCTTTTTTGTTTTTACTTCTTTAAATGATACATTTAAATGCCAAGGATACTAAGGCTGTCAGGAAACTATGTCATACATAATCCATGATTCCTAATTTCATTTTAATTCTCTTATCACTCATTTCAAGTTTGAAAGTCAACTACTTTTTCCCAATTTTTGCTCTTTATTTCTCATTTAAACATCTGGCTTAATTTCGATAAAAAGCAATAATTAAAAAAGTAAAATCAAATTCAACTTCTGTCCACAGTAAGTCCACTCCTAGATGTAGTTAAACATTTTACAATTTGAACATCTGTCATTAATTTTGATTCATAAACATTCTAAATTCTATGGACCCTGGACCCAGTTTGAAAAACAATTAGAAAACCCCATGTTGCGATAAAATTATCAATTTTTTTTATGATGTTTACCTCTACGTGTGGTAAGCTGACTGTAACCTGGTTCCCTTCCCCAACATCTACGATCCCTTGCTGTGTGGTATCAACAGAGGCCGGCATGAAATCATCTGTAGTGATATAGAATTTACATTAATGTAACATCAACATGTAAGTTAACATAAATTTGACATAATTTGATATCAAAATACTCTCATGTCATTTGAAGTTAAAGCATTGATATGTTCTGGTTAACAGGTTAACTCTAAGAGATAAATATTTCCAGAAAGAAAATACTTACACATTATACATGCAAGACAAATCTAAACACATATATTCATATTTCTTATAAATTATGCACATATAAGCCGGAAATTTGAATAGTAATATGATTAACAGCGTGGGTTTTTTAAGCGATGGGCTATACATGTACTTACACCGAAAGGAGTGAAACGCAACTCGGGACCTTGGGTCGAAACTTGACCCCAGTTTCAGTTCATGGACGTTGCTATCAACTGGGAGTATTTTCTCCGTCATACTGTTGATCAATCTATCTCAACACTAAAAGAAGTAAATTCTAGATGTTGTATTTTCCTCACAAGTGGTCAACAGCTGCTACATGATGATGATTTCACGAAGTCAGAATAATACTTTCATGAATGTCGAACCCGATCGTTTGTGCAGAGTATAATGTCCCCATTAGGACAATCACCTTATTAAATAAATACGATACATGATGTTAAGCAGGTTTATGTAAGTACATTTAAAGTTCATAATTATTTGTGGAAAAAAGTGAAAAATTAAGCTATAAAATTTATTCACTTGATACATTTACATGTACATGTACATGTGTAACAGTTGTATTTTTAATAAAGATAAGTAATGAAATAAACGTTGAAAATATTTAAGGTGGAATAACACATCATCACAAAATGGCTGACCTCTGATCGAAACTACATTTCGTATTATTAAAAGGATTTTATCGACGGCAATATGTAACTTACTCCTTAGCCGAGTAAAAAAAGTGTCGGGCTTGTGATCCGTACATATCCCGAGTTCGAATCCCACAGGGGCTTTTGTTGTTACTTACTGAATTGAATTTTTTAGATATGCATTTTTTAACCCAAAACTGCACATATTTCGCTTATCTGACATATGTACAGTTTATTTATTATTTTATCTTTTATAATCAACTGATTTACTGTTAATTTGGACTTTTTCAAGGTGTGTTATTCCACCTTAACCCGAGAAAACAATCAAGTAAATCAAACACGTACATGTAGTTAATTGCAGGTTGAACAAAGAATTATACTTACATTTCCCAGTGTCATTGTCTAATAAAACTACACCTATGCATGTATGTAAAAATGAAATTGAAATTTAATTTGTTTTCATTTTTCAATTATTTCATCATTGGCAAACTATAAGTTTATGTAGAGCAAGTTTATGTAGAGCGGAGTGGATCAGAAACCCTTGACTTGGGAAGATGTAGAGCGGAGCGGATCAGAAACCCTTGACATGGGAAGATGGCGCCGTGTGGTTATACAATTTGTAAAGCTAAAGAAAAGATTCCTTAATTTCATTAATTGATATTAAAAGATTCATCGACTAAACAACTGCTCATTTTTCTAAAAATCACATTCCTTTTTGAAAATGAAAGCAGCTACATGTAGATGACTGTTTAATTATAGTTGGTTTACCTCTCTAAATTTATAAGAAAATTAACGCAAAAGAGACATTCAAAGCATGCGCGGATCCAGAAATTTTTCCAGGGGGGAGGGGGTTCAAAGGATATTTGTGTTTGCCCGGGGGGGGGGGGGGGTCCAAGGCATATTTTCGATAATTTTACTATGTAAATTTAATGAATTTTCATTTTCCAGGGGGGGGGGTCGAAACCCCTCCGACCCCCCCCCCCCCTCTAGATCCGCGCATGCAAAGGACACCTCGACAGACATATAAAAAATGAGAGATGTGCAATGTACATCAACACAACACACTGCAAGCATATATTGAGCATGCACCAGAAATGTGGTGTGGAGGTTGAGAAGGGCCGGGGTGATCCCTCCACTTTTATTTACGATGTTTTATTACACATTCTTTGTATATGATTGCAAACTAAATCAAAATCTCCCTCTATTTTTTTGGAGAGGGTAATCATGGCTATTGGATTTAAAAATAAAGCATGTACATGTTATTGGAGCTATAGTATCACATGCATCATCCGTGTATACATAAGTATTGAAAGCTGAAAAAATCACTACTTCATGTAGTATACGGCGTGACTGTATATTAAGATAAAAAGAAATTATAGCACTGCATAGCCCTCATCCCATTCCCCATTTAAGGCCTGGCATTCTCCTCTTTTTGGGGGTCAAATTGTTTGGGAAAGGTGTGCCCCCTCAAAACTTTATTACACTTAAAAGTTTGAAATAAATATAAAACATAACAAAGATATTAAAGGTATAAAAATAAATGATAGTGAAAATTCAATATATAATATCACAGTACGCTGATGATACAGTAATGTTATAGTTCTTGATGGATCAGAAAAGTCACTTAATGCAACAATGGAAGAGTTAGAAAAGTTTTATTTAATGTCTGGACTTTAAATGAATAATGCAAAAACCCAGCTCAGATTGTATGGATAGGTAGTAAAAAATATTCAGAAGATAAAATTTGTTCAGAAATTAATTTCGAATGGACGACAAATTTCAAACTTTTGGGCATTCACTACTCAATTATGACAAAAAACTGGTTAAAATAAAAAGTATTATAATTGAACAATGGAAAAAGCGGAACTTAACACCAATTGGAAGAATAACTCTTATAAAATCTCTAATCACATCTCAACTTAACCACTTATTTATAACATTACCAAACCCACAACCTGTAACAATGAAAGAACTAAATAGTATCGTATTGCGATTTGTTATAAATACGATATTAAATTTCTTCGATCCTCGGGATCTGATTCGTCCTTTGTGTAACGTTGTTTAACCCTGGAATTATCTCCTCCTCAACCTGGGGAGTAGCCCTTTTTCCCTGTACAAAAAGAGGAGGCAAAAGACAGCTTCCAGTTGACTACTCTTTATTCAACATATTTCAAATATTTATAATTTTAAAACATTCCGAATAAAATACCACAATCTAAGTACTACAATGTATAATAAATAACAATAGATATTGATTACAAAAAACTCTGAAAGTAAAATATTATATTTATTTGAACCCTCTGAATCATTTATGTTAACTTTTTATTTTTATTTTTAAGAATTTTCGTAGTATTTTCGTTACGATAATAGCATTATTTTTAGATTTTAATGGAAGTCGGATGTTGACAAAGTACAAAGAAAGATTGTTACACAAAAATATTCTCAGGGAGGGCTGAAAATGCTTGACTTAGAAAATTATATAAAAGGATTAAAATCTACATGGATAAGAAGAATTCTTTTAAATAACAATTCAAAATGGAAAACCTTGTTACAAAATGTAGTAGATACCGAACTAAACACAGGAACTGAATACTTAGTTACCTAAAAGAGAATATTAAAAATGATTTTTGGAAAGAGGATTTTATAGCGTTCAAAGATATTCAAGATAAAAACCAAATTAGTAATTGGAAAGAATACATTATCCAGCCTTTGCGGCATAATAAAAGATTTAAGATAGGAAAAGAAACATTTTTTTACAGATCTTGGTATAAAGATAACATCATATAATGTAAATGACCTATTGAATGAACAGGGGAATTTTTTATCTTTAGATACACTACAATTGAAGTTCAATATAAAAACAAAACATGTAACTTTTTTAGGACTCAATCATGCTATAATATCTGATATGAGAAAATGTAATATATGCAGAAATGGATGTCTAGATAAACCAATATCAACAAGAAAGGGATCATAAGCTATGTATGATGTATTAAATAGATCAGTTATCAAGCCAGGTGCTCAGGAAAAGTTGGGGAAATTTTTTTGAAATTACTGACTTACAATGGAAAAAGATATATTCTATCCCCTTTCTTACTACCAATAGTGCCAAATTACAATGGCTACAATATCGAATCAACCATAATATTTTAACAACAAATAGTACTATGTTTAAAATTGGGAAAGTTGATTCAAAATTATGTAATCTATGTCATAATGAAGAGGAAACAATATGTCACCTAATGTGGAATTGCCCAACTGTACAACAGCTTCTTATTAACTTCATAAACTTATGTCAAACAAAAAATATAGATATTGAAATGAATCAAGATACTTTCATGTTAACTTTGGAGAATACAAAACCAGAGAAAATCATGATTAGACAGAGCAATGTTATATTTATGTTATGCAATATATATACAGAAGTAGATGCTTTAAAAGTAACTTATCAGTCCTTGGAGTATTATACGAGATAGAATCATATATTAAGGCAGTAAAATATACTGCAAGTGTGGAAAACAAAATGAACGAATTTAATAACACATGGGGAAAATGGCAGCATAATTGTTTACGTAATTCTCTCTCTCTCTCTCTCTCTCTCTCTCTCTCTCTCTCTCTCTCTCTCTCTCTTCTTCAGACAAGTTTTTCAATCTATGTCATTTATTTAAAAATTTCATGTTTTTTGTCATTATAAATGTTATACTTGTATGAAACAAATAAATTCATTTAAAAAAAAAAAATACTGGCACGCGTACTGTGCACGCGTGCTAGCAGCATAAACATGCTTTTGCAATAACACCTATCAAAAGATGAATATGCTATGAGTTTATGTAGTTGTTAATGCCTGGCCATTTATTGTAAATTAAATAATTATTTAGTTGCCTCTTTTTTTTAAATACTATTCACTCCCTATCTACATGTGCATGCGTCATAACTAGGCCTACCATTAATAACCTTTACCTACCTGTATATTGGAAGACGACCGTGAAGCACACCTTGTACACAAGCCCCCCCCCCCCTCTCTCTCTCTCTCTCTCTCTCTCTCTCAAATGTTCTAGGTGGCTGAGAAAAATAGTTATGAACGAGTCGATCTACCTAAGTATGTCTTAAGATACTATGTATAGCCTATGAACTTACACCTAATTATTAACCCAAAAGTATTATTAAAACCTTGCAGTCCACTTTAATTATTCCAGTTGATAGAGCAAGGTCGCTATAGCATGGTTTCTGACTCTTATTTGTATTTTTATGTATCTATATGAAATTGAAGAATAATACCACTTTATCCTTATATATGTATATATCATGTACAAGCACTTAATCAAAAACTATTTCTGATTTATAAGCCATCAGTTTTTAACTGGTCAAACTTACGTCCCTTCATAAAACGTGTATAGTCTATTCATAACCGTAAACATTTGTGTTACTATCTTCGAGAAGCTTATAAAATACAGAAAAACAAAGCTTATTTGTAGGGGAAAATATCATTCATTATTATTTACGAAACAGTCCAGGTGTATAACCAGGAATATTGACATGATTTGAATCACTTTACAACGTCAACCATTGAACCGTGGTGCTTTTTTCTCCATTAAAAATTGAGACCAAAAGTCGTAAAATTTCAACCCGGTCACATTTTTAAAAGCTTGGTAAAATTAAACGAACTTAATACTGATAACATACACTGAACACGTAGCTGCAATAATTATACCGGTATATTGATTGTGTTGAATATTGAATCAAAGTACAGCTAGGGTTCTGCTTTGATTTGGTAATTGAATGCTCTATAACTCAGCCTTTTTCTTCTATGAACAGAATAAGTCATCACTGGAAAGGTTATAAGCTTGTATTGGGTTTCAAAAGTGATTCAGTCTATGTTAGATTTTCTTGTTAGAAGAAGACGGTTTTTTAATATTCAAACTGATAGCCCCCCCCCCCTTTCCCTTGAATGGAATAATTATCCGCTACATTGATATCATGCAATGTAAAATTTTGCAACAGGTTTATGAATGACCTGACCTTTGATTTTAAAAACGCAGCGAAACAGAATCAGAATCTAGAGATTTAGATATAGTTTGGTGAACTAGGCAGTGAAAGTCTTGAGATGAAAAAGTTTTTCAAGATGTAAACAGTTACAAACACTGTACAGAACTAATTGTGTACGAAAATGTAAATGCACTTTGCTTAAAAAGTCTAACCTTTCCCCATATACATTTACTAAACTTAATAATTTTGGAGCATAAAATTAATATTTATAAAATCTGGAATGCTTACACAAGTACGTTAGCCTGTTTGTTTTAGAAATACATTATATAGCCTTCATACATGGAAAGAAATAAAATTGTCGAATTGCATCTTTTGAATTGATTGAGTTGGTGTAAATATTAATTTACATTACATGTCTTGAATTTTGTATTTACATGTTCACCCAACACAATATTTACAGTTTGACTCCAAACGTATTTCTGAACTTAGTATAACAGTGCATTAATTATTAAATATTCACATCAGTATACTTTCCTTCTTATTTCAGACACCACTTTTAGATCGTATGAATATATAACATGAAATATTTTGATTATACGTAAAATACATGCATATTTTAAGGGTTCTTTGAAAAATTAGAGACCATCTATAATCTTAAAATTCGAGCAGAGACATACAAAAGTCATGTATATAACAGATAGTATATACGTCCCTGATTCGAGTTTGTAATATATTTCATTAATTGCAACAAAAGAAGAAGGGTATGAAAACACTGGTACAGTATAACGATAACTATGTAAAAAGCTGAAGTTTTTCAAGAAATAAAATAAAAGACATATGATTAAATCGACAGGCGTACAACTCAGTGTCTCGGCAGGCGTAAGCAGTATAAGAACTCTTTGTCTTCTTTACAGACTTTGAACATTTTTAATAATATTTTTCATTAAACAGCGAATAAAAAATAACCTTTTATTTCTTTGATCATGTATTTAGATAGGAAACATAAAATATCCAAGAAAAAAAAATATTATCCATCATATAAACATGGATAAACGGCAGGTGTATAGATTTTCTCGGCAGGCGTATGCATCCTGCGTAAGAGTTATCTATTTTACCGATTTTTACTAATTTTGTGTTAATTAATGAATTTAAAGTCAACTTTTTATTTCTGTTATCATTTATTAAGCTAAGAAACTAAAATATCAAAGAAATAATTAAAATAATCCATCAAATAAACGGCAGGCGTATAGATTTTCTTGGCAGGCGTATGATTTCTTCGTAAGAGCTAGCTGCTTACCCGATTTTTACTTATTTTGTGTTAATTCATTAATATAAAATCAACTTTTTATTTCTATGATCATTAATTTAGTTAAGTTAAATAAAATATCAAAGAAAAAGTTATAATAATCCATCAAATAAACGGCAGGCGTCTAGATTTCCTCGGCAGGCGTATGGATTCTACGTAAGAGTTATCTATCTTTACCAACATTGAACATTTTTGCTAATTTTGTGCTAAATAATCAATATAAAGTCAACTTTTTGTTATTATGATCATTAATTTAGTTAAGTTAAATAAAATATCAAAGAAAATATTAAAATTATCCATCAAGTAAACGGCAGGCGTGTGGTTTTCTCTCGGCAGGCGTGTTTTCCCCGGCAGGCGTCGGCAGGCGTGTTTTAGTATGACCGCCATTAATACATGTAAAAACAAGTGCTCCGTGATACATGTACATGTGTAGATTTCATGTATTGTACAAATCAACCTCTTTAGTTATGGAGAAGGTTAAAATGGACAAGATCTGCTGCCTAATCCACTAATTTTGTGCATAATAAAATATATTTAAAGTTCGAAGTTAACCAGGTTACTAGGTATTCAGGACATTATACTTTTTTTTTGCTAAGTAAGGAGGATAACTCTAACTCCAAAATTGAAAATGAAAGTAGGCTAAGTTATCGTTATGATGACACAAAGTCCCAGACGTATTTCATTACGTCCATGTACCTTATCTATGAAGGATTAAGCTCAGGATTGTGTAATGTTGATGTGGCTAACAAGGTATTTTTTTATTTAGATAGATTTGATAAATTTTAACCTTTGTAAAAAAATTAAGGTGGAATGCTATAGCCTATATAACGTTATACCAAAATTTTATTTTATAGATCGTAAAAGTATCATTTCTGAAACATGATTTCGTTGTTCAAAGAAGGATATGTACTCTCAATTATTAAATACGATTTTTTTTGTATTTTTTAATGAGAAAGCGGAAAATCTGTTTTGGGTTACACTCTAGAGCATGCTAGAGTGTTACTTGCAGTCAAAACATATATTCCACTTTTTCATAAAATTCGTATAAAATAATGAAGGGTATAATTCCTTCTTTAAACAACGAAATCATGTTTAAAAAATGATACTCTAACGATCCATAAAATAAAATGTTGGTGTAGCATTTCACCTTAAACAAGAATATGTATGAATATTGTGTGTAACGGGATGGGTGAAATAACGACGGACCAGACCAGGATTTGAACCCGGGCCCCCAGAATCTCTAGTCAGGTGCTCTACCAACTGAGCTATCTGGCGCCGGTATTCGAACCGGTCTGACCGTCACATTTCTCCCCCCTTAAATGATCTTCGCCCTCGAAGATCACCCCAGGCTCTTCCCCTGGCAGGAGTTAACCTGTCAGTTCCAGGGATTGGTCACGGCACCAAATGTAACGGGATGGGTGAAATGATGACGGACCAGACAGGGATTCGAAACCCGGCCCCCCTGAATCTCTAGTCAGATGCTCTACCAACTGAGCTATCTGGCGCCTGTATTCGAACCGGTCTGACCGTCACAGTGAAATAGCTAGTGTACGAATGCACTCTAGTTACTAGTTTTCTCTATAATATATCATTAATATGCATAAATAAAGCACTTATGGCAGGGCATGTGAAGTACGAAAAACTCTGTACACAAGAAAATACCTCGGAGGATTTTAGATTATAGTAACTGTCTTTATTTTTCTATCATGTCTACCTAAGCCCCTGTGTTAAAGACAAAACTTTAGTAAATTTTTTTTACATATTTTTTTAAAGGTAAATCAAAAAATTATATGGCATATTTGTAGATTTAAATTCCTGCAAAGTTTACAATGTCAGAGACCCACGAGACATACATTATAAAGACATGGCCGTGTAGCTACTACGACAACAGCAGTAGAAGATGGATATACGGGACTCTCTGTGTAATGGGAAAAGGCTTGAGATTTACCACAGACAAAAAAGACACTGTCGACATTCTGTATTCAGACATTGCTCAAGCCAAGAAATCAATGACAGGACTAATATTCCGAGCTGTTGTGGTGGACACTGTTAATGGCGAAAACCATTGGTTTTCTTCATTTAATGATGCTTACTCAGTTGTGCAATACATCAGATTTTTCTTGAGGTCGAAACTGCTGCGAAAGAAAAGTTCAACTGGAGCAACTAAGACAGAGGGAAGAACTGAGATGGGACGCAAACTGCTGTCTGTTGCCGTGGATTCGGAGAAAACGCTCAGGGAAGCTGCAGAAGTGCTTACTACTCAGGTAAGGAAATACGCCAACTTTTATGTGCCAGCACATTTATAAAATCTAATGGTGCAGCTGACATAGAACTGACATGGGTTGACTTTTGGAAAGAGATTTTAATACTTTCAAAACAAAAACAATATTGCTTTTATACCTGTAATCATGTCTAGCATTGATTTCGTCTTGAAGGGTCACCAATTAGACTCTGCCATGGCCACAATGATGGATCTTCACTCCGACCTGGATGTGACGGAAAACCTCGTCTCCGGACTGGAATCCTGGTTCGGTCGGTGGTCAGTACCAGAGGAGTACAAAACCAACGACCCCCTAGTGGTCAATGAGTGTGACCTCTCCCATGAGATTGATTACGAGGTCCTCTACACAAAACTAGAACCCAACAAAATGAACACGCAACAACTGGGCATCTTTCGAATCGCCCAGGATGGAATCTATCTCATGACTGACAGACAGAAACTCGTGCATTGTTACAAGTGGAACGGAATCTCCAGAGTTCGCGTTGTAAGTCTCTGGGAAATCACGGTCACTAGATTCCAGATTGGCGAGGCGGACATCTCTTACTCTCTGGTGTTTACATCCGTGTACAGTGTGTTAGGGATTCTGGATCGGAGACTGCGCAGTAAGGTGGAGTATTCCCAGGACGCTTTCCGAGGAGAGTCATCCGGTGTAAAACCTCTGAAAGCTACATCCAGTAGTCTCTGTAATCAATCCAGTAAGTACATGTACAGTAAAACACGGTTATAGCGAACACGCTTAAAATGAATTGACGCTAATAGCGAAGTGAAGTTCATTCCCCGTGACTTTATTACATGTTGTAAACTTGATGGATATAACGAATCACGCTTATAACGAAGTAAACTTACCCATCCCTGTTTTACTGTACATCATACATGTTAACTCTACCGATTTACGCGGAAGTCTACCGCTTTTTAGCTCTTTCTCCCGTCTACCGCTTTTATTTAAAAATCTACCGCTTTTCTTCAAAATACGTTCTTTGTTTTGATAGATAGCCATTTTGGAAGCCATTGTGGTCAAAAAATCTCGTCGGGTTTGAAATTAGCGCGTGACTTTGAATCGGAGGCACACAAACGCTTTTGTAAGTCGGGTGAATGACAAGTTTTCAAGCATGTGTTTTACATTGAACGATGAAAGAAGCCACACTTCCCGTGATTACATTAGTTACAAGACATGTCGATATTATTCTCGCCAAGGAAAAAGAAGCTTTGCAATTCCACACGTGGCTTTAACGATGACTGAATATATCTTTTAACTTGACCATAACAGAAAACCTGACTTGCAAAGCTGCATGATTTGTGATAAGCATGTAAACATCGTTTTGATATTGAAAAAGAATATACGATTTCCTACTAGTCCTTACTTCTCTTATATGTTAAATTTTGGCAACTTAACTTATTTATTCTGAACAAAGGCAATTGTTAAAGTTTCTGCACTCAAATATTTTTTCCTCCCCCCAAAATAGCATTAATACCGGTAATCAATATGATGGTAAATGCTTGCAAACATTTTTATTGCATGTGTTGATATTACTAAATTTCAAAAGTCTTTTATATTTTAGTTGATATTGTTAATTACTAATTGAAAACCCTTTTTACATAATGTATTACATAAAAATCTGGGCTTTGAAATATACGCGAAAACGGCCGCGCGCGCGATGCTACCGCTTTTCGGTTCAAAATCTACCTATTTTTCATCACTGGAGGTTAACATGTATGCTGTACATTGTAAATCTGCTTGTATTGACCAGTGTAGGCCAAGGAATCTGAATTTTTTATCTGTAATAGAGCTAAAAGAAAAAAAAAGTTATACACCCCTTACTAAAATATCAACATTTTACATGTAGTACGTAACTTGAAAGGGTTGTATTATTTTGTTCTTTAAGCTCCATTATTGAAAAAACTTCAGACTTCTAAGGTAGGAGATATATGTATTAATTATATACCGTACTAACTCACTGTGTCATATGAATAACAAGTAATAACTATCATAAGTTTTGAGGAATTTTACCTATCAAGTAGATGCAAATCAAAGTATTTTGATTATTATTGCAAAATTGAGGTTGCAATGCTTTTTTTTCCCCGCAGAATTCTTCTTTTTACAGTACTGTACAGTACACAGAGATGAACTTTGATATTTCTGGTATATTTATTATTAAAAAGTTTCTGATTAGATAATTTTTTCTGATTTCAGAAGAACTTTTTAATATGAAAAATGAGGGACCAGATCCAGGTTTAGCACCACTCAAAATAAATCAGCCTGGTGATCACATGACCAGCAACAACCAATCAGATGCCCCGATACAACCATGGGACCAATCATCGCAAGTTTCAATTCATGATGAGTCTTCAAAGAAAATTGTAAGTGACCAGGAAGTGTCTGAACTAAGCAGCATTCTGGGAGATTTGAAGTCTATGGCCCTTGGAGTTCAGCAGGAAATGGAAGATCAGGATGAGAAAATCAACAAACTTGGGAGGACAGTGGAAGAAGCAAACATTCGGGTAACAGATACAGAACAACGCATTAAAAACCTGTTGTAGTAATTAACACTGACAGTTCAAAGCATTATGAGCTGCAATTTTCATGGTAAAAATTTTTTTAACGAAAATGTTATTTTCTACTAAGATGACAAAAAATATAATGGTTTTTAAATTTCTGTTCACCATATTTTTGTAGAAAAGCTGTTAAGAAGCCTTAAGTTTGAGCAAAATTGAATTATTGTCGTCCTGTACAAAAATTGATCTGCTTTATTCCTTAGAAGAGAAATCTTTCTTTTGACAAAAATTAAATGATTTTTTCAAAACTTATTTACCGGTATCATAAAAGTCTAAGTTACATGCAGACTTATCATACTAGAAGGTTTTTACAGCAAAATAAAATTCTAAAAAATACAGCTCATATTGCTTTAATAAGATGGGGTTTGAAACATGCATTCATGCATAGATGTGGCCTCATCTTATCAAAACTAATGTAAATTGGAAGAAAACACGAGTTAAATTACTGAATGGCACATTAAAAAACCTGCTGAAATAATAAACCTCAGACTATCAGATTTAATAAGATGGGGTTTGGGGCATACATGTTTAAAGATAGCCTTCATGCAGCCATCAGAGATGCACCTTTAAGTGTGAAGGATCAATGAGATGAGAATTGACCATCAACATAACATTTTCATCAAACAAATTATAATTGGGACCATTAATTTATGATACATGTGTCAATGGACAGTTTATATGTACTGTATTTTGTTGAGAATTTAAAAAGACTATTTGCTTGATATTTTCTCCACCATCTTTATAAAGCTATACAGATTACATGTAATGTAACAGTTTAATTTATTTATAAGCTTCTCAGTCTATACATTTGAATTATTTATAATTGTACATTGGTGTTTATTCTGTATGTATGTATGATTGTGATTTTTATTCATTAAAATATACGCCAATTTGATAAAAAAGATTGGATCCTTGGATCCGCTCATGTAGATTGCTAGTAGATTGTTACATGTACATGGAAGATGTACCTCTACTTCTATATTATATTTTACAGCGGCGTCAGAAGCAAATTGAAAGTGGGGGGCTAGACTTGTCAGAAATCTTGACAAGCAAAAAAAAAAAAAAAAAAAGAGGGGTTATGTCTAACTTTGCAAAAAAAGTGGGGGGTGGCTAAGCCCCCCCCCCCTAGCCCCCCCTTCCGGTTCTGACGCCTGTTTTAAAAGGCCATCCAAGTCACTTAAGTGACATATTAATTTATAAATGTCAGTCATTGCGCGTTGGCAGTTGAACATCCTCTCATGTAGATAAACTACATGTACTTGCTCATGTTTTACCCTAATTTGCAATGATGTCGCAATTTCTTTGGCCTTTCCTTTCCAACATCGAATGTACATATAATTTATACGTAGGCTTCCATGGCAATCCTCTATTTAATATAATCCTTCACATAAATACAGAGCTGATGAATTGTCTGATTATATCGAAGTTAGAGTTCATTGAATTAATTAATATGTACACCGCGAGTGTTATATTTTAGGCATTTAGACAGAATACTTAATGCATGTAAGTTCATTGGAAGCGATTCCTTTCTGTATAAAATTTAATTTTAACATCCGATGTCAGATGTCAATGATTTTGATTGAAACTGTAAAATTGATGGAATTCAAGAAAAAAAATTTGATCGAATATTCTATCGCTGAAATGATTATGCCTTACGATGATAAGCAAGGAAATATCAACCTGCATTCATTAAATTCTACCATAATTCCGTTCCACTTATGCATCTTATTTCATTTTGATATTTACAACATGAACATAATCATATACATGTATTTTGGACCAGGGAGTTCAAAATGTAAACACCACATTTTAAACATGTGTGTAAGCATAGAATTTTTAAAATCTAGTCATTCTACTGTATGCCATGTTCATTTCTGAATCCTCTTGAGTCTACATGTAGACAAGGATCGAAAATAAATGTCATGAAAAACAATGCAAAATCCCAAACAAACGAACGAACAGGGAAAAAAAACACGCCACGTTTTAAACGTATCAATTGATTAATAAACTAGGGTAAAGGTTGGGATTAGGCAAGACAATTCCTACTACACAATTACTTATCAAATGTCGGCACAGTCTACGTATCTTATTTTCAAATGAAATAGCTATATACACTACATATTTGCCAAATCTTATATAAAATCGATTTTGTTTAATTCAGTTTGACCTAACATTATATAAATAGTGCCTGTTTGGGAGGGTAACCGGATTGTCAACTGCGTCTAAACCAATCAGATTTCAGTATTTAACATGAAAGTATAATAATACAAAATGAAAGCCGCTTCACCGCATGTTGAACAACATCTATATTTATTATACTTTCATATGTTAAATACTGAAATCTGATTGGTTTAGACGCAGTTGACAATCCATTCTCATACCCTAAGCGTTAGCAACACACTTGGCAACGGGTCGATAGAACGAATTGTTACATGTGCGTTAATTATGCTCGTACGGTTCGCCGTAGAAATCACGTCTTTTCTACAATAAAGAGTAACATTTGCTATAAAATTAAGACATTCAGTATAATAAAATAAATAGTGCCTGTTTGGGAGGATACCCGTTGAAATTGACACCCCGAGAAAACCATTGTCAACCGCTTCGCGTCGGTTGACAATGCTTTTCTCGGAGTGTCAATTTCAACGGGTATCCTCCCAAACAGGCACTATTTATTTTATTATACTGAATGTCTTAATTTTATAGCAAATTGTACTGCTTTTATATAGAAAAGACGTGAGTTCTACGGCCAACCGTACGCGCATAATTTACGCGCATGAAACAATTCGTTCTATCGGCCCGTCCAAGTGTGTTGCTAACGCTGAGAGTATGAGAACGGATTGTCAACTTCGCTTAAACCAATCAGATTTCAGTATTTAACATGAAAGTATAACAAAAAAAATTGCTACATGCGCGTAAATTATGCGCGCACGGTTCGTCGTATAATTCACGTCATTTCTATATAAAAGCAGCAGAATTTTCTCTAAAATTAAGACATTCTGTATAATAAAATAAATAATGTATGTTCGGGAGGGAAACAGTTGAAATTGATACCCCTCGAAAACCATTGTCAATATCCGCTTCGCGTCGGTTGATAATGGTTTTCTCGGGGTGTCAATTTCAACTGCTACCCTCCCAAGCAGGCACTATTTATTTAATGTGACGTCTTAAAGTTTACTCTTATTTTGATCCAACGTCGTTACTATGGTTACTGTCATATTTTAAGTAACATCGTTATATTTTGTGGCGAACAACATCTTAATGTGAAGTCGATCGATCGTTGGCCTTTTTTTTTTACCTCATGTGATTATAATAGATCGTAACAAACTAATTCAAATCAGCAATCGTTATCATTATTCTTGACTTGACACAGTGATCTTTGATATTAAATTATTTTTGTTAGAGGATTTATTTGAGTGTAGTCTGTCCGAAGTTACCATTTCCGTCACTTTGAGACAATTTGTACGAAAATACACTTGCTATAGTTAAAGAAATAGATTGAAGGAAAAACCCAATGGTTTTTTTTTCATTGACACGCAATCTCTTTTATTTACTCGAAGAAAAATTCACAGGAACAACAATTTTTTTTCAGAGATTTATAATCGGAAAATCTGACATCTTTTTTCCATTTAGAAGTCTCTTGGAAGACCTCGTTCATTTTTTGATCGTTATCATTCGGGTATACTTTCATGACGGTTGCAATGCAAAATCCCAGCAGAACTTTAATATTATTTGTAGCCGCGTCTTTCAACTGACAAAATTTTAAAAGGAGAATTTTTGCTAGTTTTTTTAGCTCACCTGAGCTAAAAGCTCACGTGAGCTTTTCTGATCACATTTTTGTCTGTCGTCCATCTGTCCGTCCGTCTGTCTGTCTGTCCGTAAACTTTTTACATTTTCAACATCTTCTCAAGAACCACTGGGCCAATTTCAACCAAACTTGGCACAAAGCATTCTTAGGCAAAGGGGATTCAAAGTTGTGAAAATTAAGGACCACGCCCTTTTTTGAGGAGAGATAATTGGCAATTATTGGAAAAATTTGAGAAATTTTAAAAAATCTTCTTCTCAAGACCCATTTGGCCAGGAAAGCTGAAACTTATGTGGAAGCATCCTCAGCTAGTGTAGATTCAAAGTTGTAAAAATCATGACCCCCGGAGGTAGGGTGGGACCACAATCGGGGGTCAAATTTTTACATAGGAATATATAGTCTAAGAGTAAGTCTTTAAAAATATTCTTCTTAGAAACTAATCAGCCAGGAAAGCTGACACTTATGTGGAAGCATCCTCAGCTAGTGTAGAATTAAAGTTGTGAAAATCATGACCCCCGGGAGTAGGGTGGTGCCACAATGGGGGGTCAAATTTTTAAATAGGAATATATGGAGTAAATCTTTAAAAATCTTCTTCTCAGAAACTAATCAACCAGGAAAACCAAAACTTATGTGGAAGCATCCTCAGCTAGTGTAGATTCAAAGTTGTGAAAATCATGACCCCTGGGGGTAGGTTGGGGCCACAATGGGGGGGGGGGGGGTTCGAATTTTTACATACTAGGAATATATAGAGTAAATCTTTAAAAATATTCTTCTTAGAAACTAATCAGCCAGGAAAGCTGAAACTTATGTGGAAGCATTCTCAGTAAGTGTAGATTTAAAGATGAGAAAATCATGACACATGGGGGTAGGTTGGGGCCACAATGGGGGGTCAAATTTTTTCAAAGAAATATATAGAGTAAATCAGCCAGGTAAGGACTAGTTAGATTCAAATTTGTTCAAATCATGATCCCCAGGGGTAGGATGGGGTCACAACGGGGAGGGGGGAGGGAGACAAATTTTTGACATAGGAATATATGGAGAAAAATCTTCTACAAAACCATTTGTCTAGAAAATCTGTAACTTTAGTATAAAAGCAACTTTGGGTAGTGTAGATTCAAATTTGTTATAATAAAAATCTTGGGACCACATTCGGGATCCAATTTTACAAAGGAAAACATTTTTAATTCACCAAAACTGAAATGTTATAATATATGGTTTTACTTATATGCAAACATTTTGCCAATTTGTGATTCTTTAAAATTGTCAAGACTTTTGCCCCTGGACGATTCTTGGGCCTCACAAGTGGTTCAGAGTTTGATGTAGGTTTATATTCCATGTATAAACTCTAGGATCTTGTTGAGAACTGCGACGCTCAACATGTGAATTTAAAATCATCCTGTTAGAAAAGGGACTTGATTATAAACTTAAGAATATTTACAAGTATTATACTAGTCTACATTGTCCAGATATTTTGTATTATGTCTCCATTAAGCTGATTTTATCATACCTATTGTTGCTCAGGTGAGCAATGTGGCCTATGGGTCTCTTGTGGTTTTTTTTTAATTGTTTTAACTATAAAGAATTTATGAATATCGAAAGATTAAGAAACTATGCAGCAAAAACGTCTGCGGACAGAATAAAATTGGCGTTTCTGTGGTCTTGTACATACATGTATGGTAGCAATTATTAAGTCCAATTCATTTATTTTGAAAACAATGCATTCCAGATTTGTTGAAATATGTTTCATTTCTTCATACTTGACTCCATATGTTCCTTGGTCATTTAGAACTGACTGACCTTCCATCTAAAGGGCAGTTGAGGCCGTACTCTTTAGCCTAATGCGCTGATTACTAGTGAAGTCACTAAGCTCTAAACTCATAACACTTTTAGTTTGATTCCCATTTTGATATCCTGATAATAAGACTTCTGATTTGCCAATTTCAGAAGCAGCTAGTCAGAATACTCACAAGACTAAAAACTGTTCTGCATCGTCTCCAATAACTAATGCGGCTCTACTGCAAACCACGGACCGTAGAAGCATTCAATAATAATTTTATTGCTTTACAATAATTAAGAGTGTGTAGAACAAAGAAGAACATAATAAACGTGCTCATGTGTTCATATTTGCGTGAATACATGCAGTGTCAATATTGCTATTTACATTTCCGGTACGGGTTCCTATAGTTCACACGTTTTGCGCATGTCTTCAAAATGTAGCTAAAATTCTGAAGGTTTTTGACACGTTAGGAACGGCAAAAAATCATTGTTCTTTAGTTCTCAATGATTACATTTCTTTTATTTATCTTATTCTGAAGAGCAAAAATCTCGTTTATTTGCAACGGATCAAGAGGTCATAATCGCACGGGCTTTCCGAGTTTGACTAATGCAGCATTGCGTGAAATAAGAAAAAAAACCTATGATTTTTTTTGTAAACGTAAAATGTTCTATACACATATAAAATACACAATAACGGTGTTAGATTATTTTGGAGTTCGGATTCGCCCTATTTAACCAAGCTTTTTTTTATTGAGCATCATCAAAAGAAGTCATCTTAAACTGCATAAACATTTACATGTACGTGTAAGCTCCATTCACTTCCTACTGGAGATATTTACCTTTAGTTAATTTAATAAGCTATATCCTATAACAATATGTGTTTATAGATAATTTCATCTTTTTCTTTTAGTTTTCGCTTTTCAAGAATATTTTGATAATACATGTTCATATATGTACATGCAGTACGAGCTTTCGTGAATTTTGCAGAATAACCTTTGAGGTCGAGAAATGGTGTTTTGAATTATAAAAAGACGAGGCGTGCATTTTTGTTTATATTTTCAGTCTTTGTTTAACAAGACAAGCAAACAATGTAAAGTCAGCTGCAACAAAGACGCACTTCCATTAATGATTCATCACTGGTCCATTGAAAACGCGATTTTTATTCCAATAGGTTTCCTTTTTTTCGTGGAAACGTATTGACTATTTTCGCAGAATGCATTATTCAATCACATTTACGACTTGATTGTGAACATGAACTACATATATTTAGATATTGATTATTTTTTTTATATCATGTACGGCCTGGTTTTAATGAATGGTAGTACATGAAGATCAAAGCAAAAAAAAAAAAAATGTTTGTTTTTTATTTCTTTGATTTATTTATAACTTTTGGTTAGTTTATTTTATTTTAAACAATAAAATGCTACTTGAGTGGTTCAGTGAACAAGCGTCACCAGGTTATGGATTTTATTTTCCTTCAATGAACTGTAAATCTTAATATTGAATTTACGGTACATTCATTCATTCATCGAGGAATAAATCTAAAAACCGAATGGCAAAGTCTGATGAGAGCCAATTTAATACTTTTATTGAAAAAAGTCTACTTTTCGGTTTTATGATTTTATACTCGATGAACCAAAAATATTTACTGTAAAATACCTATAATTCTATTATATAAATAGTGTTTCGCGTTTTCAGTGGTTTTCTCGGGTAGTCAGTTTCAACTGTTACCCTCCCAAATAGGCACTATTTATTTTATTATACTGAATGTTTTAATTTTAGAGTGAATTCTACGGAGAACCGAACGGATTATCAACTGCGTCTAAACCAATAAGATTTTTTCAGTATTTAACATGAAAGTATAATAATATTTATTGATGCCTTTTTTTTTATAGATAGTCAAATTATATTAACTGCAAGAAGTTATCAAGAAATAAACTAATTATTAAGAATACAAGTTGCAAAGTAATTCTGATCAAGGAATGTCATTGGCCAAAGCAATCGGAATTTTTTGTCAGGTCGAAAAGTATCGAGCGATATTGATAAAAACCATCCGGAACACCTCGGGTCTATCACAGTGTTATTCTGTGAAAGGCCCGAGGTGTTCAGGATAAAAACACAATATTACGATCATTCATCTGCCTGTAATAAAACTACATGTATATTGAAATAAATGTTCTGAATAAACCTGAACTTACACTGACGAAATTCAAAACTACTTAAGTCTTTTGTTTGTGGCTATAAAACTACATGTAGCATTAACATTGACGTTTGCGCCAATTCTAACACAAGAGTTATCCACCTTTTATCAAATTTTTAACTGTGAAAACAAAATTATATTGGTTGACGGTTTGTTATTGTCATTTTTGTTCATTACATGTACACTTGTATCTATATTTTGGCGATTTGATGTTTTCTCTAAAAAACTAATAATCTTTTGACTGCTTATATTTGAGAATGAAAGATTAAGGGTAGGGAACCTTCTTCCTGTGATGTACTGGCAATTAAACTGTATCTTTGGCTGTCCCCTTCTCGTTCTTAGAGACGGTAAATCATACTCATTAGTGTTTAGAAACCTTCATGCATACTACCAATATTCTAAGTGATTAAAAACCGATTCCAAGAATTTGTAATGTATGCATATTTTTCAAAGTGCGTTAAATGTCTCGATGATAAAAAAAATTGAAAATCTTTTTTTTCAAATTGCGGTTGATTTTGGTCCCAAATTTAACGCAATTTGTATCAATTGGTTTTTTTTTCAAAATTCGTAATTTTTCAAATATATGCGTTGTCACACTGCCCTTCTTTAATACTGTAAGAGTAACTCACGAAATAATATAGCGATTGATCTAGTGATCTTAGACTTTTGCTATTCCATACAGATTATACATGTAAATACGAATGGTTCCTCAAGTATTTAATTAGCAGCACGTTTAGTAGGTCCGTAAAAAATTGTAATGAAAACTTTAGTAATGAATATTTATAGAAGCAATTTTAAACGAACCCACAAAGTCCTTTTTTTTCCAGCACAGATCAAGTCAGAATCTCTCATTTCCATGAAGAAAACTATATTTTTTGTGCAAAACCGTGGACAATTTACACGAAAACCTGTTACTTTGATGTATCGGAAAATAAATAAATAAAACAAGAATGGAGCGGTTATTTGCGAGGAGTAGTCAAAAGTCTGAAACACTGTTTTCCTAATCGACATGTAATTTGAAAAGAAAGACAGCAATACATCATGAAAGCTTTGTTCATTCGTTTGTCTTTGGCTTTATCATTAGGAAGATATATGAGTTTATCAGCGATCGAGAACAGTATTTGAGTACCATTTTTGTTTAATGTGACAATGTATCAGACAATTTAAAGCAAATATCAATAGTCGGTGTTGATATATACATGTATACAGACGTCCTTCATATGCACGTATAAATAATGTCATCGGGTATACACAACTTCTTTTTTTTCTATGTAAAGGAAAATAAAATAAAAGCTATTTTTAGGAATATTTCTGGTCGCTCTTGGTCTCTAAAACGATGTGGGTAATGGAAATTGTTGATCGCGAAAATTGGTCGCTGGAAAACCAGTTTATCACGGGTAGATAAAAGAATTAAAAAAAGAGTAAAACAAAAGAATAGTCTCAAATCATAATTTGTTTGTAGTACTCCAGAGGCGTGTTCAACAGAGCGAGTGCTCGCGAGCGCTCGCCAAAATTTCCTATACCCGCAATACACATTTTAGCGAGCGCTCGCACTCGCTCTGTTGAATTCGCCTCAGATAATACTAAAGGTATTCGTTGCCATGGAAACAAATAGTAAAAAACTAAAAAAAAAAAAACCGACCACGGGTTATGTATTTTTTCTGCAATGTCGCCACCTTCATATCCGGCATGAAGCACTATATATATATATATATATATATATATATATATATATATATATATATATATATATATATATATATATATATATATCCACAATTATTTTAAGGAATGACAATTCGTACAACGAAATCTGACGAAAGTTTTGTATCATGAATTCTGGACCAATGAAATTCCCCGGTATCGTTCTTTATATACATGTAGTTATTTACAAAGCCTACAACTGAGCAACTTTTCAATTATCTGCCTATATCTTGTCATGGTTATTTGATACCTGTGTTGTGACCTCCCGGGTATTTGAAATATCATATTACTTCTGATTGTTCATTATAACACGCCATTGAGGTGTATTTCCAAGATAATTACGATTTGAGATAGGTATGTATGGTTGTTTCATAAACAATGATTGGCGTAAAAAATATATTAATTTTTTTCATCTTTAGTATCTTGATGTTTTTGTTCTCTAAAATGAGTTTTTATTTCTCATACGAACGGCCGATGAACCCAAAGTGTAAACATATACTATACATGTATCTATGTACTTGCGGATGCCGGTGTTATAAGCATGTTTTTTTGATTTTATTTCGAAAAAAAAGGGATTGGATTTCAACAATACCCTAGATATGATGTTTTAGTGAAACAAGCATTCAATTGTTTTTCACCCAACTGTCATTAAATAAAAACACTTAAAACTTGTAGAACAAGGAGTATTGTTTTTATCTATCATGAAAAAGAAGACTTTTTTGCCAAAACGTAAAAAAATTACTATCACAGAATGACGCTCTGTTATTCAGTCAACTGAAAGATAACTAAAAAAATAACTTAAAGATAACTTACAGTGGACTGTTAAATGGCGGAGCTTCATCCTGTGTACCCTTCCCGTCCTTCTTTGGGCGTGTTTGCGGTTGGGGTCTATCCAATTTAAGCTTGAATGTATTACATGTACATGTATTTAAACTATACTCTGTCCCGAGTTTTTGCTTCCACCACTTTTTGCTTGATATTTCGATAATTATAAATACCTTTGTGCTCAAACTATGTTCATCCAATAATATGAAAAATGTCCAGATTATCTGTTTTGAATCGCCCCCTATACCGCTTCAGGTTTCAATACACATCCCGAAATAGAAAGTCTACGGAGATTTAGCATTGGATCAGCCATTAATAAGCCCGGATGATAACGTTGAAAAATTGTGCAAGGTGTCCCGAGAACTTCCGAATGGAGAAAAGATGTAAACATTTCCCATCATAAATCTCCGTAAGAAATTTGTTTTCGTTCCTGTGAACTTTTATGAGTGAAAAATGATAATTTGTCAATGAAGATATCTTGGACATTTTCCTTTTTATTGATTTCAACAGCATTTCTTTCACAGGTATGTGTATTTTTATTAAAAATCATCAAGTGATGGAAGCAATAACTTGGGACAGACTATAGTAACCCGTGCTTTGTCTAATGTTTAATAATGATAATGTCAAAGATATGTTTACTTTAACAAATATTTTATTATGCAAATAGGTACATAATAGGATTGAACATCAGACTTTGCCTATGTTAGTCCTCTCCCCAAGAATCAAAGTTACAACTGATGTTTCAATTACATTTGAATTAAAGATATCATCAAAGCTTAAAAAACATCAAAGATATGCGTAGCCTCGGCAAATATATTTACTTTAGTATGAAACTAAGAATCAATATATGTAATTAACTTTTACTGTTTTCTTTTGATTTTTTTCTTCTTTACTTATGTCATAGTTCTTATTTATGTACATATATGCATTAGGGTCTCCTGTAAAACACCAACTTCCATGCCTTTGTGATAGTGAAATTGTGCATGCGCGAATCAAAATTTTTTTTCCGGGATGATGGAGGGGGGGGGGGGGTTCGAGGGATAATTTTGTTTGCCGGGGATGGGGGCTGTCCGAGACATATTTTTGATAATTTTACACTATGAATTTAATAAAATTGAATTTTCCGGGTCTGGGCCAGCATGTTGTGCCTATGATAAATGTATATATATAGCACTACTCTGTACTGCGTACGATCAACCGTATTATAATACATGTAGCAATTCAGTAGCTACATGTACTTTGTTAACCTTTTTGCTCTCCGATAGAACGGTATTTTTGAGCCTAGTTGTGGTCATCCCCCTTTTTGTCACACATAATAAAAACAATATTATTCTTTGTCACAAATGAAGTGATAAGGAATAAGCCAAATGATATTTGCTCCCCACCAAATCACTGTAGGTGCAAAGAAGATTATAAACCTACAAAATTTACCAAGTATACGTTTGCTCTGCTTTTAAAGCGTAAACATAATTATTTGCTTTATCATTGAATCTCTGTCTTTGTCTATTGGTTGAATAATGTTATTAAACTATTTAATTGACCCAGGTTAGATAAATTAATAAGCAATCACATTAATTTTCTAGTAATTTAAAAACTAGATTTTCATTGTATACGGATCGTTACGTGATCTAATCTACCATAAAGATCACGTAAATAACTCGTATTTTAATCACGTACCAACCGTATTTATCTCCCCATAAAAGACATGCATCGAATGATCATTCTTATTCCCTAACTTGAGCAGAAGGGGGACACCTTGCTGATAAAAAAAAATGTATCGATTTGAAAGGAGTATGCCACCGTAAACAAACAAAAGAGGAAATCTTTTTTAATATAAAAATTATTTAATCAATATTTAACAATCAATGCCAAAGATACCACAAAACCACACATTCACTATGTACAACACACATAAAACTGAAGACTCCAACAAATTACAAAACTGTTCTTTATGTATAATTATGCATGTCTTTTTTAAAAATACCGAAGAACATCGACTTAACATTGAATATCATTCTATATATGGCACATCAAAACAATAAAAATACGTATTGTGCTAAAAGTAGTCTTAAATTTGAAAAAAAAAACGAAAAAAAAAGGAAAACAATTACGATGCTTAAAGCGATAATTCAGTGGTTGAATATCTCATTAATGATGAAGATGAAAGGCCTATTGAATGCTAATACAACCTTTGTGGTTGAAAACTCAAAGTGTAGAGCATCACGAATAAGCAGCTAATGACTGTTTTTATTTGAAATCCGCCCCGCCGACATTCGGTTTTTTTCAATTAAAATCGAATTATGATACCAACATTTTTTTTTATTTCAGATGTCAAAATACGGGGAGAGTCATTATCAAGATACATTGTTATCATCGTCATAGCATTTAATATAGTAGATTGTATCATATATAATAAAAAAAAAAACACTCGGCAAATCATTAAGAATGGCGTACTTTTAATTAATCTGTATTACAAACGCAGCGAATTTATTTAAAAAACATAAACATGCGCGAATCCAGAAAATTTTCCAAGGGAGGGGGTCCGAGGGATACTGAAGTTTGCCTGGGAGAGGGGGGGGGGTCCGAGAAATACACGTAATTACGGAAATTTCACTGTGTTAATTTTAGAAATTTGAATTTTCTGGGGGGGAGGGGGTCCGGTCCCCCGCCCCCTTAGCTCCGCACATGCATGAAAGCATTTTTTATCGAATCTAGCAATTTTTTTTTTATTCGTTGAATTTCACCAAAAATGGGTCTTGTTGTGCAAATTGTTTATAACACTATCACTTGTTTGTATTAATTTAATCAATATATTCTCCGCAAAACTAATTTAGAAAAAAAAATCTTAATACGAACCTGAGGAACAAGAAAATTAGCACCAATCAGAAACCGTTTATTACTCTTTACAATATTTTAATGTACGAGCGGAACGTACTCAACGCGAAGGGGTACTTTTTTTTTTATCCGATATTCAATAAAATGCTCATGGACTATTAAAGAATGATGATTTTTCTGATTTTTCGTTTATGTCGTAACCAATCATTGTAAAAAAAAAATCCGAAAATGTAATATGAACTTTGATATAGAATCGATTGATCAATTCTAGTTGAACGTGACCATATAATATATTTTAAATGTTAAAGCTAAATTTTGTGAAATTAAAAATAAGTAAAACTTGTTTCGTATAGTTACGTAGTACATAGTCTTGAAGTCCACGAAGACTTGCTATTCATTCTTTGTTTACAACAATGGTCACAAGGTTGAATACGTTCACATCATTTAAATATGATATCAATAATTATACAAAAATATCTAATAGAAGAGTCGTGATGTACAATTAAATGATCCTTTTTTCATCCAGTGTAAAAATTTACCACACTCCAAAAACCTTCGAGCAATTTCACATTCGGACATGACATTTCATTTCGTCTTTCCTCAACAAGTCTATAGTTACGGAAGTAATGAAATTTAAGCTCTTTAAAATGAGTCATATTACCAATATATGTTTTTCACAGGTATAAACTGTCCTATACACTTTTTTTAAAAGCAACGTGGGTACATCGCTAGAAGAACGTACCGTACTTAACTTTCGCAGATATTCCAAATCACAGCTTCGCCAGAAAAAAAAAATTCCCCGTGGCAATAACATGAATCGGAAAAGGAAATACGGAAACATTTTTACCGATTATGTAATCAATCCGCGATTGTATGGAGTATGAACATTTTAGTTTTCAAGTTCACTTCCGCTTTTCTCCTCAATGTCAGAATGCAGAGGTTTCGGTATCAGAACCAAGGGAATGGAGTTCTTATGCTCAGAGACGTGCGACATGGACACGATTTCCGTTCCACCATTTCCGTTTTCGTCCTGGCATTCGCCTACACGTGTTTGAACACACCTATCCACCATGTCCGAAGCATGGCTGTTGCCCTCGAAGGTCAGTTGAGCACAAGGACAGAAACTGCTAATAAGCGGAAACGTACGCCGAAACGCTTTTCGGAAACCGTCGTTAAGAAACGCGTAAACAAACGGATTGACGATCGAGTTGGCATATGACAGCGTATGGCTGATCATTTTGAGGACGTAGACTACTTTGGTTCTGGGGAAATTCGGGTTAAAAAGGCGATTCAACTGAAATACATGGACCGGAAGCCAGCAGACTGCAAAAAGTAGAACCACGATAAAGACCATCCGGGTAACTTTGCTTCTCCGTCTTGTCTGGGATCGTCTTGATAAAGGGACACTACTGTTTACATCTTCCTGTGAATTCACAAATAGAAAAACAAAAACCATTACGTAAATTTACGTATTGTCAAAATCAAACGCAACAAAAACCGATTATATATATTTTTTTACATACGAAGAATTGATTATTGTCAAAACAGCATACGAACAAAACAACAACTTTTGCTTAAAATGAACTTGGAAAAAAAAAAACAATTGAAAGCGCATACATACTAGCCTTAATATTCAATCTATTCCAGTATTGCATCGTAAAAAAAAATTATACAAAAAAGCAGAGAGCGATAGATTTCTTGCCACAGTTTGAGGAAAGAGTTCGTGTAAATGATACTTTTCCCCTGTACAGTATTATATGCTTATTATTCTTTTTTTTTTGTACGTTATTTGATTAATATTACGAATTTAATATTGTATGCGTTTGATCTTGTTAAATATGTGCATGCTGTGATTAACTTAAGGATAATTATTATTTTCATATTTTATCTTATTTTTCAGTCGTTTATCATATTTTGTAAATCGATTTTTGCAATCTATAAAATTAATGTTTTAAATTGTATCTTTGCTGATAATGATGTGTTTTGCTTCCCTTAATAATCGCATATAAATTTATCGGCAAATACGAATTAAAACTATTATTCACTGCTGAAAGTGTCGCATGGTTATTAATTGAAACGGGTACATTAGATACTAATATACGGTAGTAACTGTAGTATAATTATATTAGTCATGTACAACATCAAAGTACAATAAAGTGGTTTTTTTTTTAGTTTTAAAGTTGTAAATGTCCATGATATAAAGCTTTATTACATGACTGTGCATCTTTTAAAATAAATACTACAAAAGAGATAAAAGATTAAATCAAGCGAGAGTAAAAATAAATTAAAGAAATAAAAAAATGAAAATAAAAGAAATCAAAGTTACCAAGCAACATGCCTTCTGTATATTCAGCAATATCACCTCAGTTTTGATACTCGGCATGTAGGCGTGTCTATTTCCGGTCCAGAGGTTGCGCAGAATCTGTGTGTAACAGACGATGATGATCCCGAGGGGGTTGATGTATGTGGTGAAGATGACAATCAGAGTGACCAGTTTATCTTTCTCCTCTCCTCCCCAAGCTGGGACACAGTACAGCTTGACACCATCGCGTTTCTCTTCGTGGTACATGGCGAAGGGAATCGAAATAAGGAAGGACACTATTGAAATAAACGAAACAAAAAAAAAAAAAACCATTATGAATGTTAGAGAAATCAGGGACTCAACGGAGTAAAGAGATTCAGAAATTTGCTATATACAACTTCTACGTGTACAATTTTAAACGAATTTGGTTAAAAAATAGTTTCCTGTTTTTAATGTTTACAATGCTTCAGTAAGGCAATTATAATGGTCAACCAAAATTTGATTGCCAGTCGTCGTGTTATAAGCGAGATACAGAGCTCATAATTCTTTGTCATGTAAACAAAGACTTGTTTACATTTTGAATGTTGAAGTAAGAATTCCAGTTTTAGACCCAATATGATTGTGATAAACGCTAAAAACTTTATTTATGCTTAACACGAATCAGAACAGAGAGAAATCAGCTTGAAAAAGAATTTTTACCGGTATATTGAATCAATGTAAACAAAAACAGGGCACGAGCCTTGTTTACATGACAAAGACGTGTAAGCTCTGGATTTTGCTTATAACGCTATACGACTGACATTCAAATTTTGGGTTATCATTAGAAATGCATTTCTAAAACATTATAAACACTAAAAATAGAAAAATGAAATCTGACCAAAATCGTGACCATGCCCCTTTAAATACAGTGTAGCCCTGTTGCATATATGGCATTCCCTTATCTAGAGAAGGGGAGGGGTCGGTGAAGTTCGCCCCCCTCCCCCCCTTGGAAAATTCAAAATTAAACTCCCATAGAAAAATTACCGAATATAGTCCTCGGACCCCCTTTTCTCGACAAACACATTAATCCCTTGGACCCTCTCCTTAACAAAAAAAATTTGCATTCGCGCATGATGTATGGTTGGGCAGATTCATATAGTATGTACATGTATGTACCTAGCAGAAATAGGCCATTCATGCTTTATATTATGTTTAATATATGTATGTTCGTGTAACTTCAGTTGACTTATGTAATGAAACTATGGGATTTTAATCTTTTAATCTTTTAATCATTTTTCCTCGAAAATATTCCGTAACAAATACAATGTATTTTTACAAAGTACAGTGTATTCGAGTAATTAATAACACTAGAGAGAAACGAAATCAAATGAAGCGATGAATACCTTATTCTGATACATGTAGATTAAAAAAGAGACAGAAGTACCTCAAACTCAATCTATATTGCTATAATGAAAACATCCCATTGTACTGTTGATACATGTATTAGATGGAATCTCATTTTTGAAGTGTACGACATACACGTGTAAGACTTGACAAAAGTCGTAAAAATGTTATCGAAGTATCTAGTAGACATGTAATTACTTCATAAAAAACTATGGAAACTATAGTAAAAAATTAAGCTTTCCTCTTCTACTTGACACTAAAGATGCTGTTTACAACATGACCTTGATACAAAAAATATTTGTAAATACACTTTTACGTGAGTTACAAGTACACTGGTCCGCTGAACTGATGTTAATTCTAGTAAGTCGTTCCAAGTTTTATAACCAATACGTAGCTTATAATTGGTCTTTTTTAAAGTTTGTTGGATAATTGAGGAGGCCATTTTTAGACTAGTATAAAAATCTCCTCAACATAAAATATATATAAAAAGTATTTTCTTTACTTAAAGACACTTTATGACATCATTATGATATCTAACAGTTTAAGGTAGATCTGTTGGCTAATGTGTTGACCACCAACCCTTCTTGTAGAGAACTTATCAGTCGTTATAACGAGATTGAAAGGTGGCCCAACACAACATGTAATGCTTCTATCATTTTCCCATTTTTTCTATGTCCACTATAATAATACAAACCAAACTACGCATAAGCATTTATAAACGTGTAGAAAAACATATATTCATATTTTATTGATTTTTAACGTGAAGTGAATCACTTAAGAAATTTTACCGAGGTTTCTGTTTATTTTGAGATATACACAAGTGTTGACGTGTGTTGGAAAATGTTATTGGCAGATGGATGTAATGAGCTGTAAGCGGACATACAATATAGTGAACCCCACGCTAAGTGTACATAATCTTACAGTTGCATAAAGAACAGCGTGACAAACCACGTGCATGATGTTTGGGCACGTCACGTGCTTTTATAAAACGCGTGAATGTACACATTATGAACGAAGGAGTATTAATGTTGGAGAAATACTAGAGGAAAACAAGTAGAATTTTGAAACAAAATGAGCTTCCATGTATAAACTAGCTCATTTCCTCTTCTTATGGTAACTCAAACGCTTGAAGTACTATGTAACAAACTACATGAATGACATATGTTTGTTAAAGGGCTAAATGATCGCAGTCATTTTGAATATATTGATCTCCTTTTAAAGAAGAACTATGTATAGATATATAAGAAAATATTAAGATTTTAAAGCTAAAATGTATGACAGTTTCCATTACTTAATTATAGTTATAATAGCATATCTTAAAATTGAAGTTAGAGATCATGGCGATTTTTGTTGACCACCCAGCCTCCTTAAATACTGAAGTTGATTGGAAGCGACTCGATCCATTTTTTTTTTAATTATAAAAGTCTAACATCCGGTGATGTTAATACATTCGAGGTATTTTTTTCCAACTTCCGAGCACTGCTAGAAAGACTCAAGAAGTGGGATTGATTATAACAATAATCTCATATGTATGCAAAAGCTCTGTGTTAATTCCCGATGGATCATGGCTAATTCGCGAAAGTTTGACAAGTTTAATACCTTTTTAAGCCGGCGAAATCTAAAGCATTAGGGTCTAGTCCATGAAGGATAATTTTATGCCCCCAAAAATATGAATTTATGTTACTTTGTTTTACGCGTTATGTAAAAAAAAAAACCCCAGTAACTGTTCACTGGAATTGACCATCTGTAATCACAGACCTTGCTAAGACAGTCATCTATCAGCAAATAATAAAATGTATATTTACTTGTATATGTGTCTTTGATAAGAATTAGTTTTTTTGGGCTATGAACAATGACTCTTTAATAAGAGATAACATGCATAAGAGTTAAACTTAATAAGCTATTATTTTTTTCATTTTAAAGAAATTTATAGTTTTTTTTTTAATTGTTCTTTAAACATTTGTGGAAACGCAATCATATAATTCTGATTTTTTTTAAAGTTAACTGTGAAAACCCCAGTAAATCAAAATAATGTGATTAAAGATGTTGGCTTTTGTTTGTTTGGTTTTTTTTTTTTTTTTAACATACGGTAAATTTACATTACGTTTTTTTATGGAAGAAAAGAAATGAATAATTATACGGATTCAAACATGCAAGGATTCCAACTGACACCGGAAGACACTTTTCTTCCAAATTACACCGACTCCGATTCCCCACCGTGATTCATTTCCGCTCAAAATAATGAAAGACGAATAATTTCATTGAGATGCGTGGTGCGTGAGCAAGCTGTTGTCGAAAAGTCGGTCGCCCGTTGTGTTTATTCCTTTACATGTATTTCCGCCATTTTTAAATCTGACCAATGAGAATACTTCTCATTACTACTGTAAATTACCCTTTTCGTACTTAGTTTGAATTACCATATATATTGATTATTCTAGAAAAGAACATGATTCCATGGAAGTGAAAAAAAATAAATCAAATCACTTGTTAACAATGTCGAATGACAACACATCATTATATGAATCAAATAAGCAAATTTATTCTGAAAATCTGGCCTGAAATAGTACATTTTTCATATAAACTTTAGAACACTCCGACATTGTTGAATAAAAATTGCATATAAGAGTCTTTACCGATTAAGTATCAAATGACGTCTTATTTATTGACCTTCAATGCACGATATGATTATGATGTAGAACATAAAGCTTTGGGATTGACAATTCATATATATATCCGACTATCACAAAACATAAAGCAATATATATCCAACTATTATAAAACATAACGCAATATGTAGACTAGCGCACAGACAAATATATAGACAGACCAATAAAAGAAAACCCAAATCGGAACCATTATCTTTGGCCTCAAGAATTTTATAACCATGTATCGCTGACGATATTGCATGTCTTGGCCTCTTAGAGCTGGCACTTAATCCTTATATAGCTATTATCTTGATAAAGATATTAACCTATAAAAATGAATGATGTTCAGTAACAATCAAGGACAAACATATCTACAGCAATCGCAAAGCCGAAACAATATTCGAAATTAACATTTCAAATCCGAGCGACGAGTTTGTGTACGTGACAAGTTATCTAAAATGCTTAATCTATAAAACAATTTGAAATACTCTAAAAATTTAAATCTAGAATATTGCAAATCTCTCTCTCTCTCTCTCTCTCTCTCTCTCTCTCTCTCTCTCTCTCTCTCTCTCTCTCTCTCCATGCAAACCAGACCTAAAAAAAATACTTAAAACAGATATTATTCTGCACTAAATTTTAGCAATTCAAGGCAGTGTTTAACAAGTATTCCTTTTAAAGGAATGATCGGCATTTAATATCAATGGTCAGCTCTGTTCATGTGATAGTAAAAGCATAACGCTACATGCATTATGCTATACAAAGCACCGTTTTGTTGATTTCCGAAATAGCAAGGCATGACTAATGAATAAGCTTTACTTTTAGTAGGCGAATTATACTTCCGATAAATATTCTTACGCATATGTGAAGAAAAACATGATTTAAATCATTATGTATGTAACTGTATAAATGTTTTATTTTCAAGGCAAACGGATAACAATAACGTTTTTAGTAATCTATGTATTATTAAAAATTTAAATGAGGTTGTCATTGCACAGTAAATAAAGTAGTGCAAGGCGCAATGCGTGCGCAAATAGTAAAATTTGCCGGATGCCTCATATGGACACAACTGTGATCGGCCGAAGCCGATCACAAAATATTTCTTCCATTTAGACAGCTGGGATGATTGTGGCTATTTTTAGACTACGTGGATAGTTTTGAGGTGTGTTTAAAAGGAATGATCGGTATATGGTATCAATTGTAAGCTTCATGACATGTTTTTATGTAATGCGAAGTATAACATGCTTTATATAGGGTAAATCGCACACGTACGCACACATTTATTGCTTTCGAAATAACAAGGAATGAGTTAACTTTACTTTTTTAGGCGAAGTATAAACTTCCGAAAGATATTCATACGCATTGATAGAAAAACATGATTTGAAACATGTTGTAACAGTAGAAACTGTTGCATCTCGGGACAAAATAATGTCCCTTATTACTAAACACGTAATTGAATGTTAACACGAAGCTGTCACTGCCTAGACAAAGTAGTGCGAGACGTGATGTGTGCAAAGATAGTAAAATCCGCCATTCAACTGTGTTCGGTCGAAGACAATCACAAACACCTTTACAATACTAAAGCTAATGTAAAGGATTTTTTTTAAACAACATTATAGTTTATAGCTTTAAAAATCATGTCTAAAATTCAATGCCAACTCTGGTGACTAATTTGTTGACCACCAGCCCTCCTTAACAATATTGTTTTATAATTCTATGCTGTTAATTTTGGTCCTTAAACGCGATGATACACATGATAGAACGGTTCTTGTTGGTTGTTTTGTCTGGCCCTATACGTTTTTCTTAATATGAACATGAATCGAATGCAAAACCTTGGAAAGTTCATATTATTATACATGTGTAATTGTTATGAAACAAATATATTTATAAGCATGAATATACATGTATATACATTTTATCAGTGCAACTTATATAAAAACAAATTTGGCTTCGTGTATATGTGATTTGAATTGAATTTTTGTTCATGGTTATTTAATTTTGAACAAGACGTTCTGTATTCACGTCATAATATCTACCCAATTTTTTGTCTCATTTTACCGATTTCTAGTAGTTTTTTTTTAATATACTTTTCCATTATGGTATATAGATGTGTAATTTAGAGTTCAAGTCTGTAGGGAGTTCTTAAATCGGTGAAGAAATTTAAGTTAATTTGAATTCATGAATTTTCATCTTAATCTTATTTTATTCAATTGCTACTATTCCATCTAAAATATTCGATTTTTTAAAGCAATACTATTCCTAAGAGCTCTTGTCTAACCTCCAGATTTTATTTTTATCTTTTCTTGAGGATAGATGCTTGTAAAAAATCAAATTCGTTTTGATTCAATTGAAAATAAAGCGGCTTTGGAACCCCCTTTAAAGGAATTGATTGAATTTGGGGGAAAATGTATGATCTACCATACGATTAGAATTTAGATATAAAACTCACATTAACGCATGCGGAGGAGGCAATATCAATCCCTTCTGCCGAAGATTTACAAAAGAATTTTTTATATTCCTACCGGACATTACGCAAAACCCCCACCTAAATAATCTCTGTAAATGGATGATTGTACAATCTGCAATTTCTCTCTTTCTCACTGAAATCAAATTTCAATTTAAAGGAATCCGTGACGCACTTGATTTGCATATTAGACACATGCCGTGCCGGATTGACTAATGAAGAAAGAAGAATGAGTTCATCAGTGGCATGTTGCGTATATTTTCATCAATAAGATTTAAAAAAAAGTTTAAAGGATAAGCTCAATAGCAAACTTCACTGTTTACTGGCTTAAAATAACTCAACACAATGCATATCGTGCATGTCACTACATACTTTGCCATGGTTTAAAAGAGAATTTTGCGATCACTGTTTAGTACGCACTTATAAATGGCAAGAAACTTGTTTTCAATAATGGGAGAAGTAAAAATAATGCCAGGTTTATTTTTGTTGTTTTGTTTTACTTTTCTTTGATTGTAGCCCAGTTTTTGATTGTTTGTTCGGGTATTTTTGACTTCATTTATATTTTGGTTTTTATGTTATTTTTGATTTTTTTTTCTTGTAGAGCACATTTTTTTTTCGGATGGGGAGGTTTTAAAAACAAAAAATGTTCATATGCGTTGCATATTTACTGTTTATTACACACAGTAGTGCGTTCACGGTAAACTTGTCTAAACGAGTGTTGTGAATTGGGTATCTTGGGGAAATATGAAAAAAAAAAGAATTTTTTTTCTTCTGGAAATTTACATACAATGTCTGAAAAATAAACTTGATTTGAAAGAACGAGTAGCCCTTTCATGTGCGGATCTAAATGGGCACAAGGATCGAGGGTTCCGGACCGGAACCCCCCCCCCACCATTTCCCATCGACAACTTAAAATTATTTTAATTTAACATAGTAATGTTACCGAAAATAATACCCCTTCCGGCAAATAATTTTATTCCTCGGATCCCCGTCTGGGAAAAATTTCTGAATTCGCGCATGCCTTTTTTTTTGTTTGTTTGTCAAATTCCCTTTGTGCATGCGTTCATCAACCATACGGGCTCTTACCTGCCCACACTAGTAAGCTGACAATAGTTGAGGTCCTCCGGGTCCTCCAATGAAGGGAGCTGAGTGCATTCACTATGGCGTGATAGCGGTCTATGGTCAGGGCTGTTAAGGTTAAGGACGTGGCATGGAGGGTTACCTGAAGAAAAAAAAAAAACCCAGGCAACATGAAAAGTCTTTCTTTTAGTATGAATTCATTAAAAGCGTACATGTATTTGCTGTAACATGCTATATTGGGGACAGCTTCATATTGTGACGTACATGTGACTTTCATTCGATATACCAGTTATTAAACAATTAAATTTACTATAATCTTGTAATTTTATGTATTATAATACTGATTTTGAATAGCGTAGAAGAATGGCCAGCTTCTTATTCGCAAGTCCTTAGTTCGGAACTCGCTAGGGCTTTTACAAATTTAACGTTTCTTAAAGTTGTTAGAATGCATTTTTAAATTTATAATACTTTACAATCAAACTAATCTTAAGACAATTATTATATTTAAAATTTGATGTACATTGTATTTTCATCCATATAAATATATCAAGATGTCAATACCACCTTAACCTGTACAGAAACGCTCAAATTTTGCCTTCACCAAATTTACCCTCTATTTTTAAAAAGAATCATGGCATCAATTTGTAGGTTTTGTAACATATAACGGCGAGCTATAAAAAAATATGTTAAGCTCGGTTACGTTTTTCGGTATAATTAGATTAAGATTTTTTTATTAATTACAAAAAAGTTTACAAAACGAATAAACTGGTTTAAGTGGGCTGGATGGTCGCGGTCATTTTTAGACTATATCATTCTCCTATAGAAGAAGAGCTTTGTATAACTTTAAAGGAAAACACATATAATTTAAAGCTTAAAAATCATGGGTGTTTTTTTTTTAACTTAAAAATAGTTAATGGCTTAAAAAGCATATCTAAATTTTTTAGGTACATATGTACAGACCCTGAAACGCACTACTACACCTTAAAAGCGTATGGAATTAAAAGCGTGCGACTTTCGTATCGTATCTGTAGATCTGATGGTGGTTAATTTGTTGAACATCCAGCCTCCTTAATATATTAATTTTCCTCTCACAGACTGATATCATCCACGTACATGTATAGCTCACAGCATGAAAAACTTTTCAAGCTGACAGCATCACGAAACTGAAAACTACTATATCTAATATTCAGAAAGACAGTTTTGGGAACATTTTTGTTTGAAATTATTGAATGGCTTTTTTTTTCAAATCCGAAAAACAATGTAAAATGGTTTGAAACGTCAACACAGTATTCTAGAGAGCATTTATCTTTGTTACAATTTTGCTTACCTAAAGGATTTGTAACTACAACCCCCCCCTTCACCCCCCCCCCCCCCAAGATTTACTGGTAAACATGCAGCAATGATTTCTCATTATGAGAATGAATTACAGTTTTGGAATCAAGGTTCAATTTGGCATGCACGGAATGTTATTGGAAAGATGACATCCATTTGTGATTGCTAGCCTGTTGTGTTGGGGTCATGGTGGATTTTCCCTGAACTCTCATCAATATATTGACATTTTGAATCCTTTCGTAAACC
The DNA here is from genome assembly GCA_020458035.1 of Magallana ariakensis. Taxonomy (NCBI): domain Eukaryota; kingdom Metazoa; phylum Mollusca; class Bivalvia; order Ostreida; family Ostreidae; genus Magallana; species Magallana ariakensis. Next base: position 26,327,410 of record CM035820.1, read on the forward strand.
ACACACATGTCACTGGCAGAAAAGTGTATTATTTCTTTATGCATATGAATCCGTCAGATTTCATTTGTATGAATATATGCATAATTAGATATTGTCGATTCTTAAGAATCAAAGAATTGTAAGAGGAAGTAAACGACTGTTTGTTTTTCCTCCGAGGAAGAAATTTTAGCATTATTGTATGATGGGTATTATAAAAAAACTTGGAGGAAGATATTGCAGGTGTTTTGAAATAAATTTCAATATAAAATCAAAGTAAAACGAAAACTATTCGGTCTTTAAAGATGTAAATGTCTAGAAAACACGATCGAACAAATTAATCATGTCTCAAATGTTATATGTTATGGATTAAGTAAAATTATCTTTTTAATACTGTTTATTTTAATTATGACTATAAGTATATAAATAACTATTATTCTATGCAAGATTAAGTTTTCGGATTTTGTGTAGAGAAAATTGTGTTTTCTCAGAGAGAGAGAGAGAGAGAGAGAGAGAGAGAGAGAGAGAGAGAGAGAGAGGATATGACCTAATTGCTGCAATGTGCTAACTTGTATCTATTAGAAAATGCCGAATGTACATAAAATTCTAAATTCTCGCTTTTTCTCGCCTTTCTGTCATTTTCCCCCCTATAATCCTGTACAAGGCATTTCTCATTGGAATTGAAAAGTAATTAACCTATCGTCTTTCTTCTTAGGAAAATGCAAACCGTTACAAAGTACGAGGTTTAATTCTTACCCTGGGAAAGTAAAAGGGGAAAGCCAATGCTATTTGAATCTTTAGGGGGGAAAGTCAGATAATGGAAAGAAACGTTACATGCCAGGAACGCGCGAACCGAACGAGGTTTAGCGAGAATTATTTCTAAGCTAATGAACGTATTATATTTTAATTAAAAACAGATCAGGTCGCCATCAGCCAACTTGATCAAAATAACCCTGGAACGCGAAGCATTTGTTATAAGTCGAAACTGTTAACTCATCAGAATCATCTCATTATTATATAATATCCCCCAGGGAGGTGGTCTGTTTGGAAGGTACACTGTACTGTTGTAAATAGTAAACAACAACAAATAAAAAAAATTAACCCGTGCATGCTTTGAAAACGATGGTGTTGTTACTGATCGAATACCAGTGTCTATTGCAGGTTTCAATCGCTACCATATGATATATGTGTCTTTGTCCAAAATCTTTTTTTTTTCTATGAGAAGTAACTAGAAATGTTAAAAAATTGCCGAAAATTAAATAAACGGATGATGAATAAATAAATAAATAAATAAATACATCCCCCCTCCCGAAAAAAAAATACCCCTCTTCCCGTGTAAAAAAAATTCCAAAACACACTCAAGTGCCTATTTTTCAATATAGATTTGTTATAAAATTAAAAAAAAAACGTTAGAGGAGATATGAAAAGAGAATCGCCGGTTACATTGTGCAAATAGTGTCCACAAGGAAGCGAAAACAAATTGAAGATCCGTCAAGGCGGACATATCCTGATGAATTGTTTACTTGTACTTTAACTTCAGTTAAACTGAAGAACATCTTACTGATAGGATGCAGAAAAAGGGGGTAATTTATTTGATTGCTAACACTAACACTTAAGGTCTCGAAAAATAAGGATGCTGGACTGATCGTGTGGAAGTCTGGTTTTACGAAGCAACATTCTGTCCATATTGCACCTTGAAGTGCCGACGCGTTATCATCCGAGGACTTTGTATGGCTGTTTATGAGTCGTTTGGGGCTAAAAAAGCCTTACAATTTCATTTGTCTGACACTCATTGAGAATAATCATTAGTTCAACAAGAGCACGGGTTATTCAATGGGGAAAAGAAGAAGAAACAATAGCCTGACACGAGAGAGAGAGAGAGAGAGAGAGAGAGAGAGAGAGAGTTTTGCAGAAAGGTATAGTAAATGGAAAGAGAAACAGAAAAGAGAAAGAGAGAGGAGAGATACTCCTAGCAATATTTATGGCTTCTTTGAAAACCCACACTCAAATAAACAAGTATTGGCAGAAACTAGGAAGTTTAGACGTTAAAGTGTTGATATCGGCCAAACACTCATAAAATCCCCCACATATTTACTGTTCTTGTCTACATCGGCAGAAAATATCAATTTAATAGGGAAAGAGGATTTTTGAGAAACTCGAATACAAGGTTTGGCACAATGTACATGCAGCAATTCGTGTCTGATGTTGAAAAAATAAATATAAGAAAGATAGCTGTTTTCCGGATGGTTTGAGGTTTAGCGTAATAGTGCGACAACGTTAATTTGAGTTGCCATCACTTTTATTTAACAAATGGAGTGCTAAATCAATGATCGTCTCATGAAACAGGGTTGCATATAAATCTTTTTAATCGCCCTGTCTTTTGACTTAATAAAGTGTCAATTGCTTAATCGTGCATGTGATTCAATATTGATTATGTGCTCAGCTTTTTAATCATCTTAGAAATTGCATCCTACGCAAACACAATTTGACCGTGCAGCACTCTAGTATTAATGGAGCGCGTAGAAATATTAGATGATACAAGGGCATTGATAGTTCCGGCACGTCACTTCGTTTAAATGCATATGGGAGAAGACAAAATAGTTCGCACAGCGAAATCGTTTGAAATACGATTGAATGCAATCAGTTGATTCAAAACTTTGAAAGTTTTAATGGTTTTTAACTAATGATCCAGGGGATGCGAATGACAAAGCAATTGAATAGGATAAATTAAAAGATAAGAGAAAACCATTCAAATTGGAACTTAAATTACAATGAAATATTAAAATCGAATTGAAAAATCCTTTAACATAATTTGATTATAATGATACAGTGTTACAGTGAAGTTTATCGACAGCTTTAAATTGGCGTCCGTTAAAAATTATCTCTGATTTTCATATATCCATACTCTAAAGCTTGCGGTGGGAGGAAATTTTGAATAAAGCTTGTCCGTGCGATTCCGCGGGAAAAAAAACCGCTGTCAAATTTTCTCATTAGACGTAAATGCATTTGTAAAGATATTGGATAAACAAAATTGCTAACATTAGTTCTGGCAAATAAAAAAATGAAGGTATTAAAATTATGCCGGTTTTTTCTTCATAAATGGCGTTTTAATTTGCCCGCTCTCTTCAACACGGATATCCCCTGGAGCGTTATATTATATTGATCGCATTATTCGATTTCCTCTCATTACACGGCGACGTGGAGTTTAAGGATCCTTGCCCAATTGGACGCTGACGAGAAAAAAAAAAAGCCGTAAAAAAATTCCGAAGCCGTTTAAAATGGCTGTATCTTTGCTTGTCGATGCATGAATTCCAAATTAAATCATTATTTTTGAATTATTCAAGAGATAACACACACAAAAGGTGTTTGGATGTCATTTTGACAACATCTGCACACCGATCAAGTACACAATGGCATCAAAGACAGTGGAGACAATTGGTAAAATTGATTGTTTTTAGGTTAAAGTATTCTTTTTATAATACCAAGATCCAACAACTTTAGAAAAAAATCAATTAATTTTGGTTCGACTTTTGGTTTTCGTCTGTTCGCGCTGCCATCATTCCACACGATATTTTGTGAACAGTTAAACGCAGGTGTATTATATAAATAGTGCCTGTTTGGGAGGGTAACCGTTGAAATTGACACCCCGAGAAAACCATTGTCAACCGACGCGAAGAATTTATTTTATTATACTGAATGTCTTAATTTTAGAGAAAATTTTACTGCTTTTATATAGAAATGACGTGAATTTAACGGCGAACCGTACGCGCATAATTTACGCGCATGTAACAATTCGTTCTATCGGCCCGTTGCCAAGCGTGTTGCTAACGCTGAGGGTAAGGGAACGGATTGTCAACTGCGTCTAAACCAATCAAATTTCAGTATTTAACATGAAAGTATAATAAATATACATGTATATCCTTTGCTTGAAAGAATAAATTTTATGTTAGACCAAACATTGATTTGTTAAAGTTACTACAGACCATGAAACCATGACGCAAAACTCATTACAGGTTGGAATCAAGTACAAGTATATATTAATTGCAATAAAACAAATCTGAAAGAAGCGAAACCTTTGATGACGAAGTCATCATGATTCTTGTTGCCCTCGTAATAAATAACAATTCAACCAAAAAAAAAAAAAAAACCCCATTATGATTATTGCATGACGTTTTATTATCGTCAATATCGGGGGAAATGTTCATGATGTAATGGACAGACGCTATCAAAAGTTGTCCAGAAATAACATTAACTTACATAGAAACCAATTGTTTCCAGCTTTAACAACTATACGATGTTTGCGTGCAGACGGAGCCGGGTTAATTCCGATCCGGAAGCATTAATGAAAAATTAAACGAGAGAATATCAATGGTCACGCAAGTCTTTCTTTCTTTCTTTCTTTCTTTGTCTCATTTGCATTCTCCGCTTAGTCTCTCACTGTCTATCAATCTGTCTGTTTGACTGTCCTCTCTCTCTCTCTCTCTCTCTCTCTCTCTCTCTCTCTCTCTCTCTCATAAAAGAAATCTCACCAATCAAAGAAGTGCTTACATGTGAATCTATAAAGGACATCCGTTTTGAATTAAATTATTTTTCATGAAGATTTAAAAACTAAACAGTGTCGATGTCTCGACGATAATAATGAAAATATAATTACGAGTTGGTCTAACAGTGTAAAACTTAAATTCTTATATGTATCAATGGTAACATGCACGTCGATATTATTTCCCTTGTTTTGAAAATTTGATCGGAAATATAAATTCCGAAAATAAATTGATTCTAGTATAAGCTTGAATCACAGGCACCTGACGTTATATATTTTTCTCATAATAAAAATAAATACTCTATATCTAATAATACACAAGGTACCCATCCCCGCCATCTTGGATTTATTTCAAACTGTCACATCAGCTGGAAGTTTTGCTTGAAACTCATCGGAAAAATTATTTTGCGATCCTCTCCGTCTCCCGATCGGTCATTCAACATCTAAGCTTACAACCAATTTAACCAAAACGGTACATTACACCTGTCAATAATAAGAATCACCCCTCGATCTGCATCTACTGCCTTGGATATGCGATAAATGTCTAAAGGGTGGACGGAAGTTGTCACCTATATGTAAATGAGATTTCCCTGCACTGTGTGTTTGTTTCAATATTTCAAAATATATGCATTTATAAACAAGTTTATATAAACTTTGTGTATCAAAAGTTATAATTGACTGTTTATAAAATCCCTTTTCTTAGTTTTAACTTGTATGTTGATCGAATTCAAAATTGACGTCTTTTGAATATTCGTATCAGTGCTATATTTGGAAGGGATTACCCAACGTATGACGCAATTTATGTCAACTTCCGTCCACCCTTTAGCCTTTTGTCGCATATCTAAGGCAGTAGATGCAGATCGAGGGGTGATTTTTATTAATGACAGGTGTAATGCACCGTTTTGGTTAAATTGGTTGTAAGCTTAGATGTTGAATGACCGATCGGGAGACGGAGAGGATCGCAAAATAATTTTACCGATGAGTTTCAAGCAAAACTTCCAGCTGATGTGACAGTTTGAAATAAATCCAAGATGGCGGGGATGGGTACCTTGTGTATTATTAGATATAGGGTATTTATTTTTATTATGAGAAAAATTTATAACGTCAGGTGCCTGTGGCTTGAATGTATTGCCTTTTTTATACAAACATTGTGTGCGATGATATATATTACATCTGAGTACATAATTAAAAACCCAAATGCTTAAGCGCGTTGGACTTTTTTGTTACGTAAAAAAATACATGTTACATGTACGTCTTCAACCAATTTCTTTTTAGCTCTTGAATCTGCAAATACTAAACCAGAATCCTAAAGTGTTTTTTTTTTTTGCAGCCGAGATTTGTTTTTGTCTAACTTAATTACATGTATTATAGTTATTAAACACTCGTTATGTAATGATAAAGTGTTTATTTTTAATTAATTGATATAGTCATACTACATGCATGATATAAGAAAGGTTCATGTAATTACATGTGTATATGTACATGTATTTCATATTTTAGCGACTGCATTCAATAATGGTTTAAAAAACAATGCCATTTAATTTACTTTGATGACAAAGCAAATTTGTACAACAAGTTTGGTTTCTGGTCCTGTCACTAACACAATGATCTGTTATTGAATGTTTGCCGTCAAGTAGCAATTTTTTGTATTAGCACGCAGGGACGTGAGGGCGGAACGAGCAGTGTATTGTCTTATGCGTGTATATATACATTAATTTTGCATCTAAAAAGTTTTTGGTCTGCGAGAAAAGAAAAGACACTTAGAACCATTATAACAAGGCCTTGGACTTTCAGTAGGACGTAACTATTTATTTCTGCGTCAAAACAAGTTAAAAATGACGCTGGTTTCAAGTGAAATATACACCGATTGCGTAGTCTTTGCTCAAAAGCCAGACAAATCTTGTTGATTTCAATGAGCAATGGCTGAGTGGCCTACGATGAAATAGACAGGATTACGTCACAATGCTGTTTGACACCAACTACCCAAAGTCCAAGCTCTTGTTAAAATTGTTCTATTAGGTTTGTAAGGGTCTGTCTCAATAAAACGAACTTGCTGTCTCTTCTTGCAACCCATCCTATGTATTTGTCAGTTGTAACAACCCTAGAGTCATACTAATTTTTACTGCAATAATTGTCATTATTTATATAATTAATATTGTTACTAGTATTGCGATTTTTTAAATACGTAACTAAAGATGCTCTGGCAGTTTATTATTTGGCATTTAACAGTGATGAGAGAAAAAAAAAATCCTCAACAGTTTTGTTTTCCATTTTCTTAGCAGACCGTTTAACATTAACACTCCTGAAACTATGGATTACAAGTTGATAAGTTTGCCGCTATTGATGAGTTTATGTCTATTATCTTGTCCGCGGTGGGCTGGGTGTCTTTGGAGACTCACAGCTCATCTGTTGTATAAGACGCTTTCCGCGTGGTTTAAGCTATTGTTTCTACCATCATTTATTCGCAGTTGGCAAAAGAAAAAAAGTCGACCTTTGTTTTCACAAAGCCAGGATCGATATGCGACTCTGTAGCGACACGGTCATCATTGTTTGCAGTTGCAGCGAGAAAAAAGCATCGAACTCTCATGAATTCTAACGAAGCTGTTTGACTACTAATACTCCCCAGTAATGAAGTTCGGTCTAGGTTAATATCAACATTTTTTTTTTTTGGAAGACAAACATTTGCGGGAGTCATATGTTTCAACTTCCTCCTCAAGACACTGCATCAGAAAAAAAGGTGTTTCATTAACTTATTGACCGTAAGCCGAAATTAAACAAAAAAAAAAAAAAAAAAAAATTAATAACATGGTCTCCATGCAAAGGGCAGGTGTCGCAATATTTGTGTTTTGTTCTGGTAATATATTGCAACTGCATGTAAAATGTTTGCTATCCGCCCGTCCTTTATTTTTTTTTTCAAAATAAAGGACGCAACAAACAGCATCTAGCGTTCAAAGAATACGAGTACGAAAGGCAGCGGTAGTATTTTGCTGATTTTTGTACGGTAGTGGTATTTGTGTACGAAATATAATTACTGTTTTTGAACCTACATGTACATACATGTTCATGAACATTTTGTGTTATAAAAATTTTTTCTTTTGATTTTAAATACATGAAAACTTAATGACATGCACAAATTCATGTACCATATGCATTACATGTACATGGGATAAATGCGGTAAATACATGTACAATTATGTAGTTTGTGTTTTGAAATACAAGAGTCTTCGGTTTCTGATCATAATGATAATAAACATTAATGTTACATGTATGCAGAATGTTTAGAACCCCCCCCCCCCCCAAAAAAAAAAACCAAAAAAAAAAAAACAACAAAAAACAAAAAGAAAACGAAAGGATTATTAAAATCGCTATATTATTGCTCAAAATTATTTATCTACACTTTAGTTAACACAATATTTAAGCGCACTGCAAAAAGCTTACACCCTAATCGTTTTTTAAATGTTTATCGGGGGGAAAGTGTTATAAATAGAGCATTTGCGTCAAAGATTATTATACCAACTGTTGGGCTGAATATTCAAAATAGAGCGAATGAAAATAAACTCCCCGTGTATTTTTCTGTCCTCAACAGGCGCTCTCCGAGAGTTGCATGGTGCTCTCTTGGTAGGCAAGCGTCTGGATAGCATCGATCGTTTCTCGGTCTATTGGGCGATTGCAGCGAATGGGATGAGAAACATTTGTTTTTGAAACGTGTGAATTAGGGTGTCAAAAATGTTTGGATGGGAAGCACGATAGGTTTTTACACGCCGTTCTGTCAGTTTCATTGCCATTGCATTTATTTGCGGAATAACAATGGCTTTTTTTTTTGGTCTTGCTTTCTAACTGAACAACGTCATTGTCCGTTGTAAAACTAGAGAGATACAAACAAAGAGCCAAGTAAAGTAGGATATTAACACACGTTTCATGCTACCGGGCATTTATACGTTTTCAAATGAAATAACTGTGTCAAAATAATTTGGATTGATATCGCTCAGTCCCCCACATGACAATTTTAAGTTCAAATATTACTTACTCGTGAAAAAATGTTAGAAAAATGGTTAGGTAGAATAGTAAACAATTATATCATATCAATTTATATTGTATACGTGAAAAACAACTATTCATTTTCAACGAGGGCTTCGCCCTTTAGCAATTCACTGACAAGATATGGGTGATACATATATTAAATGCTTGATAAAAGAAAGGCGTCTTCAAGTTTATCTCACTGCAGGAACGGGTTTCATTCCAAGGGGAATAAAAAGGAGGAAAATGAAAGGGTAGGTGTTTTAAAAAAATGAATTCAAGAACCTAAAAACCAATCATATCAAATCGATACTTTACAATAATATAAGCTTCAGGAATAATGTAAATTAACTGGTTCAAACCACGGGTCTTCGGATTCAAAAAATAAAACGTCGTAAGAAAGGAGATGCTTTAAAATTAAAATTTGATTAGGATAACATCTACTCATTTGCCTGTCTTAATGAAATCAACTTTTAGTAATTAACAACACCCCCCTCCTAATAAAAAATGCCACCCTACTAAAAAATTAATAGACAAAAAACCCACCAAAAAACAAAAACAAAACAAAAACCAAAAAACACCCCCCCCAACCACAGAGTTGCCAGTGCATCGGAATTGAAAGATAACCAGACTGCGTTATCAAGACTCCTATTGTTTGCTATCAACACCCACAATTCAATACCACACGCAACTCGCCTATTACATGAAACGAAATGCTACCAAAAAAAACAGTACATCAGCTTACACTAATGTTTGATAACATCATTTGTATATAGATATGAACACTACGCCATCCAAAAACCCCCCAAAAAACATCGCCTGTGACTACAGCGTAATAACGGCCATACAACAAGTCAAGCACCAATAGCAATGTAAAGGGTTTTTTTTTCTCTCCTCAGAATATGTGGGTCGAACAGATTTCAGTAAAAGACAGAAGCGGTAATCGCTTTGCGTGTATACGGCTGCTCTGTTTGAATATATACCAAACATTTTAATTTCCAAGTTGTTTTGGCAGAAATTTGGGGAGGGGGGTGGTGGTATAAATAGGGAAAATGTGACCCTTCATTATATACCCATCTGACCCCCTTTCTAAGCTACATGTACATACCTATAGAATTTAAACATGTAAACGACTTAGAATGGTCATTCCCTCGGGGGGTGGGGGGTGGGGGTGGGGGTTAAGGTAATACATTTCATAGTTTAGATTCCTCTTACTGTATCCTAGATATACTTCAAACGAAACATGGCAACATTTGGCCCTGTACTTTCAAGAATTAAGTTAAAAATCTAAAAATGTAAAAATGCTCGACGACGAACGAATTAAGACCAATAGAAATAGGACACCTAAGTGTGACCTGAAAAATTATAAAATGAAGAGACATGTACAGTGCTTCCTATGCTTTCGTATTTATATCGAATTTCTTTGATGCAGTCTCTTATAAAGTTGAAGCCATTTTGAAACGTAACTTTGCTTTCCATTGTTTCAGCAACATTTTTTTTGTTCATAAAGAAGATGATGAGAATGTTAGTTCAGACATGATAAATAAAAAAAAAATTGTTTTAAAACTGACACTGTTAAATTGGAGCTTTAGGCTAAAAAAAAGTATTTGCATAATTTGACATAAAATCAAACAACATTAATAAGCTCCAAAAATGACAGTTTGTTGACCTTAATAATAAACGTAATTCGATTTATTCATTACCATGTTTGGTGTCGGCACGTTTTCACGTCCACTTATTTTTTTTTTACACTATGTACATGTATAATGCCTGAAGTGGCGCAATCTAATTGAGTGTTATAAGGTAATTATCAATAATGATAATGATAAAAATATAGTCTGAGCATCGATACACTTTGTTGAAAACACCACATTATTGGTAAAAACTTGTTAAGATCAAATGTAAAACACAAAAGAGAAAGAAAAAAACCCAAATACAAAATACAAAAATTTAAACCCAACACACTTTGCAATTGGTGTAAAGCAAAAAAAAAAAAAAAACCAAAAAACCCTGTAATCAGAAACGAATGTTACCAGGTTAACGTAAGCAGATTTAGCCTTAAATAAGATTTTTTGTAACAATCATCAACTGTTTTTAAAAACACTTGAATATTAACATTAAACAAAGAACAGAAAAGTATTCGAAATGCCTTTTGAATTTTGATGCTTTTTTTCATTCATTTTAGAAACTTCATGATAACCTCAAAAATTAGATTTATTTTGTTCAAATTTTTAAAATTTTAAATAAATTTCAATTTAAACAATATATCTTAAAAATTTAAATGGCTGATAGACCGCGTTCAGTGTTGACTTATCCATGGACCCAGACGATGGGCGATGTAATACTCTCTACTTAAAATAAATTTGTTGAAAAAAATTACTACTGACAATTGCAAGGGGATAAACATTTGCATAACACATGGTGATTCTGTAGATAAATATGTTAAACCGATCATTCGTGTATTAAGAAGATAAGGAATAAAGAAAACTCAGTCTTATTAAGCGTCAAACAGTGTTTCTGTTCGTTCCTTATATAACATATAAAAAATGATAATAAAAGAAATACTTAATGAAATTAATACACATATATATGCACCATCGTTTCTGCTGTATTTTTGTATTGATTAGTTTTGATATGTTTAACATTGTAATTGGCTGGGCTACTTAGTGTCATGTGACCTTTTTGAATCAACTAGTCAATGTCTACTTTAAGTTTAAATTATGTTTTAGCCCAGCCAATTTATTTCGAGATATTACTATGTTATGTATATTTGTTGATATTTCTAGTCATTTATATGTTAATAAATGACCGTTACACACACTGATTATTTGTGTAATTATTCTATATGTTAGTTAGCAAAAACCAAGCAGAAAATAGCCAGAATTTTGGTTTCTCTATGATATTGCTGAAAAACTTGTGGATATAAATACACATATATTCCATGGTCAAATTCAGTTGTTTTTCAGAGATCACGAAGGATTTATTGTAAACATCCGATTGCAGTCTTACGCGTGACCCAAAAATAACAGTGTAATATAGTATTATTTTTCCTCGGTGCGGAAAGATCGAATTCAACCGCTGAATATTTCCGCGAGTGAGACGAATTCTGAGCGTTTTTGACACTTTCCAAAGTAATCGATTACGAGGTGGGCTATATGATTTGTGGAAGTTGAGAGAGAGAGAGAGAGAGAGAGAGAGAGAGAGAGAGAGAGAGAGAGAGAGAGAGAGAGAGAGAGAGAGAGAGGGAGAGAGACAGGGAGAGAGAGAGAGAGAGAGAGAGAGAGAGAGAGAGGGAGAGAGAGGGAGAGAGAGAGAGAGAGAGAGAGAGAGAGAGGGAGAGAGAGAGGGAGAGAGAGAGAGAGAGAGAGGGAGAGAGAGGGAGAGAGAGAGAGAGAGAGGGGGGGGGTCGGTATCCGTATGCAATGTTTGCCATACTGACTAGTAATTTACCATACATGTATATATTATACATATGAAGATATTAATTACTGACACCATTCGACCAATATTAAGGTGTTTGATATACCAGACATAATTTTGTGACGTATATCCAGTAGTTCTTTTTGAGATTGACATCCTTCGGTTTCTTATAAATTTGCAATTGTGACACAATATCATATTTGATTTTTCTATATGCCATTATGATTTTTGCTTGTGGAAATCAAACTCTGAACGTTGTGCACTCGCTTAAAGAGTACATTTTATTTTTTTAAACAGAAAGTTCAGTTAGAGAAAATAATAGCAATGTTTCGTTTGATAAGCCGTACATGACTGTAGTAATCTGCGCATGCGCACACTTCAATAAAATAAGAGCTTCTAGGCTTGTATACTTATGTTTATAATTTTCTTTTATTCTTTTATTTTTTTCTAATGATTAAAAACTAATATGCATCAGACGGTGATGATACGAAAGCAGGTACATAAACTGATAAAGACATTGCTGGGAATAAGCAAAATTTTCTCATGTTCATTAGAGTAATTGCAAGATTTTCTTTTCTTCTTCTTCAATTAGACAAGGCCTTAAATTGCCTTTCAGCGACTACAATTCACGAATAAGGAATAATTATTTTTAATGAAGAGCGATCGGCGAGGTCTTAGTCTTGATGATAATAATAAAAAAAAACATATTTCGAAATAAGTCGATTCATATCGACATAATAGTGGTCAGGATGTGTCTTTCCGTAGACTCAGTTGTCCACAAATGTACTATTCATGAAGATAAATACTCATCTACTGGAGGAGATATTTTGAGAGGGGAGAGGGGGTATAATTAGCATCATTAAGAAATAATACATATATTTTTTTGAAAGGATGGGGGATAAAATTAGCATCATTCTGGCATAACAGAATAACGGAACAGTATAATTCTCTAAAACACACGCATGAGTTAAATCAGAGTTTATATATATTTGCATTGAATTTCATTACAGCACTATAAGAGCTAAACATACATATAGTGCAGTATGTTTTAGATTGGACAAGATATACATATATTTGTACATGGAATTTAGAACCATTCTGTACGAAGTGTTATAGAATTTAAAAAAAAAAACAGTTTGTAGTTCTATTCTAGTGATTACTACGTTGAACTACCAAAACAACATCCGTAGATACTCCACCAGTTTAAAGATTTAGAGATGGTTGAGATGATAAAGATACAGTATCAGTTATATATTTAATAACTGGGTTCTGATTTTAGACGCGCGATCGAGTACTCATGCGCTAGTTAACGTTTTAATTTCTTGCAATTTTTAAAAATATATATATAAATAGGTATCAAAATCTTCATGGATCAATATATTTTGGTGTTAATGAGAAATCACACAAAGTCTAATTTTGATACATCTTAATCTTTTTTTTTTTTTTTTTGTAAAATTTTATTACATTTTACATAAAATGTAGTCAGAACGTACATGTAGCATAGAAAAAAATTCGTAGATGATTCGCAAAAATGTTTTTCCTTTTTTTGTTTTTAGAAAAACCGCACAAATTTCATTGTGCGGACTGAAATGAGTTGCATTGTCATTGAAAATCTAACATAATACCCCTGGGGATGATAGGTTTGGAAAAAAAGAGTTTAATAAATAGAAATAAGGAAGCTGTATAAAAAAAAAGGATTGGAGACTCCAACTATAGAGTTGCATAAAAGCATTTTTATACGTAATGAGATTATTAAGAGTTCCCAAAGCCATCCAACCTGAGACTCCATTCTTAATGTTTCTTTAGAGCATTCGTTTGAAATACGATGACAATTTTTTCCCCAAATACAATTGTTTCCAGCCGATGCTTTGATAGAAGAGACTATGCAGAGGAGAAGTCATTTGTGTGGGGGGAATTCAGATAATTTTGTAGACGAAGATATGGGATTTCGTTAAACAGATGTCTCTTAGTCATGGACTCATTGGCAATTAAAAATTGTTAATTAGTAAAAGTATGGTGTTTCAAAGTGCCAATAAGAGAGGCCAGACTAAAATTGGAAGGGAAAATTGGCGTAGACTATTTTGGTTCTATACAAATAAAGTGTATATTTGTTTAACAATATAGAGGAGCCAGCCCCAACAACAACAGCTCAAGCTCTAACCCAGCCACATGCCCCTTGCTGCTTTTAAATAATGCATGGACTATGAATATGTTAAACTTTAACCTTTTCAATTGATGTACGTGTATATGGGCAAGAGGATTGTTTTATACACGTATAAGAACGATTCAAATCATTAGTATACATGTAAAAACAACGAAGGAATAATGCAGCATTTCGTAAAATTAATGAATTCAACAATGGAACATGTATAGGCCATACATAATCACCAAATTTTATGATTTATCATAATTATTATAACTTCATTAAATAGTCTAGAATATTTAGTATATTTAGTATATGAATGTTGCAAAAAGTGAACACTTTTTGTATTAGTTTTGAACTTGCTGTCGACAGCATCTGGTAGATTCATGGGATTTTTTGATTCCACTAGCTTTTTTGACTGTCTTAATATTATGTTTTAAACATTTTGTATAAATCGCATAAAACTGTATGGACATGTCGAGAAATACATATATATATATATATATATATATATATATATATATATATATATATAGTTACTAACATTTCTATTGGCCTACAAAAGCATAAAAGCAACTTTTCTTTAAAAAAATCTTTTTAATGAGAAAATCTTAAAGGGTAATTATTACGTGTATGCGCAACAGAAAAATGTATTTGTTTAACCTGTTCGATTTTTATTAAAACATCGTCAATGATTCTCCAAATATGGAAAATTCATTTACTTATGCGTCATTTAATATGTTTTGAATGAATGTCAATTCTACGTACTTACTACGTAATAGTGTTTACGTCAACTGCAAACTGAAGATTTATCATCATGCACTGAGTCAATAAAATGCAAAATTAATGTATTATGCATCATGTTAACAGATAACATGAAAGTCAGCGAACACAATATAATATTATATACTCAATACATTTTTCAAACATTCATAATATGTCGATGTTACATGTATCAAAGAATGCCACGGGCATTCAAACCCATTGTTTAATCAACTCGTGAACTAATTTTTGATATTTCTTTTTATTTCAACATCGACTGAAATCGTTTCATTGCTAAAGAAAAGTCATTGAAACAAAATTTCCTATAAACTATTCATATTGCATGCTCAAAATGATTTTGTGATAAAAGATAAACTTAAGATCAGTTCTCTTTAAGAGATTAACATTATGATGTGTGATCATCTATAAAGAGCTAAAGCACACACATTTAATAAAAAAATATGAAGATAAATAAGATATTGGCACGACATTTAAAACCAAAAAGTCAAGTCTTAGAAGTACGTACTTGTATAGACATTTATATTTAGATAAAAAATACATGTTATACAAGCTGATGACTGGTTTTTAAAGCTAGATTAACAATAAACGTCATTGTACACACATGTGTTAATCATTTTCATCTGCAAACTGGTTTTTTTTGACAGTCTTTCATAGCTAGTGAACTGATTCGACAATTAAATTAACTTGAACATTTGGATAAAAAGGATGTTTATTGTGCCATCGCCTACCGACAGATACCTCTGGTTTAATGCCCCTAGATCGAAAGCGATTATTTGTGTTCTTCAGCAGGTATTTTTCGGTCAGTTTCTTTGTCCGTCTGTCTATTTGTCCGTTCCTCTGCCGCCACGCACCCATTCCTCCCCCATCCTATCCTCAATGCAACGTTCCTGGTTCAGAAACTACATAGCTTAACCACTTTTGGAGACCTTTGTTGTTAAAAAAAGGTTAAGGTTAAACGAACACATCTTTTGACCTCCCCCTTTTTATTATTTTTTTTTTTTTGTTCTAAAAAAATACGATGTGTCTGTAGCTCTCTTTTGTAAAAGAATAATACAAATACCACCCTCCTACATGTACCACCACCACCTCCAAAAAATAAATGATCAAAAAAGTCCTTGTAATGTGAAAGAAAACGACAAAGTTAAGATCAATATTCCTATTTTGAAACATTCTTCTTTTACCATTAAGAAACAGTTAATTACCAACATCTATTTAAAATAATGTTAATTGATGATACGTTAGAATATATACCAGGTATTTATGTAAACTCATATTATTTTGCGAGACTTGATATGCGTTTCGAGATTTTACCAAGAATTTAATTACATGTACCAAGAAACAAGTTCTTAATCCTTCTAGTATTGTTATTTGGTGGCATCATTAACCAATTTTTCTCTTTAATTATTTAAAAACTAACAAGTTATACACAGTATTCTGTATACAGTATTCTGTCGAAATTAATAATAATTCTTGTAGGGAAAAAACCCCAAACAACATTCTTCCTACCTCTATATATATTAAGAACTCTATTAAATGACCCTGATCAGTACATGAAATTCAAACAAATTCACATTAATTTAAAAAAAAAAGGTTTAACATGTTAGTGTATAATTTGTATATAGTAAAAACAACCTTAAACTCCTACAGGGGACCCCCTTCCCCCATATAATAACTACATTATCTAAGAAATAAAAAAAATTACTTAGGAAAGAAATATCATTTCTGGGATATTTAATATTTTTAAATTAAGTTTTATATATTTGTGTTAGGTGAGACACATCAAAACAAGGGGCGATATTTAATAATCTTTAATAGAACGTCTTTCATATGATATAATTACTACTTGTCTAGTTTGTGGATTTTTGTGCAGGAAACTGCATCTTAGACAGCTGTAAAAATGCTACCTTGTTGCTAGCATAATTATCTGGCAACGTTTATTCTATGTAAAATGATACCGTTACCAAAGGTGGCAATGCGTCTTCTCCCTGCCAGATTTACCTGTATGTATGTACCTCTGACGATTTGTGTGTATATATATATATATATATATATATATATATATATATATAGATAGATAGATAGATAGATAGATAGATAGATAGATAGATAGATAGATAGATAGATAGATAGATAGATAGATATGTTCCTCTTGTAGCAAATGATTTGGTTTAAGCGAATAAACTGAACTTGAACTTGAACTTGAATTTACATGTATAGACGATATTATTAATAGAGAGATCATGACAGTCGTATCATGATAGCTTTGAATTTCCCGTTAGAAAACCCAATTAAAAGTGGTGATGGAACTTACGTTATTCATCCCTTTTGCAGAGATTTTTGAAATTAGTGTTTTAGTTAAGTAGGTCAAGTTTATCTTAAGTTCAACGTTTTTATTCAATTCCTATAGAATTCTATGAAATCACGAGTTCAATGTACAGTCATGTACTGAAGGTTTAGTTTATTTGTCATTTCAATAAACACATCTTTACAGTATATAACTTGACCTATGACCTAAGACAGAAATGACAAAATGGCGTCTTGGGTGATTCATGTCGGTGTGAAGGAAGTGAGCCTTGCAGAAAAATACGTAACCCGTGTAAGAAGTTTAAAGGTTTATGACCACCCCTCCCCTCCCAGTAAACGCAACCTTCGCCACAAAAAGCGTTTCAGCATTCACATCTTTTTCATTTTTTCTCTCTAAATATGTTTTGAATTATTAAAATATTAAAGTAAGTATATCATCATTATTGGTAATGAAAACGTCACAAAGGTAGAAGAGACAATTCTTTATTATCAATTAATACATTGTAGTTACAACATCTACATGAATATGTATTCGACGTCAATCTTGATATTCCGGGCTTTAATGTTACAGTAGCTTAAACGTTTCATCAATCCCAGAATAATCCCCCCTACCGTCCCCCCAACCCACCTCCCAATACACCCCTAAAATGTGTAAGAAGAGACAAACTTTCATAAACATTTTTTTTTTATTCCTTAAAAAAATTACTATGCCAATAACTGCACCAGACACTCGGCAACAGCAAAACAATTATATATAATACAATGTATATTCTCTATGTTAAATAAAATAGTATAAAATTGAAATTGAACTAAATATATATATTTTTAGAATCTGAGTATTAAGTCGTTTTCTGTGGTATATTAGTAATAATATCTCTAATCCTATAATTAGTCTAAGTATCACTTTAATCCATCGTGTAGCATGATCACTCTTGAACAATGATCTTGGTATAATCTGATATATTTTCATTAACTTAAAGACCACTACTTGGCAATTTTCTTTTTTACTCATATCACTTGAGTCATGTGACTAATTGAAGTTTTAGGTAGTAATTATCGCTGTATGCCCCCTCCTCTTAGGACTTTTATTTATGCTTGTCAAGATTTCGGATTAGTTTGCTCCCCCCCCCCACACACACAGACTTTAAAAAACGAAGTTAACTAGGATATGGCCATGTGTAGTTTATGTATGCTGACAAACTTCGTTTCTTTTAATCACCTTAAAAAAGCTTCTTTACTCTTCAACAGTGCTTTGTTTTATTCCCTTTTATGCCGTGTCCTTAAAGAACCGTTGTGTCATTAGAACGAAGTCTGAATTGTGCTCCAGATCCTTAATTAGCATGATCAATTCCCTCCATTTTCCATTCTCATCTCATTACAGAAATAGGCGAACATTACGACTACAATTTATATATCTATGATCTTTGAGTGATGTAACTTGGGTTTTTTTTTTTCGTTTAATTATGAAAAAAAAAACCAATTTAAGTATAATTAAATATTTCTTCGAAGTTTTTCGTTCGTTTATAAATATCATTGGTTCATATAACACGTGCAAATATACACTTTATATAACACGGTTTTTTTTTTCTTAATAAAAAATACTTGCCGATTTATTTATGAAACAATTAAATCGATAAAGGAGATAATTAAGACACGCTGGTTTACGGTGCGAGATTTAATTGGCAGGAGATGGCAATAGCAAATGGACGCAAATCACCTTCGACAATGATGATATCAACATACATATATCTTGAAATTCAAATGATCTAGCAGGCAAATAGGTTGAATTACAGTCCATTTAACGCCTGTACACGATCTGAAACACATGTAACGTATCACTCCATTATGTAAGATATAGCAGTCTGTGAGGGGGATTTCTACTACATGTAGTTTAAAACAATCCGATTGCTGTAATAACGGTAAAGACGCCATTCAATTATCATCATATAGTTTAAACAATATTTATTTAGTAATTAGCATTATACATGTGTATTGCAGCAACAGTGTATAACTGATTAAGAAACAAGCCAAAAGGCTTATGTTAACATCATTTTAAGCAATATGAGATGCAATTTTTTTTTTTATGTCGGACATTTTTTATTGTGAAATTGTAACTTACTCTAAAAAGATTACGGATTTTAAACAAAAGTGTTCGCTTTAATATTACATAAAAGCCTTACGTTTATTTCTACTCGTTATTTTTAAAATTGAACAAAAATCACGGTTTTTTTTTCCTTTTCCAAAAACAATCATCTTTTTTAAATTTGAAACAGAATGTTTACGATTTTAATAAAATTTAAAGACAGTATTACATGGAGACCTAGATAAAGCTATAAAAAGTAGACCTGCCGCATGTTCTTGCCATCTTAATAAAAATTAGACCAAGTCATGTAAATCCGCTCCTCTACCATGATCTATACAAGTGTTAAGCGTATTTTAGAGGAGCGGAGTTATAACTCTAGTTTTAATTACATTGCTTGTTCTTGTTTTTTTTCTTTTAATTTCAAAAAAAGCATTTAAAGGAACATTATATAAAACACTAAATATATCTAAAATATCACAGTTTTAAAATGAAACATATACATACAATAAGCTTTAAAGTTAACGTCAAAAAAAAAAACGAGAATAAATATTTTTGCAATAAACTTAAAAAGGAGTTTGCTACATGAAACAGCCCTATGTTATGATTAAACTGAAAACACACGTACTTGAAGAAGCGGCTCTTGACGAACAATGATACGACTTGCTTTGTATCACCAATTTTGTTCCGTTCTGAGAGCTGTGCTTAAGATTATTATTAATAGCTCAGCCGCACTGCTGGTCTTGATTGATGTGCATGATACACAATCGAGTTGCTTTCGAATACTTATGATAAGATGTTAAGATTTGATGAGAGAGAGAGAGAGAGAGAGAGAGAGAGAGAGAGGGAGAGAGAGAGAGAGAGAGAGGAGAAAGAGAGATAGAGTACACTAAGGGTTGGTCCCTTAATCCATCAACGGGGACTCTTGAATATAGAACCTTTTATTTTCATAATATCAGTTAGACACTTCAGATTAAGGTTTGTAAAAACCAATTCACACACACTATTAAACAATACAAAGAAGGTTTTATAAAAAGCAACACATGACACGTGTATGCATATCAGTACACACGAAAAAAAAAACCCAATAAAATAAAATCAGCACAGCTCAACTGAAAGGTCAATTTTACAAAAACTTCAAAACGTGATACACCGTATCTTTCCAAAAGATTAAAAATTGGATCAGAATATGTTAACGTCGACGAACTTCGGACTAGTTAGGAAAAGTCAACCTCTTCTTTATTATTTTCTTAACCGAAAAGTTCCTAATCACTTAAAAACAAAAACCATACAGTTGCAAACTTTAAAAACTGAAAAAGATTATCTATAAGACCGAGCACCTTAGTGAGCTATCAGTGAGAAGATTATAAGACGACTGCAAAAACAGTCTATGGATAGAAAAAGCACTTGTACAAAAGCACTTGTTGTTTTCCGGTAACAGCAGTATTTGATTTATTTCATAACATCAAGTGTTTTCATGTTGTGATAAATGCACCGAAATAAACACAGCATGCAGCCGATGCTGTCGGTACTTGCACAAGGTCTTAGCACTGATGACACTATTACAAGGCAAGGAAAATAATATAAAATGTTAAAGACCTCTCCAAATCCAATAGAGAAATAAAAAAATCATGCTCTCTATAGATCAAGCTTACTGTTTATACTTGTAATTTATAGATAATGACCACTTCCATACTCTTCATGTAATATTTTTTCGCATCGCATAACCTTTTTTTCATCATCATCATCATCATCGTCGTCTGACGCAGCATCACTTGCCACGTTTTCGTAAGTTCTATGTAATTAAGTTTCAGCTTTATATTCTGCTATTTTGACAATCACTCAATGTTAGAGCCATTCTTAGACAATTTACAATATGTTCGTTTACATATGATTTCTATCTCGCATTTCCATCTCTGTACAAGTCAAGGGTTTTGTTAGTTTCCTTTTCTTGTTCTTGAAATCTTTTTCATGTAATGTGATGAATAACGTTCAGCATAATTGTAAAACAGCATTCCTTTAATTTTTTTTAACTATATAATTTTTGTTTTCAATTGTCATCTAACGCCTTTCACGAATAGCTTATAAAAGCTTCTAACATGTTCACTTGCAAATTTTGTAATTACTGCCATCTGGTAAATTCAAAATTTATACACTGTAACATGAAACTCTATATCTAGGTCACTTTATTTGCCCCCACCCCCCAAAATAAAACCCTTGGAATCCACAGAAGAATAAACAACCTTGTTTCTGTCGTATCTTTGCTCTGTTACAACATTTCTCTTTTTTTTTTGAAACACTGAGAAAGTACGATTATCAACTATAAACAAATTAGGTTTTAACCATTGAATGCATGTTTGTTTTTATACATAGTGTCATTTTCAAATCAAATGAAATAAATATATATATGTGCATAGCATTTGAGGAAGTCCAGTAGCTTGATGATAATTAAGTAATTTTCGTTGATAATTTGTTTTTTACAAACAAATGACTGAGGGGTGTATGCAGTGTACGTATTCACGTGATATGTAATTATGATACATGTACTACTGCATGTGAAAGAATCTGTCGCTGTTTTTATGAACTCTCTGTGTCTCATATTTAAATAATTTGATGGAGCAGTTATGATATATATTAAACCATATCACAATCACTACAACGAAAAAAAACCCTCAACATTTCTAGTTGAGTTTTCGCTTAAAAGCATTATAATCGATTTACACTCGATCTGTCATCAATTCAATCAAGCGCTTTAAATTGCTTGTATTATTTTTGCTAAAGGCTGGGAAAAGGCCGGGAATCAGAACAAAATATTTCCTCGGCTTTTATTTGCTACACACATGAAAAAACATTCCGAAGGCTAATCAATTGTGATGAGTTGAGGCATGTTTCATTCGGCACGTATTGTAGCAGTTATTTTATGATCCGAGGCTTGCTTTTCTTCAATTTGGAGGAAAAAAACACCAACCAAATCGCCAAAGTTAAATTTACCCAAAGTTAAAGTTGTATAATGTGGAGAACTTCGGAATAGCTTTAACAAAAATATGAAAATTATTGATTTAATTTGAACTTGTTGAAATTAACACGCAGCAGGAAAGCCTGATAAAATTTTACAGTAAACTTTGATTCATTGATGGAAACCAAGTGGGGGGGGGGTGTCCATTTGACGGTGCTTTTGATTGGTTCAGACAGCTATTAAAGTAGGTTGGGTGGTCAACAAATTTATCATCTGATCCACCTTAAATTTTAGGATACGATTTCTTGAGTTATAAACTATTACAAAGAAAATTTCCATACAATTTACATGTAGCAATAAAATTTGAAAAACAATTCATATCTTTAAACAAAGCTCTTCTTCTAACGGAGATTCAAATAGTCTAGCAATGGCCACGACCATCAAATCCTCTTATAATTTAAAAAGAGTTTATTTGACCGACAGCTGTATACTTACATAAATCATATAGTTGCTGATTTTGCACATCGCGTCTCCAAAGATCCACTCCTCGACAGCAAACGAGACAGTAGTAATGGGAATCACGATTATCAAAAATGTTAGATCCGCCAGCGCCAAGTTAATCACATAAACGTTCGTTGGGGATGTTTCACCGTTTCTACCCAAGGTGTAAATCACAAGTCCATTTCCAACTGATCCAATGATCACGAGAAGACCCCAGGTAAGTGGGATAATAAAAGCAAGTTCAGGTGTGTAAGCCGAAGATGTCCCGTTCACTGCATCCAATGACGAATTCATGTTTAGGATTTTTTTATTCCCCCTATTATACCATACCGTGTAGCAACCAGAGCTTTACAGAGCTTTACAAAATCCTATCTTTTATCGTCCACTTGTTTTATGAGATGTCATCTGCTGATACTGTTGCATGCACATTTCCTATAATTCTTCGCATCGTCGGCTAACGCATATATTTACCCCAACGCTCCGCAAATTGACAAACAGAACAAAAAAAGCACATCAATACTTGTATTCTCTCTCTTTTCTCTGCGACTTCTTCTGTTCGCAATTTTAATAAAATTGGATAAGCTTCATTAATGACACAATATAAGAGATTTTTCCCCCGAAGACCTTATAAATCCTATTCTACTTTTAATTGCAAACCAACATTGCAAACACTCTGGAAATGTATCTAGCTATCCGATATATTACAATTTAAGTCGTGGATTTTGCGCCCCCGTAGAAAGAAATCTGCTAACAAATTCGCGCTGATAGCTTGACAGGCAGAAGCGAGCGTGATGCGGTTCTCTAGCTCCTTTATAACTGCTTCTCAAAAATCAATGTTCTTTGATGAGTATATCTCCGTTTCTGTTGTGACGTCACACCTGTGCCACCTCCTATCGACGAAACTGCTGCGAATGAACGCTACAGAATTCAAAGATTGTATATTTGATTGATAGTTACACCGACAGCAAAAATTATACATGTATTAGCAAGAAAAAAAATAATCGTTTTGAAATGTTTGTCGTGATGATATACAAAGGAATTGAATATTGAGGAAAATTAATTTTATACAATACATGCAGCGAAGGACGTGCAGCAAAACAGGTGAACAAGAAAGCGTTCATTTATCACACTGTCGCCGTGGTTATTTCACCTCCAGGAAAGCTGTTACAAAATCGTGTACTTGTACATTTCAGGTTGCAAAAGAATAAGCTTAGATTAAATAGATTTATATAAAAAAAAACACCGAATAAAGTATGATTAAAGACGAATTCAATCCTTATTAACAACATTACTATTATTAGGCTCAACATTTGGAAAAAAAAACGCAACGAAAAAGAAACGTATTTAAGTTGGCAATCTTTTCACTTTTCATTGAAGAGTGTCATCTCCTCTGTTTTATGATAAATACTGCACAAATCTATACAATAATATGGATTAATTTTCGAAGCAAACGTACCCTATTTTGCAGACATGTACATAGTTCTTACGTTCATCATCATCATTATCACATATCACATGAAAAATGAATGATCTGGAAACCCCCCTTTTTAATCATATTGGACTCGCAGTGGTCCGTTCGTTGTCAATTTGGTTAATCAACTGCAAAACGATTAAAATGTGTACAGTGTGAGCTATTATACTAAGGTTGGCAGTATCTCGGGGGTTTCAGACCTTAGTCAATATTGTAAACCCTTATCTATTTATCAGATATTGGCTATTGGAATTGTTAATCATGCAAGTGGATAATCGTTGATGGGATCTAAAAATCTATATGTATTTTCTGTAAAAAGAAGTGTTTAAGTTTTTTGGTTCTTAAATTAAAAAAAAACCCAAGCTAAACCACCTAGTTCTACACACATGTATTTTTTTTAATCTTTCCCAAAACATTCCATTTAAAATAATAATGTGGATATAATCACGACTTCGTTATTTTGTTTCAAACACGATTTATAAATGACATAAATTGTCTGGAAAGCCCATTAACAGTGACTTTCCATTTAATTATTGTAACTTTTTATTTCGTCTCGTGTCTTTGTATAAGCTGTCAGGTTTCTTTTCTTTAAAATAAAATCAAACTATAAAATCAGTCTGCAATTTAAAGTCGTTATCATGATGTCACAAACATCCCAATGACTACCATGACGACAGAACAAGTCACTCTATTGTATAAATAAAGAATAAAAGAATGGTTTATGTTTAAAAGGCAAGCAATAAAATATATGTGATAAAAAAGTGAAAAATGAATCATAATTCATGATACAAAGGTATTAACACAAATCAACTTTGGTAAAAAACACCCCCCCCCAAAAAAAAAACAACAACAAAAACCCCATAAAAAAACCCCAAACGAGTCATGTCATATTTTCACGCGATTTCCCAGCATGCATTGTTCATTCATTGCTTACTGTCTTGAAGCTAATTTCTAGTCGATAAAAGCATAGATAAAAATATGTGCACGGAACGAACTGTTTATTACATGAATTAAAAACAAAACAAACTAGAAAAGTCGATCTGAATTTTATCATAAATATCATAATTACAAATAGCTTTCACAGTATCTAGATAATTGTTAATCAATAGCTCGAAATTCTACTATTCATGTGTTGTGTACTACAAAAAAAAAAAATTGAAATGACACAGCGACAATTTCTGCGTTAAGCAGCTCTTTGCGAATGTCACACGAGCTCTAGTTCGGGTCTATCATTGCTTCGAGACAAATCAAGATTAATGAAATCGGTTTTTGTTTGTGCTTCTCTGTGACACTAATTTATAAGATGTCGTTGCGATTTCCCTGATGGCAGAATTCAGTTTCTTGTTGTGTGACCAATGTCAATTTGTCGTCAGCCATTTTTCATGCTTTCAATATATTTACAATAAAGCTCTCTCAATAATCTCATTTGTTCACGTGTAACTATTCCTAAACCCATCAAGCTACAAGAGCTACAATTTTTATCACATTATTTTGTTTTCTTTTCTACAGCGTGTATGTACTTAGAAATGGTATATGGGTTTTTGGTGGTGTGTTCTCATATGTTATAGTTGAATTTTACGAGAAAGGTTTAGTGAACTGGTTAACAAGCTAATAAAAGTAGTAAAGATAAAGTATTTGCATTAGATGAAAACGCTGAACGGTTAAAGAAGCTAAAGCCTGCATTGTTCGTAAAGATAAACTGTCTTTCAACGGGCAAAGAATGCATCAAATCGTATCACTAAAACATATGTTCTCTTAAATTCTGTAATTATTAAAATTGGTAACAACGAAAAGCAATTGGGAAAAACAGTTTTATTGTTTTCGCATCCACTGTTAACTTGCAAGGAGGATTCCTATCCTTACAGAAAGTTGTAACAAAGCAATTATAGAAAAATGATACAATACAAAACATTGAGTTGAAAGAAATAAGGTCGTAGTTCGGCAGTAAGGCAATGTTATCATGATGCATTTTCAGAGCGAGCATGCACTATTAACAAAAAATATCATTTTCTTTTTTTCTATTCATACACATTTCTTACCGATAGATGAGGGATATTTTGCAGCTATTGCACTTCCATATTTCTTTACAGACATTTTAGTCAGCTAAAGTTTTCCACAAAAGCCTAGTAAATAAGAAAACTTAATACACACCATTTAATAATTTTGCCCCTCATTGTGCTACCGTAACGTTGCTACATTAGGCTTGGAGAGTATTACGATACCAAATTTTAAATGCGCTCTTGTTCTGGGCTTGGTGGAATCGCATTTTACAAATTACTACTCGAAAATATGAGAAGACTCCATGTTAAATGCACCTAAATTGCGGCCGAACAGGACGCACATGATTCTATACTAATTTCAACCTAGAAAATTATGTAACGCTAAATCTGAGCAATGCAGAAAGATCACACATGGCCCAACTTGGAGCATGGATTCTTCCATTAAGAATCAAATCAGGACGATGTGTAAGAGAACCTCCAAACGAACGACTGTGCACTCGTTGTAATCAACATGTCATTGAAAATGAATTACACTTTGTGCTTGACTGCCAGTTGTATAACCAGTGTCGCATTGAGATCTTCGATGAACTGTTGTATTCACCAGAACTATTGGACAATGAAAGACAGTATGTTTTTCGTCCTAAGACAGTTATCAGAATTTAAAAAAATATCTCATAGAAAAAAATGTTTGCAAGGAGGAATTGTTTCTGTAGGATGTACAAAAACAATCCTGTAGGATTTTTTTAAATGCATGTAATTATAATATCGTATTTTTATCAAGCAAAAGATTGGTCGATTGCGTTTACGTAACCGTGTTAAAAATTCTGTTATAAACCATACTATACTATTAATTAGAAAATTAATAAACCTAACTAAACTAAAAATAGACTTTCATTAAAACAATACTGGTTTTAGCTTGTGCGACATTGTAACGTCACAATAACGAATCAACGCCTAGAAATAAGCAATTTTTTTCACTGTTATATTCTTGAAGATAATTAGTTTTTGAATTATTCTAATATAACAATTATAGCCTTTTGATAAGGTTAATACTTTGGTTCATAGACCTGCTAAGAGTATATCGACCGAAGACGAAGTCCGATATACTCTCACCAGTTCTATAAAATCATTTATTAACCTCATCAAAAAGCTATAATTGTTTTGTTATTAATAATATATCAAAACTAATTATCTTCAAGAATATAACAGTCGAAAAATTGCTTAATTATATTATAATTTATAGAACTGGTGAGAGTATATCGGACTTCGTCTTCGGTCGATATACTCTCATCATGTCTATGAACCCATGTATTGACCTCATCAAAAGGCTATAATTGTATAATAATATATCGAATTCGTAGACAATATCTTTATAAAGAGTTAATTAATTACCAGTCACCTTGAAAGAACATTATAAATATGTTTCACAATCCAATACCTAAAATGGTTAACAGATAAATTAATGATCAGTTGTTGATATTTATCTTTATTCAATCTCATATAAATATAATTAATTAATTGTTTAATCCGTGATGAACTATTACATGTATAATTATCTTTAATATAATCAAAGATGACCTATAGGTCAAATGGCCCGGGTGTCTGACATTACTGTACAACCAATTGGATAAGTTATGTATTATACAGCACAATTGTACATGATATGCACGTCACTATTATAAAAAAAAAGATTATTTTAAAAGATACTTACTATATGTATAATTATTTAATTAAATATTCGTATTAATCCAATTACAATTTTATATAGGTAAACTTTTCAAACGAGTTCGTTTGCATGTTTATTTGCAATTAAATTAAAACAAAACGATTGCGTTTAAGGTCATATATTTGTGACAATCCGAAAATTTTCATTAAGCCACAGGGAATTTCAGTACTTTGATTTATTTTTGGAACCAGGTTGCGTTGTTTAGAAGGGTATATAAGCAATAGATCCATGCCGTAAGAGGGTCTTTGCAGTGACAGTTCAGATCGTAGGACATCAAGTTTAGTGGGCCATTCCCATTCAGTATTGCAATTGTAGATTTCTATTTGCGCAAAATCTAAGACAGGACTGACTAAGAATAAGTTTTTCCTGGCTTTGTATATTTTTTATGATTAAACATTTGTAATACCGTGCTGACATAGCCGAAGCCACTAAGAACCAGAGCCACGTAGAGCCGGAGCTATAAGAGCCGCGCTGTAATAGCCGGAGTTATAAGAGACTCGTTGTAAGAACCGAAGTCACGTGAGCTCTAGAGCTCCAGAGCCGAACTGTAAGAGTCGGAGTCCATACTTACTAGTTCACGGGTGGTGCGATGTATGAGCCGGGCCCGCAGATCTCGATCTACTGCATCCGACCACCCTGTACATACTTGATTTTACGACAAGCAGTCGAGTTTTGTCAATCAGTACATGTATATATTGAATATTTAACTACTAGACCTCAGAAATATAACTCAGGCCGGGTTCCTATATCTATTTTTGTTATAATTAAAGGGTTGCATGCTACACATTCAATGAACCAAATCTGTTGTTGTTTAAAATGAAAACAAGAGAGTTAACACGAAAAAAATCATTGAATAAATGACAACAGTTTGCAAATGCTCGTATCACACTTTCTCATTTCTGTCCTGCGCTTTCTTTCTAGTCTCTTGATCCGTACAGTGACGAGAGTGTGTAGGTGTATTTAAAAGGAAAAAACTATTTGGATTTAGAGATCTCATAAAGTCTTTATGATGAAAAATGACAATAACAAACTGTCAACCATCTTAAAACTCCATAAATCGAAATACGAATTTAAAGCAACACGGACCTCTGAAAAGATAGAGGTGGGATCAGGTGCCTAGGAGGAATAAGCATCCCCTGTTGACCGGTCGCACCTGCCGTGTGTTCCTTGTCACAATTGGACATGTCTTAATCGAGGTTAATGTCAAAATCGGGAAAATGTCATAGTAGGGAAAAACCCTAAACGTTGATGATTTGGTTTGTTTGTGATGGTCAAAATACAAACCTTGAGCAAACACGGACCGCCATTACATTGAAGGCGGAATCAGGTGCCTAGGAGGAGTAAGCATCCTCTGCCGAACGGTCGCACCCGCCGTGTGCTCATTGTAAGATCATAAAAACGGTAAAAACCGTAGTCAGTCCGGTGTATAAATAATGGTCTAAGAAGTATGAAAAACGTCAGTCAGCATGCGTCCTAATGAAACATTGTAGTTGCTGACAAGGTCGTTGTATCGACCATAGAACTTGCGTAAAGATGATTTTATTCGAAGTTCTTGATATTCTTATTCCAGCAACTTGTTTGTAAGTAGCTTGCCTCGTTTAATAAATTGTTCGTATGTAGAGACGAATAAGCTGAGAGACATGAACCCCATAAACAGGTGATGCTGGTATTTTGATACATAAGTACTCATAGTAAAGTACGCAGTAAAACTTGCATCTCTTATCGAATATATCAAATTATTCCTTATGAACTGTATAAACATTTCTTTTTAGTATTTTTGTAAAAAAACACTTCAGATAAAAACACTCATTTTTTTCTTGATCATTTTCTGTAAAATATTGTATTCAAACAACCAATTATTTTTCTTATTTACGAGGATCATTTGAAAGTTCTTGCAGTAATAAATTCATTTTTGTTTAATAAACCTTCTACATACAGAAGTTTAATCACTACCTAGTTAAAAGTTAAATAAATAATTATCAGGAAAATCGCTTATACCCTATGAAACTTGATATCATCGCCCCCCAAAAGTAAAAAAACAAACCCAAAACAACCCCCCAAACACCACGTTGCAATGCTTATTGTCAGAGATATAATGAATAGGAAATAATAATGTAATTTAAAAGTACAGAGGAAAATGGCTGTATGTGGTAATACAGTGTAATGGAATTGATTTGATTTACCTTTTAAAATAATAATTGCAAAAATATTCAGTTGTTATATGTCTCAATAAACAAAAACAAAAAAATTAAAAAACCCAAATACCCCCCCCCCACCAAAAAAACCCTCCCCCAAAACAACAACAATATTTCAATACTTCTTCATAAACAAACAAACGGGCCAAATATATAGCATTCAAGCGCGACAGGTTGATGTCAAATAGAACTCGCAGCCTACATATCAAACAAATGAATGTGATGTTTTGTAATAATCATGACGACCACGTGAAACGTTAGTTAACACTTAAGGGTATTAAAGTAAAAAATATGGACAATATAAAGAACAAACATTTTGATACCAGCTGGGCGAGTCAAGAGACGAATTCAAAGTACACCTTAAGGGGTGGTTATACTAAAAGAACTATTGTAAGTGGGTTATTCTACATGCTCTGTAATGGTTTTTAAATAAAGAAAACTTTGATTTGGCGTGTTCATGTAATGTAACAATGTAAAGGTTGATGGTTATTGCTTGTTTTATTGGTGTATTGAGTTGATATATGCAATTCCAATTTCATGGATAGGCCTTGGGGTTCGTCCATGTGCCCTTTAATTTGTACAGATGTTTCACGACTATGCTTTTAGTAAAATGTTTGTTCTTTTTAGTTACGCTTTGAATGCCATTAGGCATAATGTTTTGGTCCTAAATACGTCATAAATGAACTACATAACACATATTGGTTAATAGTCTCTCTCTCTCTCTCTCTCTCTCTCTCTCTCTCTCTCTCTCTCTCTCTCTCAAATTTTCATCTCAATTTCATTACTGTGGAACTATATGTTCCTCAGCTATCAATACATTTTCCCCTAGAAATGTATAAAGTCTTATTCCTTAAGAGGTATAATTATGGTGCACTACTATTGAGAGAAAAAAATGTGAAACAATAAGGTAAAAGAGAATTGGGTGCAAGGTATATGCTTGGTGGACGATTCGCATTTCAGTTGAACTTTACTAAAATTATTATGTGTACCAATAGATGGGGTGGGGGTCTATCTTACTTTTTCTTCTTTATCTGATCTTTTTTCTCAAATTCTTTAATTTTTATGTTTCATTGATTCATTTAACGAATGTTGAAATAATCAAAATGAAATTAATAAACGATATTTTACTCACGTGCCTTTTAACATTTAAACAGTCACCAGATGTTTGATCGAATTTAAAAAAAAAAAAACCACAACTACATTTGTACATTTCAATTCTAAACATAAATGGCTTTAGAATAACGATCAGGCCCAGTTGTCCCCAGTTGTTACTATCAATACTCAGCTAAGTCTAAGAATTGACCTCAAAGTTATGCGCGTTTTGAGGTCTGAGCTAACTGAGTTAGGAAATTTTTGTGACAACAGGGCCTGGTATCATTTTACTTATTATGGAATATGAGTATTATGGAGAGAGTACCTACTTGCTGATACCTTTTTTACAAATATACTATATATATATTTTTAAAAATAGAATTGTGTTAAAAGTCATGTTTTCCAGATCGAAGGTTTTGAAAGGGGAAGCAATACAATTTTAAAACTGAAAAAAAGTTTTTTTGGTAAAAATAAAAAAAATACAAAAATTAACAATTTACAGTGTGTAATTTTTGACGAGATATGAAACAAATGAGAAATGGTAGTTTGGTGAACGAAAGTGCTCGGAAATTGAGATGTTGCAGAGGACAGATCAGTGAAAGGGCGGACAGAAGCCTCTTGAATATTTTGAGAATTATTTGCAGATTCCGAAATACTTTGAAAGTTACTTCAATACAATATTATGTAACCATATCATATAATCTGTCAAAAAGTACTTTTCAAAACAGATTAGATGAATAAGTGAATCACTAGGAATTAGTTGATAAAACAACAACCAGTTCAAAGCATAACAAACGTATGGGAACATTATTATTTCGACCACCTTAACAGTGGCTTGTTTATTACAACTGGTCAAGAGTCTCGTGTATATTCTCTGATGAAACATATAATATTAGAAAAAAAACAACAACAACAGAGGGTTATTTGTCTTGAGAAGAACTGATTAAAAATGGAATGCAAATTGTCTAGGAATTCTATGTCCTAATGACCCACTAACCCTTCATTTATGTTTTGTTTTGAGAATGTATATAACTTCTTGGTTCTATTGGTATTCTGACATATATTAAGAGAGCATACATGTAATCAAAGAAATATACCGGGCAAGAGAGACAAAACAGCTTGAAATGATAGAATTTATCCCTAAGGATAAATTAATTTATATAAGGAACAGCAACCTTATACTTAGTCGTGATCCTTATATGGATCGTGTTATCTTTAGCTTAACCATTGGGTTTGGTGTTCGCGGGTTAGGAATCCTTTTTCATCAAATTCCATGATGCTGGTTCATCAGACAAAATTCAGGTTGTAAATCCATGCTATCTGAGAATTAGTGAAAGCACCGATCAAAAATACATTGGTTAAGTATACGCTCAGGTACTAGCTATGCCACTATTAAGATTTTGTAGCACACGTGTTTTCCAACACCTTGACGTCTGTGTTTGGTATATGATCAAGTACTATTATTGCCACAAGTAAACGCTTTCAGCAAACAGGCCAACGATAACCACTAGAAGACTTGAAAAAGCTTTCTAGCCCGCTGACCACCGCTTCCCGATGTATTAGAGGTTTGTTCAGACCTTTACAAAATGTACATATCCTCATTTCTACATAGTAACCAAACACCAGAGATCTTCTAACAGCGTATTCCCTATACAGGTACAACTAAACCACCTCAATCAATGTGCTTAAATGTTTTCACATGGGACCTATTCTTTAAAAAAAAATTAATCATATATTTTGCACGTGTAACCTACGGCAATCAAGCATAGCTTTTTCAGTTCATTCTTCAAGTTAACATGTTCACTTATCTTTGAAAACCCCTGTATGTCTAGGTATGAAATGTACATTCAATCCTCGTATTTGCCAGCATTCAACTAGCTATAACAACACAATTTCTTAATAATTTAAGAGTCTTGTTATTAAGAATTTTATATCATTTGAAAAACTTACTCCAAGTAGTTGTGCACTCAATAAATTCTTTACTCTGAAGAATGTGTTAACAAAACACAATGCGCCCAGGATAATCTAAGTATCCAAACAATATATTGTTTTAAGAGGTGCTAAACATCCTAATCACTACCCTTTTTTCACTTTGTTCCATTAGAATAGATCTCTGGAAGCTCAAAAATTACTTCCTGTCCAATATTAAGGACGACGGACCCAATTCAAGATTTCGCACCTCTGCGCAGAAATCCGCGCATATGCTATGAATATGACTTGCGTAATTACGTACATCAGAATAACAGAAAATACAATAAAATTTTCATCCTACTAAACATTATTTGTGATGCCAAAATGTTTTTAGTGGAGAAAAATAAAGAAAAAAAAGTAGTCTGAATTTTCTCTGTTTGCGACAAGTCCATTATAATAACACGGTTTATAAATCCTAAAACGCCCAAAGACTGTTTATAGTCTTATAATCTGGTTGATATTGTATTTATACCTAAACCTAACAATATTTATTTATATAGCAGTTAATGTAAAGACAGGCAATAATTAATAATGTCTTTTTTTCAATGATATTTCTGAAGAAAAATAAACCATGCAGTGAACTTTGACACAACCCCTCAAAAAATTTAGATCGATGACCTACATTAATTTCTGTTCATCGATTAGCTAATTGACTTCTAAATATTACAATTTAATTAGAGTAAAAAATCTATTGCAGAATTTTTAAAATTTAAGTTTTTATACCACAACCCAGAAAATTCTTATTACTTTCTATAATATCTGCGGGTGTTCGTACCCAAATTTTGAAACGCCCCCATTAAAAAATGTAAGTCGATGATAATGTAATTTTTTTTATTGATTTCCCGTTAACTGATTAACATTATAAAAATTTGAATAAAAAATCTATTGTAGAAAGGAATTGGGTCCGCCGTCCTTAAAACCTATTTGAAAATGATTCTCTCTTTCTCTCTCTCTCTCTCTCTCTCTCTCTCTCTCTCTCTCTCTCTCTCTCTCTTAATATCTGTGTTGTATATTAAGTACAATAGTTTGGACTGATATAAAAAAACAAGATTCATGTATTTTTTTCTATTATTGTCAGAACACTTATACATGTATCTTTGATTTTCAAACCCGACAGGATGCAGTTAAAAGATGAAACCCTTGAAACTTTGACGATCATTAAGTGCAACAGCAATCTCGTATATGTCATTAAATTTGAATCTGATAGTGAGCATGAACATGTAGATATGTCTAAGCGTGTTTTATTTATGAAAAATATTTGCAAAAACTTTTTATTCAGATCTTAGATTACTTTTTAAAAACTTTCTGACTTTTCACAAAGTTATGGAAATGGTAATGCATTACTGTACTCATGTAATGGTACATGTAATGTAATGCATTATTTCAAGAAAATTAAGTAATGATAATGGTAATTTAATGCCCAAATTCATGAAGTAATGGTAATGTAATGCATTTTTACAATGTAATTCGTCCCAAGCCTGCATCATATCTATCATAATCATGTAGTTTTCTGCTATTCTTAGAAACTCTTTCAAGCTGTAGCGAGCCATTTTAAAGCAAAGAATCAATCTTTTTTTCAGATTTTGGTTGTACTAACCATTGCTATCTCCAATCCTACCACATACGCAATTACAAGTCAGGATTTCTGCATACCTATAATCGACCCATATTTTAAACATGTGATGGATACAATACAAAGGGTCTTAATGCCTTTGAGCTTGAATACACTGAATAACAATTGGTACGAAATTGGGTCAACATGTACATATAACCCAATATGCCTAATAGTCTTCTAGCTGACTTGCTATACAATGTCTTGTTAATATTACATCTATTTCACCTTTATGGCTTCATGGATTAAAAAGTTTGATTTTTTTTTTCAAATTATTTATTATCCAATTTTAAACATGTTTAGCTTACAAATAGTTAATATCACAACATATCAATTCTGTTTTTCACATGAAATGCAGGTTGATCTAACGTTCATTGGTTTTTTTATTTAGTAAAAACCTATTTCTGACCCATGCTCTAAGTTGCCCCTGTATCCCCCCATTCCCAATTTCTGGTCATGGCTTACCTTTAAACTTGCCCTTATCCCTGTGCTCGCCCCTTCAAAGGGTTTTCAGTTGCAGTTCGTCTGGCGGACAAACACCTTAGCTAAGCTGTTTGTATAGCGGAATTAGCAACATGCAGGGTTTCTCAGGTCTTTGATGTAGGCATCTTTTCCCAGGGCCTGCTCAAAGCTTGGGAATAGGTGGTCAACATGCTCCCACTGTCTACATAACCTAGCCATTAACCAGCTTGAAGCAAAGCGCTATTTATCCACTTTTTGATCCATTGATTATTTATTGACTTAACTCATCAATTGACAATGATGATTGATATTGATTGATAAATTGATTGATTATGGATTGATTGATTCAATAATCATATTGCTAATGTCATTGATTTGTATTGATTGATCAAACAATTTGATTGATTGATTATTTATGGATTGATTGATTGAGCAATCCAATTATTGTTGGGATTGATTTATATTTATTGATTGAACAATTGATTGTTGATGTGACGATTGATTGCTTGATTTATTGCACAGCCATATACCTGCTCACCAATTGGATGGCAGGTCGGTTGATAAATGCAAGTTCAATTTCAATAAATAAGCCATGACAAAAAAACGCCAGCTGGTGTTCAGCTCTTGTCTTTTATAATGGAATTTATCCCTAAGGAGAAGAATTTTTTTTTACACAAGCAACATCAACCTTATCCTAAGTCGTGATTCTAATAAGGATCGGGTTAGCTTTAGCTTAACCATTGGGTTTGGTGTTCGCCACTGATATCAGGTTCGACATCCTTTTTCATAAAATCCGTCATGATGCTGGGTCATCAGACAAAATTTCACCCAAACCCTCCCACCACATTGAATTGTGTCCTGATTGCGTCAATTTAACGACTGCCATGTTTATGTTACTTAACTATTGTTTTGTCAGTTCATTGAGTTTGCTTAATTTGCAGTCAAATTAAGACATGTGGTT
Organism: Magallana ariakensis; assembly: GCA_020458035.1. Taxonomy (NCBI): domain Eukaryota; kingdom Metazoa; phylum Mollusca; class Bivalvia; order Ostreida; family Ostreidae; genus Magallana; species Magallana ariakensis. Next base: position 26,363,620 of record CM035820.1, read on the forward strand.
GTTATTGTGCATAAGGCTACTATTTGAAATTATTTATTTAGATTCTTGTTTGAATAGCTTTTAAACACATTAAATCATTGTCATCAATTATTCAATCATGTTCATTACATCGATATTAATTGAAGTATATCAGATACTGCTGGTCTCCTTGTTTTACGTTTCAGTGAACAATTTAGGCTGGACTTGCTATTGTCAACTACAAGAATTCCTGTTACACCTTGGGTTCACCTCGTGTTCAGTATCAACACAAGACTTGCTATTACCAACTACCGCATAACCATTCTCATCATGGGTTTCAATTCACACTGGAACAGTGTTAAAATGTGACTTGCTATTGCTAAATACCAGGACAATTATTCCTATCATGGACTTCATTTTGTGCTAAGTGCGTACACATATCTACCACGATACCGATAATCGTCATGGCTTATTTCACATTGCATCCACTTCTTCCTGTGCTCCATTTGTGATTACCAGCATGTAAGCATGCTCCTGCATAACAAATAAACTAAAGACATAAACCCAAAAATGTGGGTATATTGCTACATAAGTACACATAGTAAAGTACACAGTAAAATATATTTCTCTTATCGAATATATCAAATGATTCCTTATGAACATTATAAACATTTCTTTTTAGTATTTTTGAAAAAAAAAATAAATTAAAAAATAAAACAGAAAACAACACTTCATATAAAAACACTCATTTTTTTCTTGATTAATTTCTTTAAAATATTGTATTAAAACAACCAATTATTTTTCTTCTTTACGAGGATCATTTGAAAGTTCTTGCAGTGTTTTAAATTCACCATTTTTGTTACATGAATCTTTGACAAACAGAATTTTTAATCATTACCAAGTTAAAAGTTAAATAAATGATTATCAGGAAAATCTCTTAAACTCTATGCAAATTGATATCATCGGACGCCGCCCCCACAGTAAAAAAAAAACCACACCCCCCCCCCCAAAAAAAAACCCCATACATCACGTTGCAATGCTTATTGTTAAGATATCTAATGATTAGAAAATAATAATGTAAAAAAAAGATGGCTGTATGTGGTACTAATGGAATTAAATTTGATTTCCTTTTTTAAATAATAATTTTCAATTAATAACCCCCCCCTCCAAAAAAAACCCCCCCAAAAAACAAAACAAAAAAACAAAAACAAAACAATATTTCAATTCATGTACTTCTTCATATACAAGCTAACAATTATTATACTACCAAATTACGACATTAGAAAGAAATCGAACTAGATGAAGAGCGTTCAAGCGCGACAGGTTGATGTCAAATCGAACTCGCAGCCTACATATCAAACTAATGAAATGTGATGTTTTGTAATTATCATGACGACCACATGAAACGTAAGTTAACCCTTGAAGGTATTGAATAAAACAAAATATGGACAATATAAAGAACAGACATTCTGATAACCAGCTGGGCGAGTCAAGAGACGAATTCAAAATACACCTTAAGGGGTGGTTACACTAATATAATTAATGTAAGTGGGTTATTCTTCATGCTCTGTAATGTTTTAAATAAAGAAAACTTTGATTTCGTGTGTTCATGAAATGTAACAGTGTTAAGGTTGGTGGTTATTGCTTGTTTTATGAATGTATTGAGTTGATATATGCAATTCCAGTTTCATGGATAGGCCTGTGAGTTCGTCCATGTGTCCTTTAATTTGTACAGATGTTTCACGACTTTGCTTTTAGTAAAATGTTTGCTCTTTTTAGTTACGCTTTGAATGCCATTAAGCGTAATGTTTTGGTCCTAAATACGTCATAAATGAACTACATAACACATATCGGTAAAGTTAATAGTCTCTCTCTCTCTCTCTCTCTCAATTTTTCTCCATCTCTATTTCATTAACTCTACTGTGGAACTACCTCGGCTATCAATACATTTCCCCTAGAAATTTAAAAAGTCTTATTCTTTAAGAGGTATAATTATGGTGCACTACTCTTGAGAGAAAGAAATATGAAACAAGGGAAAAGAAAATGGGGTGCAAGGTAGATGCTTGTTGGAAGATTCGCATTTCAGCTGAACTTTACTAAAATTATTATGTGTACAAATAGATGGTGTGGGGGAAGTTTCTATCTTATTTTTCTTCTTTATCTGATTTTTTTCTCTCAGTTTTTGTAAAACGTTTTAAATACCTTAATTTTTTATGTTTCATTTATTTATTGAACGAATGTTGAAATAATCAAAATAAAATCAATAAACGGTTTTTACTCACGTGTAATTTAACATTTAAACAGTCACAAGATGTTTGATCGAATTTTTGAAAAGAACACAACTACATTTGTACATTTCAATTCTAAACATAAATGGCTTTAGAATAACGATCTGGCCCAGTTGTCCCCAGTTGTTCCTATCAATACTCAGCTAAGTCTAAGTATTGGCCTCAAAGTTATGCACGTTTTGAGCTGAGGTCTGAGCTGAGTGAGTTGGAAATTTTGGTGACAACATGGCCTGCTACCTTTTACTTATTATGGAATATGAGTATTATGGAGAAAGAACCTACTTGCTGATACCTTTTCTTTTTATACAAATATACTTTATATATTTTTTACAAACAGAATTGTGTAAAAGTCATGGTTGCTAGATCGAAGGTTTTGAAAGGGGAAGCAATACAATTTTAAAACTGAAAAAAGTGTTATTTTTGGTGAAAATAAAGAATACTAGAAATTATCAGATTTACAGTGTGTAATTTTTTGACGAGATATGAAATAAATGAAAAATAGTAGTTTGGTGAACGAAAGTGCCCGGAAATTGAGATGTGGCAGGGGACATATGAATGAATAGGCGGATAGAATACTCTTGAATATTTTGAAAATTATTTGCAGATTCTGAAATACTTTAAAAGATTCTTCAATACAATATAAATAAACCATACCATAGAATCTGTCAAAAAGCACTTTTCAAAACAGGGACATTATGTCGACCTCCTTAACAGTGTTAACAACTGGTCAAGAGTCTCGTGTATATTCTCTGATGAAACATGTACTATCTTAAAATATTAGAAAAAAAACCCAACAACAACAGAGGTTTATTTGTCTTGAGAAGAACTGATTAAAAATGGAATGCAAACTGTCTTGGAATTCTATGTCCTAATGAACCACTAACCCTTCATTTATATGTTTTGTTTTGAGAATGTATATAACCTCTTGTTTCTATTGGTATTCTGACACCTACTTAGAGTTCATAATCAAAGGAAAAAATACCGGACAAGAGAAATAAAAAAGCTTGAAATAAGAATATTTATCATTACAACTATTTCACCATATAAAACAGAACAGAGCAAGGCTTATTTTTTTATAATCATAGTTTGACTAAGTTATGAAGAATACCATTTACAGTTGGCGTTCTTTAATTTTTAAGGTAAAGTATGTTATGTTAACTATCTATCATCTTTATCTGTAATTTTAGTTTATATTATTTTCAAAAATCTTAGAGTCGTGTAATAAGTAAAAACCTATTTTTTTCTTTAGGGTTTGAATATTTTCCTTAGTTATTCTCAACCAAAGTTAGTGGTGGTAAGTTTCTTTTAATAATGAAAGTTTATCAATCTTTTAATTGCTCAGATAATCAAGAAATAATTAAGAAAAATGCAAATATTTTGTGTGAAATATATATGTTATAGTATGAACAAAAATATAGTTTTGTCAAGTTATTTTTCGTGTAAAATCACAATTGCTTACTAGATATTACGTAATTTGATTTTTGTGTTAAGATTGCTTGATGATCTTGACATTTTTTCGACTAAATGTATTTCCTTTAGATAAAAAGCTCGGTATTAATATATCAGACATTATTAAAATTATAAACCTAATATATTTGGATTTTATTATCACCAGTAATAAGCTTAATGACTAAAATTCATATGTAAAATTTTCAAGGTAGATCTAATGGGTAATTGAACACCCAGCGTACGCAATTACTTAATTTTATACACATCCTTGCTGTCTCGTGAACATCCTCAATAAAATATATGAAGTAGCAAGCACGTCATGGTTTATAATTCATTATTCAAATTCATTGTTTATAACACACTGGAGCTCTCCCATATTTTTGCTCCGTAGTTCTTTTTTAAAAGACGTTTAATTAAATTTATCAGCAGACGGTATGTCATCTTAATATTCACCGTGACGATGACACACGACTTCAATGTAGGAGCTACTCTTTATGTTGCTACATCAGTAATGTTTTGAGTTTTTCGTCGGTATTTACGAAAATAGTTCACATTCATTGAATGGCATTCCACGGCGGGTGTGACAGGTCAACAGGGGATGCTTTTTCCTCCTAGGCACCTGATCCCACCTCTATCTTTTTAGAGGTCCGTGTTGCTTTGCTTTAAATTCGTATTTCGCTTTATGGATTTTTGAGATCGTTGACAGTTTGTTATTGTCATTTTTTATCAATTCTTAGCTCAAAATGCACTATTGAATTTATCATTTAACTCAATTCCACAGAGTACTGAATTTTTAAACCGTAATTGAAAGTCCTCCAGTTTTTTCTTCATTTCATATTTTTATTTTAAATGTATAGATTGTTAAGTGTATGATACATGTAATAAGTAACATATAAAACCCACCAAACAGGTCAAGAATGCAACATAAAATTACATGTTACAGATTAGCTGGGTTCTGGATTTGTAAATACTGGTTTTCCGTCCTATGTTTTATTGTATTCGATATATGATATATTTTATTTTAAAAATATTTCATAAAAAATAGGCTTTTCTTAACCAAAGTATTAGTATGCTTTTTCTCCCTGATTATTTTTTCTGATAAAAGTTCATTGTGTTAATTCAAGAAAATTGACAAGGTCGGGCTTTTCTGCTTTCGTTTACATACATATGTATTAAGTTTTATCTGAGACATCATGTTATGCATAACCATTTTAAACGATCATTAGGTTGAAAGTGTCAATTTTGTATTTTTGTCTGACAGAATATCAATGTATTAATTTCACAATTATTGAATAATATTATACAAGCCAGAACATGATTTCTTTTTAGCTTCATGTTATATCAGCAATATTTAACCGGAAGTTAGCTTTATAATATTTACAATAAAATACAAGGGGGGTTTATATGCAGAATGTATGTGCCCTTTCTATCCAAAAGACAAATTTGCATATTACATTTATATTAAGGAGGCTAGGTGGTCAACTAATGAACCATCAGATCTACCTTAAATTTTAAGATATGATTTGTTTAGTTATTTAGGATAGAAATAATCCACGTATTTTACAATTTGATATTGGGTTTTACCTTTATTTATATATATAGCTTTTCTCCTAAAGGAAATAAATACAGCATAAAAATGGCCACGATCATCGAATCCCCTTAAGTATATAACCCGTTAGTCTGTTATAATGTAATTTCATCAACATCGATAAGCGGCAATATTTTTTTAATTATATTTTTGAGTGGATTTATAAAGTTAACCTAAATGTTTAACGTTGTAAGAAATATGATAACAAATGTACTTGTAGAGTCATCCCCAGCTTTTAATTCCATTCCTATTTTTCTTTTTTTTTCTGACTTACGTTTTTATCACATTGTACTATCACTGTTTGTCAAAACGACTGTTTAAGGTTATATCGGCAGATTGCCTGCTGCCCAATCATTATTATGTAATATTTTTACATAATAAAACACTGTTTAAATTAAATCCCCAGCGAATAGAATATTACTGGGAATGGTTGGTGTACGACAGAGCACAAAAATAATTAATTCCCACGAGTATGATAGTATCACAGAACGTTAAATGTTATTTTTTAGTTTCACTGCAGAATCAAAGAAGGGTCATATTTATAAAAATATAAACAGCAGAACATTCTAACAACATGTACTTAAGGAGGCTGGTAAACCTAAAAATATAACCCATTAAAACAGCAAGTATGGATTTGAATGAATTGTCTTTTTCACAAATCACTGTAACACGTGTCGGTCGTTTGGAATTTCAAATTACCATTGCCGTTAAGAAACAACATGACGGCACGTTCTCATTTTTACAAAATGAGGATTTCCTGTTCCGACTAATCCTACTGCATCGACCTACTCATAGGTGCAATAACTTCAATGCTGGAAAACACCACCACCAACTTTTATGATAAGTAACATTTTCTTTAACTCGGAATAGTCTTTGGTTAATTTTGACGTTACCAACAGTTCTATTAGTGTCGCCGTTTCTAGAAGACGTCACTAGCGAGGCAACGTTAATGCATGGAAAGCATTACATATGTTCAAGATCTAGTAAATGATTCCAGGGTGTCTTTTTGTGCCTATTCTATAATAGACAGTATGATTGATCAGATGCATACATTTTGCCGTACTAGTTATGTAGAAAAAAGAAACAATTTCTTAACATCCTTTTAGAGAGTATGTAAATATTAATACCTATGTTCCATTTACTATCATTGTAAAGAAAAAGTCAAGGCCATTTATATGATGCAGAAAGGCTTTAGGTGACCTTGATGTATACCAGTTGTCGGACGTGGGAAAACTCTAAGATATGTAACCTGATTTTCTTCATATTTTATTGACAATAAAAGTTTTTAACAGGATTATTTTTTAGCATGTATAAATAAAGAAAACAAGACACGTCATTAATTCAAATATCATTTTTTTTTATGGACGTGAACTGTCGTGAACATATTTTTTGAGATATGTGTTTTCGTTGATATTTTAAAAAATCATATCTTTAAATCGAAAGATGTGTTTATATTAACATTTAATTGTAGCTTATTCCATTAAGTAAGCTATATATCATGACGAAATTAAAGTATATATTTAGATACATATAGTTCAACATTATCCATATCAATTAAGAAAATATAATAATCATATTACTTTTGATGATTAATAAACTTGATAAAAAAAGTAGTAAAAGTTTGGATAACCTTGAAAAGTAATTAATTTCCAAATTTCGCCATCCTTGAAATGACTTTTGTCCATTACCCCAAAAAATCCCCCAAAACAATCATATTAACAGATGTGCTTATACACTCTAGCACTCCTCAAATACCGATTGATTGCTGCTTTAAAGCGATTGAAATCTATTTCAGGTGAGGTTAGGACATTACACTGTTAATCAGTAGCGAAAACGTTTGTTGATGAAAGATCAGAACGATACGAGAACCATAATGTCTGTGTTTAAAGAACATAATGTTATCTCTAATGCAATAGAAAACTCTTGAATTAATTTTAGTTTGTCTGCATAACAAAGGCGACAAAATGAGACTAAAGATATTGGCGCAAAAAAGTAGAGAGTAATTGAAGAATCGTGATATCTTACGAACAAATTGTAAAAAAAACCCACTGTATAAAGTATATTTAGACTATTGGTGTACTAATATTATTTTGTAAACGAATGTGTGGATACATTTTTCGTATTAAGAAGGTATTTCAAACAGACATATATATATATATATATATATATATATATATATATATATATATATATATATATATATATATATATATATAATCTTATTTTCATATTACTTATATTTAAAAATTGGACAAGAAATAAAAAAGGGCAAAAAAAAAAATGCAAGTTAATTAAAAGCCAACTTATATTCGTGCTATTTACCAACATTTATAGAAACAATTTAAGTATTGGTTAAATGCATTCACTGGCTTTTGGCGTAATAAAATGCCAGCACATGTTTGAACTTTAATTTTTATGTTTTGCCATGAATCCAAACAAAAAGTTATTCACGTTTAAATCATGATTTGCAAGGACATTTTTTTCTCAACCAGAGCATCAAAGGTCTCCAATCAACGTATTACATGGTTGGTACCAATCCTTTTTATTTCGACTCGGTTTTATTTGTTGAAGCATAATGCATGTTTTGATAAACATTACGCAATATTCATTTAATGGTTGCAATAAACTGTTGACATTGTATTTCTAAAAGCAGGGATCATTTCCAATGCTTTGTTCTGTCAAAATTTTTCGCGTCAACAGACACAAAAATGCATGTTTATAGCTCCTCACTGCTTCCGGAATTCTGATTCCTTAAAACTTATCACCTATTTCTATGCCATGAAAGGAATTCTCTGTGATAGCATGACTTTACATCATTATTGCATCATTAGGAAATCATAATTATTTCGTGCGATAGAAATGGAGTTTGGATGTAAACTTCAAGGACAGAATCCGATCATATTATCCACGCCATTGACGTATTTGATTTAACACTGCTCATTCTATTGATAGAACGGCAATAAGTTCATTTTTTAACATTACATCATCAGTTAGTCGTTTTTGCGTTGTGTAATTCAAATGCTTAGTGGATATTTTACAATATTAATGAAGTTAATTGTACTTTTTTTATTGTGTGAAGACAATACTATAGAAAAGAATTGACAAGAAATCGTGAAACTATTATTGCATATTTTTAAAATCATAATATAGGTTTAGGTTTTATTTGACGCATTGTGTATATATACTATTCGTTGGTTGCAGAGCCATGACCTTTCTCAATTGAAGTTTTATGTAAAAAAGTCAAGATATAATTTAGAGCCAGCAATGGTTGAGGTAGTGTTGTTATGTCTGAACATTTCTAAACTCTAAGCGATGCAACTTTTCATTTGAATTTATATTGACTTGCTCAGGTTGGTCGATTTGAGTCGATTGTTGAGGTGATCACATTGTAAATTCCAGCAACTTATTTTATTTTTTAAAGTTCGTGATCACGGTATGGTTAATATCATTGTTCCTTCACGATTCTCCCCAAAAAGTCGATAAAAATCGAGCACAATCAGAATTTCAATCGACTTTCAGCATTTGGTTGTCACACAGTGCGATTTTAGTTGAAAACAAATTGGGTGAAAACATGAGATGAAAAATCTTATCGTGTGACCGCACATGGTACATGGTACTATTTCTCACTTAATATCACTACTAATGTATGTCCCCTTAAAGTTTAAGGGGGTACGTTCCTCTTGTAAGCTCTCAATTTACCAACTGAATGCTCCGTAAAAGTAAAGGTCCATAAGAAATGCGCTTTCAATTTCTAAAAATAAGGTTTGACTCTAACCAATGGTATGGTCGCGTGAGTACATGTAACTCTAGTCTCATTTCAAATGAATAGAATATACATTTAGTACCCCGTTTTTCTTAATTTAAATTATGTTAAAAAATATAATATGCATCAATATATCAAATTATATAATATGGAGATTTTTTTCTATAAAACTCAAATAAAGCCTACAATAACAAGATAGTTAAATAGGCATTTTAAAATACATTTTTAAGGTTTATAGTATGTTGATACCAATCCTTTTTATTTAGACTCAGATTTATCTACTGACGTATTCTGCGGGTTTTTTTATAAACATTACGCAATATTCTTTTGACATTGTTTTTTACTTTTTATATTTTTGAAAGCAGGTTTTGTTGCCAATGCTTTTGTTCTTTTTAAATGTTTCCAGTCAACAAACACAAAAATGCATGTTTATAGCTCTTAGTTGCTTCCGGATTTCTGATTCCTTAAAACTTATCACCGATGTCTATGTCATTAAAGGACTTTTCTGTGATAGCATGACTTTACATCATTATTGCATCATAAGGAAATCATTGCAGAAAAAAATTTACATAACCCGCTAACGCGGGTAATGTATTTTTTCTGCAAAGTCGCCACCTTCATATCTCGCATGAATCACCAAAGAATTTTTTTTTATTGTTTATATAATTATATTTTCAACTGTCTTTGTCTGTGATTATATTACAAATCAATTTTGAAGCCTATAACCCAATAATGTCATAAGCTGAGCGACACAAAAAGGGCGTGTCTTTTAGCATAACCGAAACACGGTATTGGCTGCGCTGCGTAGTAATACATAGCATGTGCTACATGTAAAAAAAAAAGTGATATTAAAATGTTGTTTTAAACTGTAGAAATTTAAATTAATATAAATATAACTAATAAGAAATTATCCTTTTAATATTATGAGGTGATAGTTTCGGTCGGAGCGTGGTCAAATCTATAATAAAGCCCCTCGGGCTTTGTTAGATTTGACCAAGCCCTGACCAAAATTATTACCTTAAAATACTAAAAAAAAATTATTCCTTATTCCCTAAATATATTATCATATGCGACATATATTCGTCCATTTAGAGTTAAATACCGCTTATTCTGATATAGACCCAACAGCAAACGTTCAATTCTTTTTTCAACATTACATCAATTGTTAGTAATTTTAAGCGGTGTGTGATTGAAATGCTTGCTGGATATTAGACAATAAAAATCAATGTAGTTACATGTATTACTTTACTTTGTTAAAACAACACTTTTAAAATTTAAATTGACACAAAATCGTGATAGTAGTATTTACATTTATTGTTTTATATTAGATTTAGATATACATGCAGGTTTTTTTCGTATTTTGTATATTAACCATTCATCAGTTGCAGACCAAAGACCTCTCTCAATCGGAGTTGTATTTAAGGGGGAGTAAGAAAAGTCAATATATAGTTTAGAACCAGCAATGGGTAAGGTGGTATGCGTGCTGTTAAAACACTTCTAACTTTAGAAGGTGCTGTCACACGATACGATTTTTTACATTCAATTTTGAATCGACTTGTTCAGGGAAGTCGATTAAAGTCGATGGTTTAGGTGGTCATACGATACGATTCCTCAATCGGTTTTTATTATGGCATCACGATTCTCACAAGAAAGTCAATTGAAAGCGTACGAAGTCAGATTTTTAATCGACTTTCAGACTTCAGTTGTCAGACAGTACGATTGTAGTTGAAAACAAATAAAATGAAACAAATCGTAATAGTAAAGGTCCAAAAGAATAAGTGCACTTTCAACTTCAGAACTGAAGTATACGATCCCACCACCTTGTGTGGCAAAATGAGAAGTAAGTTACTCGAGTTTCCTTTAAATCAAATAAACGAACATCCTTCTTTTCTCATTTTAATTATAAGTAAAAATATAAAAATGTGCATTAATATACATCATTATAAAAATAGTGCCTGTTTGGGCGTAGCGGAGGTTGACAATGGTTTTCGAAGGGTGTCAATTTCAACTGGTACCCTCCCAAACAGGCTCTATTTATTTTACTATACTAAATGTCTTAATTTTATAGCAAATTTTACTGCTTTTATATAGAAAAGACGTGAGTTCTACGGCGAACCGTACGCGCATAATTTACGCGCATGTAACAATTGTTCTATCAGCCCGTTTCCAAGTGTGTTGCTAACGCTGAGGGCAGGAGAACGGATTGTCAACTTTGTCTAAACCAATCAGATTTCAGTATTTAACATAAAAGTATAATAAAACATAATATCGAGTTTCAATGATATAGCCGACGTGTTTTTTTTCTATTAAACTGATTATATAGTGTCTCCAATATAGACACTGGATATTTTAATAGGCATTTTAAAAGAGAAGTTTTAATTGCTTACTGTCTCATAAGTAATGATGTAGGTTTTAAGGGTTTTACCCTTTGACATCAATTTTGGCAATTTACAATTAAGCTCAAATGTGTGGAACACCAATAAAAGAGTGACATGGTTTTATTTCCTACTACACGTTCCTAAAAACCTATTGCAGAAAAAATCTAAATATATTCGTGCGTACTCTTAAGTTTCCATATTCAATTTGAAATATTTACATTTCAAGTTTTTCTCATGCCCAATTTCCACGTAAGGAAGTCGTGAACCTATAGACACTTAACCACAAAAAATATTGCAGATTAAATTTAATAATTAGTTTAAGTGCCTAGAGTAAAATTTCTTTTAATTAGAATACAAAAAGATCAATAAATAAGAAATGCATAAAATTTAATTTCGATTTGTTTATACACTGGCAGTCTGCATGGCTAGAATTTTAATCAATTAAATGTTTCAAAGTAGTTTATAATGGAGATCTTCTTTCAAGTGAAACACACTGTTTCACGTATATTATATCACAACGAGATGCCCTGAGGCCACATTGCTCTCCTAAGCAACGATAACCACAACTCGGATCAAATCAGCGGTACAGTATCTATTTCAATCAATCTTGTCAATTTAGTTTAGATCTTTCACAAAAACAGTTTTAATAATCTTTCTCTTTTTATCCACATATTATTGTGTTAAAGTTCAAGCCCATTTTGTTGTTCAGCATTTGTAAGAAGATTTTTTCTCTCTTCTTATTTAAAAATCTCCACTTTTTTAGCCCCACCGTGGAACCGTGATTTGATCAAATTTAATCTGCACAATCTGTTCTTTCACACAAAAGTTTCATATTTTGGGCTGAATGCTTTTCCAGAGAGTTTTAGAGGTTTTTCTCTCTATATATCTCTATGGTAAAAATAGATGACCCCCCTCCCCAATAGTAACTTAATCCTATCCCCGGGATCATGATTAAAACACACTTGAATTTAAACTACACAAGGATGCTTCCCACAAGTTACAATTTTTCTAGATAACTGGATTTAGAGAAATATATTTTGAAAGGATTTTATCTACATATTCCTATGTTAAAATTCATTCATTCGTTCAGACCCACCCTATCGCCGGGGACCATAATTTGTACAAACACAAATATTCACTACCAGAGAACGCTTCAACACAAGTTACAGCTTTTATGGCCAATTGTATTTTGTGAAAAGAATTTTAAAGATTTTTTCTCTATAATAAGTTAAGTAAACATTCATCCCCCATTGTGGTACCATCATATCAGGTATTACGATTTGAAAAAACTTAAATCTACACTTCATGAGGATGTCTCCACATAAGTTTCAGCTTTTCTGGCCAAATCGATTCTACAATGTTTTATCTATATAATCTTACGTTTAAATTTATTCCCTCATTGTGGCCCCATTCTATTTCGGAGACCATAATTTGTACAAACTTAAATCTACAATACCTGAAACTGCTTCCACACAAGTTACAGCTTTTCAAGCCAATTGGTTTTTGTAAAGAAAAATATTAAATATTTTTATCTGTTACATGTGCTTCCAGAGCAACAATTCATCCCCAGGATGGTTCCAAAAAATGTTTCAGCTTTTGTGGCCAAATGGTAAATGAGAAGATTTTTAATTAAAAGATTTTTTTTCTATATAATTCAATGTAAAAATTCATCCCCTATGGTGGTCCTACCCTACCTCCGGGGACCATGATTTTAACAAACTTAAACATACATTAATGAGGACATTTCCACACAAGATTCAGCTTTTCTAGCCACATAATATTTGGTTAGATTTTCGAAAATTCCAACACATTTTCAAAAATTCTAAATTATCTCCTCTTAAAGACAGCTTGGCTCTTTAATTGAACAAACTTGATTTTTCTTCACCTAATGATACTTTGTGCCAAGTTTGGTTGAACATAGCCCGTGGTTTTTTGAAAAGAAGATGAAAATGTCAAAAGTTTACGACAAAGACAACAACGACGACACCGAATACAGACAACTGACAAATTCTTATCAGTAAAGCTCACTTGGGCCTTCGGTTCAGGTGAGCTAAAAAACATAATAAAGAACTTCATCATATTAAAACAATTTTAAGAATATCACAAATATGAAATTTTAAGAGATATGTATAGGCTGTTATTTTGAATACAAATGTTTGATAGCAATTGTTAAAATTGTATTTAATTACATTCGACATTTTATCTATATAGAATGATAATGTTCTTTTAAATTAAGACACTTAATTCCAAGTCTCTTTAAAAGCCAGCAACCATAAGCAAATTAAGTAGTTGTTTCATATGTAAATGTTTAACGTCAAGCATATTATTTAAGGAATGATTTGAATAGATAGATCTAATAAAGCTTACCAATATATTGTCTAAATTGGATTGGGCGTTTAAGTGTATGAACCATTCTAAGTGTTTGTCAGAAAAATCATAGAAGCTATTGAAATGCTGTTTTTGCAGCCAATCAAATTGTATTCTAGATGAAGATCTTTTCATTGGGGTATAATGATTTCTGTTAAAGTGCACTTCACAAAATATATTGAGATCCTCGTCTTGGTTAATAACAAACTAGACAAAGACCAGTGGGCCACAACGCTCACCTAAGCAACAATAGCCATAAAATCAGCTATATGAAGTCTTTCACAAACTATCTGGACAATAGATCCTGTATAAAAAGATTTTTAAATTGTTTTCTGGATTCTATCATTTTAAATATTAAGCCCCTTGTGTAACATTGTTTCATAGTCATATCACATTGAGAACTGCAGTTCTGAAGAAGATCGTATTAACATATAAACATACATCAAACTCTGAACACCTTTTGGGGCCCCAATATTTGTCCTTGGGCCACAGTATAAACAATCAAGAAACTGTTTTTACAACAATATGTCAACATGCTTGCATATAAGTTATATCATATATCATAAGTTTTTGAAAATAAAAAAAAAATCCTATGTAAAATTGGACTCCCTAATGTGCCCGTCCCTACCCCCGATAATCATGATTTTGACAAATTTGATTCTACACTATATCAGATTGTTTTAACTTAAGTTACAACCATATTGGCTGATTAGTTTTTGAGAAGATTTTTAAAGATTTTTCTCTATATATTCCCTTGTAATAATTTCACACCCCGTTGTGGCCTCGACCTACCCCATGCGATCATGATTTGAACATTAGAATCTAACGTTCCTGAGGAAGCTTCCACGTTTTCCCTTTTCTGGCCAAATGATTTTAAGAAGATTTTTAAAAATTTGTTCTCTATATATTCTTATGTAAAAATTCGATCCCCATTGTGGCCCACCTTACCCACGGAAATCATGATTTGAACAAACTTGCCTCTACAACACCTGAGGATGCTTCCACACAAGTTTCAGCTTTTCTGACTGAATGGTTTTTGAGAAGATTTTTGAAAAAATACCAACGAATTTTCAATAATTTCTGATTATCTCCCCTAAGAGAAGGTGTGGTCCTTCATTTAAAAAAAAATTAAATCTCCTTTAACCTATGATGCTTTATGTTAAGTTGGTTGACATTGGTCCAGTGGTTATGGAGAAGTCGAAGATGTAACGGACGGAAAGAAAAAAGAAAAGACGGACGCCAGATAGTGATAAGAAAAGCTCAATTGAGCTTTCAGCTCAGGTGAGCTAAAACTACTCTAACTTAAAATTAAAATCACTATATTAAAAAGTGAATACCTGAATCAAAAACGTCGTAGAATTTGCATGTTTACTATTTTTCAACACCTGCTTGCCCTTTTGCTATTCTAAAGCAAATTGTATACTTCTCGTATTAGACGATATAATGGTAATATTTGATATTAAGCATTACTTATATTTATATAAGTAAATTAAGATTATAAAATAAACAACTTTAAGTAACAATTTTGTGGTATTATTGATTAAATACAAATCAATAATAATCGCAGTGAATGAATACTACCTGTTTGGGATATCTTTTGGTCTAAAATCAAACGAGGTTGAAGTGGGTTTTTTTTTCAAGACCATTTTCATGATCATGATTAATTATATACTTCGGAAGAGTTGATACAAATATTTACATTTTTAGGAGGAAAGAGATATCGTGTGTGTACAAAAGTGTTGCACTATTCCCAATGTATGTTAATAAATAAATTGCATAACGATATCAAATTATTGAAGTATTTTCAACCAAATAATCAATACTACAAGAAAAATGTGAAAATTCAAAAGTATTTTTTGCTTAAGTTTAAAATGTTAAACCTTTCACAACATTTTGTTAAAGGTTGGAACGCATTTTTGAAACCCCCTTTAGAATAAAAATAGGTATATTATTATTACGTAGTCGATCATATATCCAGGTTATCAAACCGGAATCAGATAACGACCTGCTGATGAAGGCTTTTCAGTAATCATAACAGTTGAATAGCTGGTGCCAAAAACGCAATGCAATCGTTGCAGATCTTTGAGATTCAACTCATGTTTCTTGGAGAACCCTCTTATAACGCCATTTAATCGATTTTTCAATTTACAACAGTGGTTCTCATCAAGACAACTGTGTGAGAAAGATTCTAACGAGATTCGGTTCTAGTGCCCTCAATTACAGTTATTTGTCGGGACAGCTCAGTAAAGAGTATGATTCGTGGAGAAATAATGAATGCTTTCAGACCCAAACAAAGGCAATCAATGTGACTAAGTATACATCTCATGTTGTTTCGGTATGCAGAAGCCGTACGTTTTCTTTCAACATAACGAAAACTCAAAGAAAGCAAAAGAAAGGATACGTACTTTTGTATCAATTTGTCATACTACATGTATTTTCTTGGATAAATTTTAACAAAGAAAGCAACCATGTTGTCATTTGTTCATATGCTTATTATTGTAAAGTTTAGTCAAAAGGAATCAAAATTATATTCAGAAAAATGCCATAAGTCTTATATGTTACAGTATGGTTGAGTGTTTAAGGAAAATGACAAATTCTAAAAATTGATCGAATTTGTATGAAATATTTTATATAACATGCATTCTGAGAGTATTGCATTGTCAATGCATGTACATCGTCTATCGGCATCCACAATTTTTTTTAAGGGATATAATTGTTCTATGTGTGAAATAGATAATGAGAAAGTCTTACACCACCACTCACATCAATTTCAAGTAGGGAAGCTTCAAAAACGTTTTGCTGATGAAATGCTTTCCTGGAGGATTATATACACAATGGCTTACCGTCTTCTCTGTTAAATTCCACCTCGACTTCAATTGGAATAGTGATTGAGCGAAAGCACTAGCCCTATCATGAAATACATTAACACCTGTTGACAGGGGAAAACGAAAAAAAATATTAAAGAGAGCTCGATGGTCGTGGCCATTATTAGACTGTTTTTATGTCATTTAGAAGAAGAGCTTCATATAAAAATATAGAAAAATATCCATATTTTAAACGTAAAATGTATCGATTTTTCATTCCTAAATAATACTTTATAGCTAAATAAACAATATCATAAAATTTTGGGTGTATCTGATGTTATTGTTGTTGACCTCGGAGCCTCCTTAAAGGAATGTGTGCGCAAAAAGTGAAGTTTGCCGGATGCCTCATACGGACACAACTGTGATCGACCGAAGGCGATCACAATAAGTTGTTAGAACTATAGAATAACATATGTTCAAACCAAACTAGTTTATAAAAAGTAACGGAAGTCGACGCTTATAATTAAAAAGTGCTTTGCTGGACGAAATCTGCATGATAAGTTCCCGTTTATGTTTCTTTTTCACCTTAATTTGATTTGAATACTGGGTGTAGCGCTGACCCGATCGTAAATGCGATTTACATTTAAAATTGTTAACTTTACTTTGATACCTGTTGATAAAAAGAAACAGAAGTCAAATAACTCTTTGGGAAGACAGTACCACGGTATCAATTAATAAAAGTCGTTCTCACACAGTCACCACATCTGGGACACTGTTAACTTTTTAAGCATCCAGAATACAATTCATATTTTCTAATTTTGTGGATATGATGCATTATATTTTAATAACGTTATTGACATAAATCTTAAATGAAATCAACCCTGTAATGGGATTTGTTAATCAATCAATCCCTCGAAGATTGGCGTAAATTTCTTTCGTTTATTAGTGACAAGGGAGCATTTTTTACAACTGGGAGATAATTTTTCGAGAGTATAAAATCCTATAAATCTTCGCTGTCGAAAATATTTTTGCAATCAGGACCGTGAACCTTCATTCAAAACGTCATGGGAGAAATTTCGATTCGAATTTAAGGAAACATACATGCCTTTACCAATTTGGTTTAGAAAAAGTCAGTTTGTGTGTAAATGAATGTAAATGATCAATTTCTGGCCTCCATTGCTTTCATTCCTCCCTTACCCGAAAAAAAAACTTAACCTGAATAGAAGACATCGATCACTGTTTAATAAAAAAAAATTGTATCCATACCGTAAATTATATTAAATTCATAAAAAAAGACATCATTTGCTAAAAAAAAAAAAAAGAGAGAAGGTGGGGGGGGGGGGGGGGGGAGGAGGAAAGCACTTAGTGTGTCACTTGGCAATTCTTTGCACATCAAAATCATTTTTCAATTCCAAAAAAATGAGTTCTTCTGACCAGTTTGTTTCACATTTAATGTAGTTTTGCAATATTTTATATTAAAAAAGAAAACTACCTTATATACATTATGAAACATTTCCCTGTATCCAGATTTCATTGTAACTTTCATGAATAGAGTTGTAACGAGGCAGAAAGTTGCAAATTCGCCTACAGTGGCATTATTTTAATTTCTGGAAGACAATATTTGTGATACATAAAGCAAAATTCTTACTGATCGATCACGTACATGTACCTCTTGGGGAACATTTTCACAGGAAGAAAGATTAAGTCTATGTAGGCACCAAAGTGTCTCTACCAGTTATTAATGAAAACACATTCATTGATGAGGTGGCTGATTTAATGGGTCGAGAGAACTCTCGCCAACTTCATAAATATCTTCCACATCTGAACAGAGCAATAGCGAAATCACAATCAAATCAAGTATTTGTGAGAGATATAAAAAGAGAAAGCATATGTCAAAGATCCTAAAGATCAAACAAAGCAACTTTATCTGATGAAGATTTCTTCAGTAACTACAATATGATTCTCTATACGATCATTCTGCATTCCCGGGTAAGATAGCGATACATGTACTACATGTAGCGATACTATTAAAAAATTGTGCATTACTACTGTATACATGGTTATTTTCGCTCCATGTAATGTTCGCCCTTCATCACTTGCAAACGGTTTCGCCCGTTCTTGAATTCGCTTAGATGCAGTTGTGTTAATAGAGATATTATTTGCGACATAAAATTCGCCCAGTCTTTATTTCGCCTGCTGACAACGAAGGCGTAAGGGACGAAAATAAAACGGGGGAGAATGTTCCCATGTATACAGTTACCACACTCATGTGCGTTTCGATGATGCCACTATATTAAGTTTTGTTTAAATCTTTTAAGTCATTTGTTAATAATATAATATTTTTGACTTATATATGTAGAATCAGTTAGCAATTATTTCTTAATTGTAATTCCTAAATCGTTTCCCCTCAACATAAATGAGCAAAATACTACCTTTAAAAATTCCAGAATAGTAGAACAAATTGATAATAGATAATAAATCCTTGGTAAAACCATTCTAATTTTCAGGAATTTAATTTCGGTTAAGGTTTTCACATATATCAAACGTGTCAAGCAGTTATTAATAAATGTAAAACAAGTGATATATTCTATTCAACAGAAATTAATTTAAAAAAAGACACGTTTGATATCGAGCAATCTAAAGTAAGCATCAAAACCACATGCGCAAAAGAGAGATTCTAAACATAACAATGATATAAAAAAGTGTTTTTATAACCTTTTCAGTTGTCAATGTTTTCCGGTTTTGACCTTGACTATTTTAATCCTCTCTTTAGCAATTTACTCTGATCATCAAGCAGTTTTTAGCCACTCAATTACACAAACAAAATGGTTTTATAATGTTTGCGGAATTTTCTAATTAGTGAGCTTCTTTAGAATTTTGGCTGTGTAACTGATCGCAATCACAATTCGTATTCATTTCTGATATTTCTTCTATTTCAATAATAGATTACAAAGATGCTACATAAAACATCCATTTTCCAATGCGAGCCAATAATGATAACATTTCTCCGTTATGTCATGGAATTATCATCAAAGCTGATCGGCTATCGTCCATCATTGACGAACCATTTTCAATTACAAGGTTGTCAGACAATTTCTTTACACTAAAAGCACGGCAAAAGCCCACTTGAAAAACACGTGATAGAACTGATAACTTATAGCATGCTTATTCCAATCCGCCCTGATATAAAATCGCTGAACACTAGCTATAGTCATCTAAAAGGTTAAAGATTTGCAATGTTATGGTATTCCTATCAGTTAAGTGTACTTCAGACTCTCGTAATTTAATTAAAATACACATTATAATATATTCTATTATTAACACTTGTCCACCAAGTTTTCATTAAAAATCATTTTCGAAAACTAATGTTGCTAACATATATAGGTTTTTGCAAAGTGAAAACAGTTACAGTAAGTTGATACAGCTGAACAGTGTCAAATTAATTAGATTTTATCTCGTCAAAAGGTCTGCTCAAATGATTGATTTTATCATGTTAGGTGTGTAAAACATGTAAATTTCTAAATATAAATGCGGGGTAACATGGAACTTTTCACCTCTTTGATAGTCATTTAGATAAAACATCTGTTCAAAAAGAAAACCAAGTGCACTCTTGAATGGAAAAATCAATTAGTGTTTCATACAGTTTTCACCATTGTAAGATAATTATAGAGTAGCGAAAGTTTCAACGCATTATTGCATTCAGGTAGAGAAAAAAAAACAAAAACAATTAACCGCAAAATGATAGCTATGATTCACAATGGACACTAGCCGAAATACATTTACATTATATAATAAAAATACATTAATTTTGATGATTATCCTTTTACATTTATTTATAATGTTTTATTTTTGGTCTGCTATTGTTATAATAGATAACCTTGCCTTTCTATAGCCCTGGCCCCAGGATCATAAAACAATCTTAGAATTGAATTAAGTCCAACATATTATTGCAAACTGTCTTAATGTCTCTTGATGGAAAATACTGACAGCATTTAAATGCTATCCAAAGTGTTTTGATTTAACTAAGTCGTAATCGTCGTTTTAGAATAAACAATCATTTTATGACTGACTAAATTTTGACTTAAGTCTGAAATTGTTTCATTATCCCTAAGCCAGAAGATAAAACGCTATTAAGTCAAAATGCAAAGTAAAAATCTAGATAAAAATAAATAAAAATGAAGACATAATTATGAAAAAATAGCAGAATTATGAAATAAATACTTTTCCGCCACCATGATATTACGTTCAAACTGATAGTATTTTTTTTCAAAAAGAACTAAATTAACATGTAAAAAAATTGTGTACAAAATGTGTACAAAAATTTTGACTGAAGAAGTACAGATGTACTCTAACGTTGAAAAATGAAACAATTCAAAAGCTCTGACAGACAACTCAAAATTCTTCAGAAATAGTTTAAAAAACGGAGAACAAAGTATTCAAGCCTGATATTCCAGTTATTAAATAATATTTCAAACAAATTCTACATGTATATTTTAAAGTTTTTGTACAGGAATAAACCAAACAACACTTACACCAAGTGTTCGTCTTTTTTTTTGTTTTAATTGACTTGTATTCAAACAACTGAACAAAACGAACTTGACTGCAAGGAACAAATGTTGAAATAAAATTCCATATTTAATTTGTGCAAACTAAAAACCCGAGGGAATCAATGGAACTTACTCATACATCGTTCTCTAATTTTTCAAGCAAAGTAATTTATTTTTATTGCCGTCGTACAGGTCAAGTGTACTTTGTTTTGGTAAAAAATCGATGGAGATCTGGGGATCTGGCTGTGTGACCATCAAAACATAAAATTATATAATTGATTAACACCCCAGCATGAAGAATCGTTAAGTCGTTTTATCTAATGTTAACTCTCTCTCTCTCTCTCTCTCTCTCTCTCTCTCTCTCTTTCTCTCTCTCTCTCTTACAACCTTACAACGTAGCGTAAACTTAATAAACTTGATAGCAATGTCCTCTTCAGAGTAGTATGATCAAGAAATCAGGTACTTTATATGCTTTTATATTCCCAGTGGATTTTGAGTCAGAACGATTTTTTAATTAAAGGAAGCTTGGGTTGATCGCATCATATTCTCTCGAGAGTACTACATATTTCCGCTTTGTGTTTTTGATGACTGTATGACTGTGATCACCATTCTTTGTGACCTGATCTACAAGGTCATGGTCTGGACACATACCTCAACAGGTTCTTTATGTTTGCTATTGAAGATATATATTATTATTCTTTCTTACGTGACAGTTTCTTCTTTTTTAACATTGGTAGGGGAAAAATTGTGTTAGTTATATATTTCGCGTCCCACGAGATTTTATTAAAAACTAGTACTTCCGGGAACACGGCGTTCACCTGATTTTTAATTACTCTCTGTGAGACAACACGAATAAAGTGTTAATTTTGCAATAACTTAAATATATAGGTAGAAGGTAAGAAAAAACACCTTTTTTTCATTATTGATAATATAACATCTTTTACTTGAAAACATTAACGAATCCTTTTTCTGTTCTTTCCTCGTTAATTTAGATCTGAAGAAATCAAAGAGATAAATGATAAGTTAAAATGAAACAAACAGTAGCAAGATAAAAACGATGAAGATAGATAGATAGATAGATAGATAGATAGATAGATAGATAGATAGATAGATAGATAGATAGATAGATAGATAGATAGATAGATAAAAACAGATGGACGGTTGAATAAGGATATACATGCGGCAATATATTCAATGGTTCCTATAAGTCAGCTTTCTGTAGTGAAATAAAATTGCAAAATTAATTCCGAGTTCTAACAAAAGTCCGACAATTCCAACACATACAATCTAGCCAGAGTTGTTTTTCTTTTTTGTACTTTTGTTTTGATAGTTAATGATTTAATCTTTTTTTTAATATTTATGAAATAAGAAATAAGACATTTGCATTGCTTGTTTAGAATAACCCGTGTTTTAACACTAATAAAACGCTAAGTTAAAAAAGTAGAAAATGTATAACTTTATTTCGATAATTTTTATTCCAGGTGCATTGACAAAAGGGGGCAACAATTAATATTAAAACGAACTAGGCAATTTGGCAGTTGCATTTACATGGATAGTAAGACACAATTTTATATCCATATATTTGACTTTAGTTGATACAAAAAACGCGTTGTTCGAATTGTTAATCTATAAAGAACATTATTTACATTATACAAGTACTTTATACTGGTATGTGAATCCCTGGTTTATAAAGCCATTAGCAAGATTAGTGTAAAAAAAAAAAACAACGGTGTATTTTTGTTTGTTTCAAAAAATAGTTTTATTTACGTTATATTCTACATAGTATTTCAATTTATTTTTTAGTTTCATTAAGGGAATAGGTGCATTATATGACATTACCTATTTTATTTATGCCAAATGTTACTACATGTAACTGTATATTGTTTATTTTATAATCATGACATCCCGTATCTTTTTGTTTTTGCAATTAGAAAACTACATAAATTCATCGTTGCCACTGCCCAGGAAATCAAACGTTCCTTGAATTAGGGAAATAGTTAACTATAGTTTTCATTTGTAGAATTATAGTCCGCGAATTCAGAATAGACGTATCTGTAAACTTTATTTAATTCACGAATATTCATATAATACATGTAATAATAATAATAATAATAATAATAACAAAATTACCGAGTGCAACATACCACTTGACACTTGCTTATATCTTAAACAAATAACAAAACAAAAAAAAAAAAAAAAAAACAAAGACATAAGAACCTACAAACCACCCCCTCACAAAAAATAAAATAATTCCAACAGCAACAAGAAACAAACAAACAAAAAATCCAGAAAAAACAAAACAAAATAAAAAAAAAAAAAAAAAGACAAAGACAAAAACAAAACAAAAACATAAGAACCTACAAACCACCCCCTCATAAAAAATAAAATAAAACCAACAGCAACAAGAAAAACCAACATTAAAAACAGAGAAAACAAAATAAAACAAAACCAAAATGGTCGTTCACAAAGATACCTGTGAAACTATAATATATTCTTACAGACGTATAGCATCTTTTTCGGAAGCAAAATACGGAATCAAAAAAGTTTCTAATAAGTAAAGCAAGACGTTGATAACAGTTTCAAATATAATTTCATTTGAAAAAAATATATCACAGCTGTAAATAAAATTGAGAACAAAAATAACGTACAATATTCAATGTTTGACGCGATTTTTTAAAATTAAACTTAAAGAATAAAAATCAATCTTTTTCTTTGATTAACTAAATTTTCTTTAATTTAATATCATAATGTTTCAAACTTTGACTTCATCTAGTACTAGTATTTGAAATTCATACAAATAAATCAAATGTGTTTTAATGTATTCCATATGAAAATATCTCAACCAAATGACGTCAATTTACTTGCCGTAGTCAGAAACCTTCAGTCACAGTAACAATATATACAATTATACAATACTTGGTATATAGTTATGTAACGTGCAAGGGGGTCACTGCCTATGTTCCCCCGCGAGCCCGTAACCGATATAGAATCGGAAAGCCCTGATTGCTGCCAATATTTACAAGTGCAGACTTCGATCACAACCAAACATGCAAACATATAGGGAATCACCGTTACGCAGGCAGGGATGACCGCACACGTACGCAACTCAACAGGTACCAACGTCAATGCAAGCAGGGATGACCGCACACTTGCGCCAACAACGCAACCTAACGCAAGCAGGGAGTGCCGCACACTTGCGCTAGAAAGGCCAGAACACCAGCAGGGATGACCACACACCAGTGCTCCGCCGCATCCACCACCATTACAAGCAGGGATGACCGCACACTTCAATTGATGCGATACAGAAGTTGTCACCATGCTCTTAAAAAGACGCTTCTTTAAATCTTTAAGCAATAAAGATGCGTTTTTAATGTCTGAAGTTTAATTGTAAAAATTACAACATAAATGACAAAAGAATTCAATTTCATGGATTTATCTAATAATGCAATGTCTGTCTATGAATAACTATTGACAAGATAACATTGAAAAAAAAATACACTTTTTAAGCGCTTGACATCATTTTCATGAGTTACTTAAGTTACTGTTCGGCCTGAAAAACTCTACTTCCTTTTTAGTAGAATTGAACATACCAGTGATCAGTTTCATCATACAATAAGTTACAAACTCATTTAGATCCATATATCTTGCACACTTTCTAATAAAAATGGAATTAGGAAAATACAGCTAAAATATTTTTCAACGTATAAGTATAAAGTTAACTTCTAATTGTTGTCGCTATTTGACACTTACAATCATTGAAGTTCCAATGAAATACATTCCAGTGAAAAAAGGGTAATGTTGTATCATAAACTCAGATTATTGAAAAAAGAAACAATCTTTTGAGCCCACATACTACGAAGTTAAATGTATCTTTTACATCGTGGGAAGAGGACTTACATAGGCACTGCCTGATGTTTAATCCTTTTATGTATCCATTTGCATAATACCATATTTGTTAAATTAAATGTATCTCTTCTCTTATAAATTTTGTGCATTTGATTTGAATTATATAATGTTAAAATCCATGTTTATGGTAAACAATTATTACCAAGGATATACAACACACCATTTTGTCGTTCTTGTGTGGGACACCAGCAAATTTAAAAATAAATGGTGCTATCTGTAACTAAAATACCATTTATATTAGTATACAATCACGTCAATAATATTTAGAATATAATTCAATGTATGTAGGTACTGTATGAACAGACCCAGAAATGTTTATCCGGGTGGGGATTGGGTTCCAGTTTTCCAGGGGGTCGACCGAGACCTATATTTTCGGGAATTAAAGAAGTGCCTGAATTTATCAATAAATGTAATAAAAATCAAAACATTTACAATTGTGCATAAATTAGTTGTTCATAAATTGAACTATTCTTTTGTTATTTGCGCAGACAAAAAGTCTTACATAATCCTTGAAGTCTTTTCCTTGCCGGCTCTCAATGTACTTGAAGAAATCCAAAAATCTGCTAATCTAATCGGGGTAATAATATCCATAGAAGCTCAAGAACACAATAATTTTGAACTAATAGAACAAAAACAATATCTAATCTTGAAAATTTAAGAAAACATAAACTTCAAGGCTACTTCATAAGATATCAAGCAAGATGGATGGAACAGGGAGAAAAACCAAAAAAATATTTTCTAGATTTAGAGTCTCGGAATTTTTTGAACAAAACTATGAAAATAATTGAACTTGAAGAAGGGGAAATCATACACAAGCAATCGAACATATTGAATCATGTCAAAGAATTCTATGAAAAACTATATACATGTGCTCATTCGGATCTAATAAATATATACCTTGAAGAAATATTCCTAAGTTAGAACCAGATATGTCTATCTCGATAGAAGCTGAAATCTCTAAAAAAAGAAACTCTTGAGGTTCTAAGAAATAGGAAAAATAACAAATCACCAGGTGGTGATGGTTTTACGGTTGAATTTTTAAATACTTTTCACCTTAAATGCAATCAATTTCATTTTCTTTTAAAAAGGAACTTCCTATTTCCTAGAAATTGGGAATTAATTCATGTTTACCAAAAGGTGACAAACCAAGACAGTATTTGAAAAACTGGAGACCCATCAATATTCTGAAAGTTCTCTATAAGCTTATAGCAGGATGTATTAGTGATCGAATAAAGTCTACACTAAATTATATTATATCTGATACACAAACAGGCTTTTTCTCAAAGGAAGATACATTGGAGAAAATACTAGAATTATTTATGATTAAATGTCGTTCACTGAAAATGAAAATATACCAGGTCTTTTAGTTCCCATTGACTTTGAGAAAGCCTTCGATTCTGTTTTATAATCCTTTATATACAAAGCTTTAGAATACTTTGGATTTGGAAATAATATTATAAATTGGATAAAGATTCTCCACAAAGATTTTAAGGCTTCTGTTTTACAATGTGGCTTCCTGTCAGAACAATTCAAAATCCAAAGAGGATGTAGACAGGAGGATCCAGTAGCTCCTTACTTATTTTGATATGTGCAGAAATTCTAGCTATTCTCATAAAACAAAATTTTGATATTAGAGGTATACTTGTCAATGGCAATGGACATAAGATTTCTCTGTATGGAGATGATACTTCACTCATCTTAGATAACTTTTCGCAGCTCTTTATACTTTAGACTTTTTTCAAATATTTCAGGTTTGAAGATAAACAGCTCTAAAACAAAAATTGTATAGATAGGTTCCACAAACTTTTCAAATGAAGTGTATCATCATTTACGTTGGAAACTTGATTGGGGCTTTACCTCTTTTGATTTACTTGGAATACAATTTTCTGTTGATTTAAATAAAATAACATCAATGAATTACAACAAACAATTGCCAAAAGTATTTTATCTAATTCAACAATGGAAGAGGAGAATGTTTACTCCCATTGGTCGCATCGCAGTTGTAAAAAGTTTGATTATTCCGAAACTTAACCAGTTATTCATTTCACTTCCAAATCCAAAACAAGATGTCATTTCATCTCTTATTAAGGGCCTGTTTGAATTTATTTGAAAATCAAAGTGTGACAAAGTTAAGAGAGAAATTGTTACTCTTGATTATCTAAAAGGTGGTTTAAAAAATGGTTAACATTACTAACTTTATGGCATCTCTTAAATGTTCATGGATTAAGAAATTAACTCAAGGCTACAAACCATGGATCGACTTTTTTAAATCAATAAATGGTAATGACTTTGCAAAAAAAGTATTGATTTTGGTGATGATTTTCTATCAGGCATGGTTGTTCAAAGAAATAATATTTTTTGGCAAGATTTTTCTTGGCTCTGTTAAGAAAACGATCAAAATCCCATTAAATACCAAGAATATTTTCAATATTAATGTGTGGTACAACAAACATAAAAAATGCATGTAAATATGTATTTATCAAAGATTGGTATATGCAAGGGGTTAAATTATTGGATGAAAATGGAAACATGTTATCAAGAATAGATTTTACTGAAAGATTCCATTTTCCATATATACATCCGATGTTATATAATAGTGTAATATGTGCAATATCAAAATACTTGACATATTTGTCTATTGATAAGTCTACTTTGAAGAAATACTGCACTACATTTATGCTATTTTATTATGAGTCTATTTTTTTTAAAGAAAAAAGTTACAAAACATATATACATATGTTTAATCTCCAATGATTGTGTATCTACAGCTACCAACAAATGGAACGCTGAGCTATGTGATACATTAAATATTGGCAAATGATCTCTGTGTACAGGATGTTTTTAAAATCTGTTTTAGAACTACCAACGATTCAACATGCAAGAAAATACAACCTCTATGGAATGCACTTAGTATACTTATATACAAGAAATGCTACAAAAATGTTAGCTTTGATTTTTGTAATGTATTACTTGGTGTTTATCCCCTTAATGGGGAGAACAGAATTCTTAACTTTGTAATCTTATATACAAAGCAATATATATTTTCATGTTTAAAACAAAATAAGACGCCAATATTTTTAGGGCTCTTACACTATTTAAATCAAAGATACAAGATTGAAAAGTCTATTTATATCCAGAAATCAGAAAATGAAGAATTTGATAAAGCATGGTCTCCGTGGAATGGTTTTATTAATCATCTGGCAGTTTTTGATGTGACGTTTACAATAATACTTATAAAGTTTTTTCCCTTTTTTTCTTTTTTTCCATTGATTGTACTTTTACTGCTTAGCCGTTCAGTTTCATAATTATCACCAGCAACTACCCTACTCTTTATTACTATGCATATTACAATACCGGATGAAAAAGTGAGTATGTGAGAAAGTAGAAAGTGATTACATCATATAGTAGTTTATATACTGTGAGTAGTACAACCTTTGTTCACAATTTAAAAAAATAAAATTGAAAGTTTAAATATTCTTAAGTAAGACTTATTATCAATATGTTTTCAAGTTTTCAAAATTGATTGTTCTAAAATCGTTGTACATTAAGCACAATAAGATTTTTTTTTTCATAAGTAAATAAGAAAAACAGTTATGTAAATGTTTTATTATGATAATTATTCAAGAAAAAATGTGATCAACAAAGATGTTTAAAGTTTAAAATGATCTTGATTTGGCATTTAAAATATTCTTTTATGTCATAATTATGTGAATAATATTGACTATTAATAAATTTGTTGAAAGTTGTGATTTGCTGATTGCACCTTATTTCTGAGTTGGAGACAAAAATAAGTCTGGTATGATAAATCCTTATTGTTGTAAATGATTGACAAGCTGTGCTAGTTACATGTTTCTTGTTGACCATGTTGACTTTCATTGACTGTGTAGTAGTATTTTGTAACTATTAACAACTTAAATAGGGTTCCAATCTGCAGATTCCCTATAGTGATCAGTCTGTTTTCTAATTGTTCATCCATCTGTGCAGTGACCTTGATTTAAGATTCCATGTCAAAGGTCATTGCAGAACTCTGTGTGTATTCCTTTTATGAACCTCGTTTTTCTCCTCTTGGTCCTATTTGGATTATAATGCATCCATTATGCTTGTTGGTTAAAGAAACAATGATCATAAACTAAATTTCTCATTATAAGTCAGGGGTTAAGTTCAAGGCAATGTTCTCTCAAATGCTTGTCAACCTCATATCCTTTAAAGGCGAGGCCTGTGTGATGGTCACAATCTCAAAGTCTACTTGATGAATGTAACCATTAGACTGATATTTAATGTCTAATAAATTTCGCGTCCCACGAGATTAAAAAAAACTAGACTTAAGCGCGGGACCAAAACGTTCACACGGTTTTCACTATCTAAGAAACATAAAAATAAAATAATATTTAAATAGTTTAAATAATATCGGTAGAAGGTAAGGAAAAAAACGTATTTAGTTATTGATAATCAAAAAACATTTTTATTTGACGATATAGACGCATTGATTTTTTTTCTTCCGTTGAATCTGGCGGATATAGAGTAATCAATAAGACTAATGATACAATAATATAAAAAAAAAAAACAAAAAACAAAAACAAAAAACAAAAGCCAAACAAGATAAAAACGGACAGATGCCATTGGATGGATTAGGAAATAGATAGCTAAATGGATAGATAGATAGATAGATAGATAGATAGATAGATAGATAGATAGATAGATAGATAGATAGATATATGAGACTGTTTTTGTAGCGAATCAATACTGACATCTAACATTTACAATCTAGCCAGTGTTGCCTTTCCTTTACTTCTTTTCAATGGTTAATGTTTAACCGTTATTTATTTTTCTTTTTTACATATTTATGATTTAAAAAACGATATTGCATCGCATGTTTGATACTATCCACCTTTTTTACGGTATTAAAACGCTCTTAGTTCAAAAACAAAAAGAAAATGTAGAAAACCTTTTGTTAATACTTTATCTCGATGAATTCTGTTCAGGTTTTTATTAATCAATTAATTTATTAATCCCATGCAATGAACCGAGGAACATTGTCAAGAAGGAAAGAAACATTAAATATTAATATGGATAATGTAATATAACATTTGCATTTACAGAGATTTAAAGACAATATTAAATCACACATCTGGCTTTATATAATAAGAAAACACGCTCTTCGACTTGTTCATCTTGAAAAATAAATGATACATGTATGAGTGCTTTATACTGGTAGGTGAATTACAGGTTTATAAAGTCGTTAAAAAGAGAAGTTTAAAAAAAATATACAGTGTACATGTTTCCTTATATGTAAGTTTAATCAATTAAGTTTGGTTTAAAGAATATCTTTATTCACATTATATTCCACATCTTAATCATAATTATTTTTAATTTCAGTGTATGGAATAACAGTTTATTAATGCCAGATATCACTAACTGTATCACTATCTGAATATGATTTTTTTTCAAATCATTACATCCCGAATCGTTTTATTTTTACATTTACGAGGAAACTCCCTAAATTCATTTATGGATTACTGATATGGTGGTACTCCGTTTGACACAATTCAACTCAAGACAATGATTTAGTAATAAGAATTGCCATTTATTAAATAATATAATAAATGACAAAGTACAAAATACAACATAAAATGACACAATTAAAACTACAATAAACACACTAATAAACGCACTAATAAATTCATTTATAACTCTATCAAGGCAACCACAAGTTCATTGATTTATAGGACAAAATAGTAGCTACTGTAACGATGTTTATTTGTACAACCATTGTCCGCGGATGTACTCATCCTCGACAGTCTGATCTTTTTTAAATACACAAACATTTATATCATCGAATAATGATAAAACTATCGAGTGCAATATACCTAAAGTTTAATTTTAAATTTAAGGACTATTTGAAATATATATCTTCCACACCGCCCCTCCAAAAAAACCCCAAAACAAAAAACAAACAAACAAAAAAAACAAAAAACAACCCCCCCCCACAAAAAAAAAAAGGAAAAAAAACCAAAACACCAAAATAAGAACAAATCAAATAAAAAAAATAAATAAAGATGGTGGTTCACATACATACGGGAGCACATTTATGTATTATTATGTACTATATCATGCGTATAGCACTTATATTTTGCGGAAGCAAAGAGACGGAAGCAAAAAAAATAAAAAAAGTAAAAAAAAGGAAGCAAAATCTTTTGATAAGTAAAACAAGAAGTTGATAACATTTGTAAATAATATTATATTATAATTTCATTTAAAATATATCTTTGGACATCACAGCTGAAAATGAAATTGAGAACAAAAATAGCGTACAATATTATATGTTTGACTGGTTTTTTTTAAATGATTTAAGAAGAAATTCAACTTTTTTCTTTAATTTACTATAATGTCATAAATTTGATATGACGAAGTTTCAAAATGTGACAAATTACTAGTATTTAAAATTCAAACAAACAATATATATATAACCATGATCGTTTATTTTTTCAGACTTTTTTCAGACCATTAGATTGGTCAAGGGACACATTCTTTACAAACATACATCTATTCTTCACTAGGATGCTTAACAATATGTTTTTTTTTACATATTTGTTCAATGTAGCAATTAAAACTAATATATTTGTTCCTTTATTATTCTCTTGATATTTCTAGTTTGAAATTTTCACACCTTATGTTTTATATCTACTTAGTGTGTCAAAACCTGAACAAACTTCTTAACATTAATATTTAATTAAATTTTCTGTAAATATAAGTCTCTCTGGTGAAGCATTTTCTTTGAAAAATAACTTATGTCGGTTGTACTTGTAATTGTATTTTCTTTTTTTTTTTTTAAATTAAATTGAATTAATTGTCAAATCTAAATTAACTCCTTTTCGAATGGCTAGGTCGCTAACTTTAATAATTCTGAAATCTCTTACACACAATGACGTGCTAAGTTTGTTAAAATATTACTACTGAACAAATACAAAAACTGAAAAAAAACGACAGTGCTAGATTATTGGAGGAGGGGACCTTTTTGAGGGGCCAGAAACCGATAATTGTTACTAGAATACATTTTTACTTCAATATTTTATTGCACTGGGAAATCTGTGTTGACACACGTGTTTGTTTAACTTAGTAGCGCAGTGGAAATGGTCAGTAGTTTGAAAGGGACAGGGAATTTCTAAAGTTGTAGTTCAACAGCTTCATGAATATTATGTTTTCTCCAAATTTTTTATATGTTTCTCAATCGTTCTTAAATTTTTAGAAATCGCACTTTTCAAAAATGAAACAGTTTGTGCTTGTTTGCGAAACACTTCGAAAAGTGTAGAAGGACCTTAAGCTAAAAAAAACTTACTTTGAAACTATTGGCCTTAATGTTTGATCAATTAAAGTTCAAAGAAATGTTGTTTTCTTATTTGTCATTATATGATATCGATAAAACGTGATAAGAATACATGTTTTACAATTTAAGACTTAAACTTTTAAACTATTAATCAGGATGTTGGATTGATGAAGTTTTAGTCAAATTATTATTTTTATTCGGTAGCGGCAATAAATGTTTCACCTGTTTTGAGATTTTGTTCTGTGTCGAATCATAATAACGTATACAGCTCCACACTGTTGTTGTCTACCTCTGCTGTGATAATACATTTAATTAACACACATGTAAACATAAGATTTTAACGCATTTAACAAATTACAATTCCAACTAAACTAAATTGGATTTTAGTCATATCATAAATCAAAGTTGAATTTATTCAATTAAACAAAAATCATTATACAAAAACAGTGCATAATATGTTCACATTCTTTATTGATCAGTCAATCGCAGTTGATGCGATGAGACATCCGGTAAATGATTCTATTTGCGCACACATTAAGCTTTGCACTACTTTGTTTACAATATACTGACTATTTAATATAAATAACGTTAACTTTGCAGTGCTAAGATTACATATTTTGATTGCAATTACCCCGAAAAGCAAAATTCATAACATACAAAGGAATTCATTTCATTTCTTAAAGACTTTCATTTTAAAGTAAACTACACTTTAGAGTAAGTTCTCTTCAGTCAATGTATTTTCGTAAAACAATTTAAAATCAATTTCATAAAAGTGCCCGATATCCTATTTATTATGTCAATTTATAGAATAGTGGACTTTTATTAGCATTATTAACAGTTCTAATGGTCTTTAGAAAGAAAACTTGTTTGATACGATTTCACCTCAAGTTTATTGCTGTTTCATGTATGTTTGTTGTACATCAAGTTTAGGTATTTTTTCGGTTGTTCAGTCAATCCGCGAAATCAACTGTTCATCGGAGTAAAATATGTAATCACATACTTTTTTTAAAAATATTGCTTGCTGTTTGATACAATACAATGCATTAATATTTTATATATTGAATAAAATTGTTATATTCATCTTCTTTACTGTTAGCTTAATTAAAATGGCTTAAATTACTTTAAAAGTTTCTCAAATCGACAGAAAAACCACTTAGTTATGAAATACAACATGATGCAAAAGAAGTAGTCAAATTCAAAACGTGAAAAACATAAATTGGGGGGGGGGGTGTATTTTTTTAAAACCAGTATACAGCTAGAATAAAACAGAAAATAAAACCACTGATCGAGATTTCACATTGCAAATAACATGAAAGTACCTGGGTGATACTGTTAATAATTGAAGAGGGTGTTTGGGGGAATAATTTTGCTTTTTATGGGAATCTGGTGCCCACTTTTGTTATCTTTACTTTGTACATATAGATCTGAGGTGTATTTATTTGAGAAAATCAACTAAGAGTGATGGAAGTTGGAAAATACTATATATTAGTTGAATCTTATTTGATTTGGATGTGAATATACATACCTTTTGAATAAGGACTGCTATGGATCATTGCATGTTATCTCAATAAACTGCATTTAAATGATTGTATTTTTACACTTGTTCATGAAGTCAATGTGATTCTCCATGCTCTAGACATTTGATACGGCGCAATTAGACGGGACGTTAGGCAGCGCACAATTTGATCGAGTATGTTTTCATTCATATGTCAACCGGAACTAGTATTTTACGCTTCGGTAAATTTACAGTTGTCCCACTACATTGATTGTAGTATACTACGAAGGAAGTTATTATTTAGTAAAAGGATTGTATTCCCGGGGTCATTATTTAAGCAATACAAGGGTTTCTTTGGTGCTTCATACGGGTTTCAAGGTTGCTAGCATAGCAGAAGATAACCCGCGTTAGCGGGTAATGTATTTTTTTCCACGATGCTACGTGTACCTACCTTCATAGTCCGAATGAATCGCACAAAATAACGTTTGTTGTTAACATTTACATCTACCTTTGACTCATTTAAAATGTTACGTTGCTGAGCAGAATATAATAGATTATATAAATATGCATTTAAGCGTACGCGATTGTGCATATTTTCACTCAACCAAAGCCAGAGTTGGTACATTTTTTTCGGATTTCATAAGAAAGTGAAACTATTACATATATGTACATCATAGAAACACGGGAAAACTTCAACATTGATATGTCTTTCTTTCTCCATTTAGACCCCGCTTGTGCTTGTGTGATCTGAATAAGCGGGGTCTAAATTGAGAAAGAAAGACATATCAATGTGGAAGTTTTCCCGTGTTTCTATGATGTACATATATGTAATACTTTCAAATTAAAAGGGCATATAAATATAATTCATACATTTCATACTTTTATCATATTGAATAATTCAATGTTTACGTTCCCGTTCAATAAAGGTAGAGACGCAGGGGTGTTAAGGAAGCATATTGAATCTGCATTGCATGTAATTCCATGAAATCACAAATCTTATTTATTATGTACCTATATAAATATTTAAACAATGAAATGTAGACTAAATAACAAATACAAATTATTGGAGACAATTTTTGTCACAAATTAGATTGTATTGATGACGTCATGACTGAAAGTTAAATGTCGTATAAATTTGATCGGAAAGCATTGTAAACATATTCAAAATATAAGTAATCTAAAAACTGTGATAAAGTATTTTGGTGTGAATTAATGAGAATTGAACAAAAGAATATAAGAAGAGATGTTAATTTCATCGATCATTCGTAAAGGGTATGCAATTTTGCTTCTATTTCTCGACCAGGCTTTCCCTGTCGTTGTTTACTATTTAAATATCCGACTAAAACTACACTACCCCGTATATATTGAACTTCAAATTTAACATGTATCAATAGCGCAATCAATGCTTAACTTGAAAAGTGCTGCTAGAATCCCGTGTTTTATGTTGCTTTGATGCAACATACCGTTTTCCGTGCAAACTGGATAAAATTTATGAAGTTTTTTTTTTGAGGACCGGATGAATAACAATTTAATCGAGGAGAATATAGGATTCTAGCAGCGATTTTGATTAAACTGAGATGCTTTGCCTTCCCTTGATATGTTTATTGTGGAAACCGCAATGTAGTGTTGTTCTATCTTATTGTTTATCAAGGAATATACGTAAGCTATTTATAGTTATCACGTGATAACGCACCGACGTGGCAGTAATGTACTACCCGAATTTATTGCATTGTCATCTATTTCAAAGGATAATACTAAGTTTTTGGACTGATTCAAAACAGTTATTTAATCTAACGATTTTGTATGTAACTGTAACGGTCAAAATAAGACGCTAAATTGCCCATCTGCTTTCTTAACCTCCCCGCGGACCACCACCAAATATGAGTTAACCATAATAAACTGAATTCTTTTAATCGGAGTAGTTTCATTCACAAAATTCAACATATCTTTATCAGCAATCTATTAGAAGAGTATGGATTTGTGTACTAGTAAATAGGTAGAAACAAAAAGACTCGTATTTTTAAACTAATCTTTAATAGGGTAAATACACAGCAAAAATAGTTTCTTTCCAAGGACATTAAGGGTAAAAAAAACTATGTTATGGTTCATTAATAAAACATCCTATTATTTCATAAAAAAAGGTTAGCTTGTGCGATATGTGTTACAGCAAATATCTAGGAATAAATGATATTTAATTTGACAACTTTTTATCTGACCAAGCTGTACTCTTGATGCAACGTCGCTTAATATACAATTGATGATTCTCAAACTTGTTTACAATCTTAACTGAGTATACCTTATACTATTACAAAACCTTCCAAGTTATTATAGTTACGTTGAACCCTCTCTCTCTACCTTTCTCTCTCTCTTTTACTTTGATATATTACAATAAGAAACAATAGAAACATCTATCAATTGCGAACTTCTACCTTTGCATTCTTTTTTAGCTCTAACAATCTTTTCCAGGGTGCACACGATACTGTAGAAGCACATATTTTCGTTGGGTTAAAATTTCGTTGTTTTTTAGCCAAATAAAATTTCGTTGGCATTTAATTTCGTCATACCGTAATCTCTAAAATGTATCACGTATCAACTCTGTTTTTATTAATTCATGTACTTGGGTTAAAAATTCGTCATGGATTTAATTTCGTTTATTTATACTGCCAACGGAAATAACGAAATTAAATCCTCAACGAATATTTCTGCTTCTACAGTATAAGGCAATTGTTGTTCTCTTCATCAAATCATTATTCATTTAATGATTAATAAATAAAAAGTTTAAACAAAAGAATATGAAACGAAACATTCATTATCTAACTGATCATTTCGTATTCTCCAGGAATGTCTATGTTTTGTGCATTGCGTGTTGTTATGTGACTATAATCATCATTCTCTTCGAATGGGACATGGTCATAGTCCGGTTCTACAAATACCTCAATAGGGTCTCCATGTAGATGATTGTAAACAGAATTTCCTTTAAAGTCATTACTTTGGGTTTGATTGTAATTCGGGTGCGGAGTCGAAGTCTGCGATACCTGGACATTAATAATTGTAAACTTGTATTTGTAGAAATGCACAAGTATCAAAACAGTAGATTGCTATGAAAAATATCAATAGAAAAAAAATAACAATATGATAAATCTTAGATATATAGTTACCAGGACGGATCCCGTCTCTGTGAAATCTTCTCTGCGATTTTCGGACCTGCTGCAATCACCAAACGCATATTACAACAGAACGGAACATAGTTATCATCAGATATTTTAATTGATATCTTGAATTTTCCTCGTTGATATGGTTTGTAGAAAGAGATAGAGAGATAGAGATAGATAGATAGATAGATAGATAGATAGATAGATAGATAGATAGATAGATAGATAGATAGATAGATAGATAGATAATTTAAAGAAGTATACACTTTCTAAAATTAATCCTGTAAAACAATTTTTAAGTCGTTTTTTTTATTTGTACGGTATAAAGGTTCGATACTTGTAGCAAGATGTACAATACGTATGTTTATAACATAGTTTTACCTCGCTTGGTATCGGTTGCTGTACAGAATCATGATGAAGTAAAGCAACCCACAAATTGCAACTCCTAGCACAAATCCAACTGTCCCAACTCCAAATAATAATGGAGAGTTGTCGATCCTTTCATCTAAATTTTAACAAGAATTGAAAAAAAAACCATGTTTTCAGTTTCATCAAAACGTATGTACTTAGTCTACATTTACCAGAGGGTTTATTTTTAAGATCTGCTTGATTCCTTTAACCATTTAAAATAAAACAAAAACAATTATAAAATACTTAAAAAAGTGTAATACGTTTTTGGATAAAGTAAATGTATATATGTGTGAGATAGTTTTATACATGTATATGCGTGTAATTTTGAAATAAGAATGCATTTTTCTAACCTGTTAAACGGGTGTTTGTCCTTAATAAACACTGGTGCCCTGTCTTACACTGACACAGTCCGGTTGTCTCATTACAAGTAGAATTAACATTCACACTAACACACTGGCTGACACTGACACAGCGCTCTCCTATTCCACGATCTAGACATTGTCATAAAATGAAATCAACATGTAATTAACAATTACATTAAAGTAGAAGTAAGGTTTGTCCATATGATAGTTACGTTGATTTAAAATAACACAGCGTATCCAACGTGTAATTACCATGTAAATATTCGCCTTCACAATCTAAATCAATGTTGAAATTCTTAATGGTACCATTTGAGCACAATGGTTTGAGAGGAAACTTATATGCAGTTGATGTAAAGCGAATTTTCATATTTATGATTTCATATTCACTATCGCCCAAATCGGAATATCGTGGCTTTGTTGAGTTGATAGAACAATTAATCTGACATTCTTTAGAATTATCTACAAAACAAAATGAATATATAATATTTTTTCATTATTTAAGCATAGAAAGTCTTAAAATAAATAGAATAGAAAAAATAGAATAGTATACTCCCAATTACCCACTCTATCATTTGGTTTTTAATAATAAAAATAATAATCTCTCAAAGGATAACGTCTTTTTATTAATAACTTGTTTACTGTTTTTCTGTTATCATTTTGTGTAGTACTTTGATGTTTAATTTTAAACAATCAAAAAAGGAAATAATACTGTAACTCTCAACCAAAACCTGTACCAAAGAAAATCCTTTTGAAGTCATCCTTCCGAAAAGAACACGCCACCTCTTTATTGTTGTAAAATGATAACACATCCTGAAGGCAAACAGACCTGATGCAAGAATAAAAGAAATAATTAAAAACAGTAATGTTTACAACTATATTAGGTGGTTTATAACTATTATATATAGTTTAGTTTTAGCAGACATTTGCCTTTTAAAGAAAGTTTAATGGTCAAAAATTTACCATAAGGTCTACCCAAAATTTTAAGACATGATTTGTTTAGCTGTAGAATAATAATTAGTAAAGAAAAAAATCACATATTTTACCTTTCGAATTATGGTTTTTTTTCTATAATTTTAAATACAGGTCTTCTCGTAACAGAGTTGAATACAGTCTAAAAATGACCACGACTATTGAACCCTCTTAAGAAATAAACGGTAAAATTGATGTCCCTTTAAGTTTTCCAAATAATATTTGAAATAGCGATATTTAATAAATTGAACATTATTAAAAAAGGGATTGTCGAAACATACACATCGTTGTCAATTTGAACAAACACAATATAATGTTTGGCAAAGAAAGTAACCGGGGGACATATGCTGGAAGTCCTAATGGCCCTGTCAATCCTCAAGGATCCCCAGAAGAAAGTGGTCAAGAATTGTGTATTATGCAGGCTGTTTTACAGGATTTTAAAAAGGCGCGTTGGATGTTGTTTTGGTAGGAATATATTCCGCCTCCCAGCAACTTTACACTCCCAACTCGAAGTATTTAGATTTTTTTTAAAGAACAATGTCGATGCGATGTTAAAAAATGTATCAGATGTAAAATTACACTGACCAACAGACATGCTGCACAATTTACGTTTCTGTTTTAAGTTGGAATTACATTTTTAAGCGAATAACGATTTCAACTGTAATTTAGACAACATCCGAGAAACGGGGCACCGTAGCCTGGCTATTGCTTACGAAATGAGCAATGCAAAGAGCCAAAGAGCCAAACTATTGATATGAGGCGTCATTGAAGAAAATCATTTGTAGGTTCCCATCATTTACTTAATCTTAAAGGAATGTGCGCCTTTCTTGTACATTTAAGAATCATAATGTAAACATTCTTCGAAATGGCTTGTTTCTGTTTGAAACTAACAAGAACTGTTGTCATAAGATAAAAAAAGCATTAATTATGAGGTTATACATTTTGTTTTGTAAGCAAATTACGCAATCAAGAAAAATGCCTTTTTTAATTTATACAATGAATTAGAATTGCCTCTCATGATTTTGTTTTTCTATTTGATAGTAATCTCTCGTAATATGAGCTCCTTTTTAATGTTATTGTAAAAAACGGTGTTTTCGAGGTTATAAAAATATGTGTCATTTTTATGAATGAGTTAAGGTCAAGATCTAGTAAATGATTCCAGAATGGTGTTTTGGTGCTAGAACCATTATGACATCATAATTGATTAACAGTTGACATCGCCAACGCCTAATGACATATTGCCGCTTAATGATAGAATTGTATCATTAAGCGTCACAAATGCACATCAACCCTAACGCTTAATGAAACAAGCAAATATCTACACCCTCAACCGCTAATGATACAAACTTTTTTATCATTAAGCGTTGCAGTCGCACCCTTTAATGATACAAAATTGTAAAATTGAAAGCAGTCTGTTATGAAACAACACTATTTCATTTCCCTATATTTGCTCAGCATAAGTTCTTTATCAGTTATGAAACTTGAGATAGATAGATAGATAGATAGATAGATAGATAGATAGATAGATAGATAGATAGATAGATAGATAGATAGATGATGATAGATAGATAATTTTGGATCCACAGTTAGATATTATCACTCCTATTGATGTACAACTGTTCCTCGGGCTGCAGAAGACTAATGACAATAGTACTTAATTTTTAAAAACGATATGAATAGTTGAGTCAATTTCATGGGGTTATCTTTTGTAAAACAAACATAACCGGCGAAGTTTGAACCTCTGAACGATTTACATTATCAAATACAATTTCTGTTAACACTTGAGAGAGAATTAGGTGGACTTGCTACATTTTAACTGGGGTTTTCGTAGAAAAAATCCGATATTAAAATGGCGAGTGGGCGGCTGCCTATGGAGTACGAAATTAGTCTTGCAGACCAATTGTACATATAATAAAGTAGTGCATATTACTTGGATATTACTTGGATTTTGATTTTGGATAATTTATGCAAAATAAAAAAAACCCAAAAAACAAAACAAAACAAAACCTGTTGAACTTACCGTGCCGCTCTCCATAACGTTTTGCAACTTAACCTCTATCCTACCCAGTACACAGTATCCTATCCATTCTATCCTATCAGATGAAAATTTTGGAATGACATTTTCAAAAAACGAAAATTTTTGTCAAATCTT
This sequence comes from Magallana ariakensis, assembly GCA_020458035.1. Classification (NCBI taxonomy): domain Eukaryota; kingdom Metazoa; phylum Mollusca; class Bivalvia; order Ostreida; family Ostreidae; genus Magallana; species Magallana ariakensis. The sequence continues at coordinate 26,404,533 of CM035820.1, forward strand.
CACATAAGACATTTTTGAGCAGAATAATTTATTTCAGCTTTGTTATATAACTTATAAAACATATATTTTCAAAAGTTGTAATTTAAATTTCCCTGAAGTTTTAAAACAAGATTACCATTTATATTTCGTTCTGTAAAAACAATTCTGGAAAATGTTTGAACTCAAGCTCAATTTTGATTGGCTGATCGATGCAGCATAGGATAGATAGTATAGAACAGTTTTATTCTATCTTTTATTCTGTATCTTGTATCCTGCATTCTGTATTTAGCATCCTATCCTATTCAGTGTAAACTTAATGGATAGCGGCATTGCAGTCATTTTCGTGCAAAATATAACATATGGGGTACTTGCATTATATTACAGTAAGCTAACCCTACTCTCCCGATAACTCCTCCTACAGTTTTTAAAATAAGAAGGTTTTGTTTTGCAGATCAATTGTACATATATCAGAGATGTGCATATAATTTGGGTTTTGGTTTTTGATAATTTTTATATGAAAAATACCTGCTTTGATCATTTTTTACGAATATAGGGTACCCTTATTATCTAGATAACTCCTCCTACAGTTCTCAAGTTAAGATTTTTTTTGTTTTTTAAATCACTTAAAATTACGTATATCAGATATAGGCATATTCAAGAATTTTGATTTTTAGCAATTTAAGCGGAAAATACCAGCTGTTGAACTTAGTCATTTTATTGTATAATATTTCAGATATGGTACCCTTTTTGTCCAAATAACTCCTTCTACAGTTTTCAAGATAAGATCTTTTTTATATTCTTTATTTTTGCAGATCATTTGTTTGAATATCAAGATGTTCATATTACAGTGGGGCTTCATATATCTGTCTCCGGGATCATGAAACTGTCTTAAATCTTAAGTCAGACTTAAGTCATTAAATTTGGATTTAAATTTTTAGATTGTTCTTAAAGTGGATCACAAAAATGACTTAGGGTTAAGTCTGAAATATTGTTTTAAATCTTAAGACTGCTACTAGGCAGACTTAAGTATAAAAATTGTTACTATGTAAGTTCAAAATGGCGGCAATCGTTGGATTTTTAAGAAGAAACGATCAGCAAAGACGGCGGCTCCCTCGTCCTCGGGTTTTCTATTTATAGTCTAGGTTTTTCCCTTTGTGGACTTGCTATTGAAGTTATTATTTCCCTTTGTTAAAGTGAAAGTGTGTAAACACGTCTGTATAATGACTGACATGTTATCCAGTAGGAAACTATACTATACTCTGTCCCGAGTTTTTGCTTCCACCACTTTTTGCTTGATATTTCGATAATCATAAATACCTTTGTGCTCAAACTATGTTCATCCACTAATATGAAAAATGTCCAGATTATCTGTTTTGAAACGCCCCCTCTACCGCTTCAGGTTTCAATACACATCCCAAAATAGAAAGTCTACGGAGATTTAGCATTGCATCAGCCATTATTACGCCCGGATGATAACGTTGAAAAATTGTGCGAGGTGTCCCGAGAACTTCCGAATGGAGAAAAGATGTAAACATTTCCCATTATAAATCTCCGTAAGAAATTTGTTTTCGTTCCTGTGAACTTTTATGAGTGAAAAATGATAATTTGTCAATGAAGATATCTTGGATATTTTTCCTTTTATCGATTTCAACAGCATTTCTTTCACAGGTATGTGTATTTTTATTAAAAATCATCAAAAAGTGATGGAAGCAAAACTTGGGACAGACTATAATATTTGTGTGAAGCATCTTTTAAATATAATTTTCGAACTTTGTGATATATGATAATATTTACGATGCAGCCGATAGGAATCTTCAAACGAATAAGAGTTCCACTTTTAACAAATTCGGTCGAAAAATCGCGTGAGTTACTATGACGTTTAAGCTTAGACAAATCTTAGTTAAGTTTTTTCTTAGATCGTTTTGTGATCCACTTAAGTAAGCAATCTTCACTAAGTCTAAATCTTAGATTTAAGACAAAATTCTAACTTAAATTTAAGACAGTTTCATGATCCCGGAGCCTGGACGCCAGAGATCCGGACGCTTCAGTTAACGGACGATTTTATTTGGAAACAGATTTTTTATACGTTATTTTGTCCCATATATCCGGAACTTTGCGTTCCGGATCTGGACGGTCTGTTTTTACCATAAAACACGGTTTACCTATAAATTTTGCTTCGTTTAACCGGACGGTAAGATTTAATGGTTCTCCGATTAATACTATAGAACGATTAGGCCAGTAAATTTAGTTTCACGCCTTTTCATCTGCTAGCCCCCATGAGTAGCTGGTATAAACACTCTGACTTCCCAAATCACTTTCAAATATTACGAACATTGCTTGTTAGACAGGATTAGTCACGCTTAACTGCATCTTTACACTGTGCACCTGTCAAGTGACACCACTTTTTAAAACACTCCTCTACTTCAGAGGAAGAATGTGCTTAATAAACTTTTTCATAGCTTTGTGGTATTTATATTCAAAAAAGTTATTTTAAACGAAGTGTCTCATGAATGCCTTGTTAAATTAAGCCGAAATCTGAAGTTTAGGAAGAAAACAATAAGGAAAGCATTTCAATTGATCAGAAGTGCATTGGTGGAAAATTGACGTGTGTAGATATAGATTGTTAAAAACCTAACGTAAATAGGCTCATTTCACACTCAAAAACAATATATTTAGCTACATTTTGCTATTATTATAATTTGGTTAATATTTTCTAACTAAAAACAATGTGAAGCAGGTTTTCCTTGTATTAAACAGGTGAATATCAAAGGGAAAATCTAATTTTTTTGCTATTTAGTATGAAAGGCAAATAAAACAGTATTAACACCCATTAAAACATATCAATTATCATTTATGACAAAAATAGACTCATTTCAGATATTCGGAAGCCTCACCAATCCGGACGATTGGACTTGGGATCGAAATAATTCGGATAAATGAGGCTTCACTGTACTCAAACTTTAAGTTTTGAGAAAACATGAGAAAAATACCAGTTGTAGAACTTCATTTCTTAACAAATTGTTGTATGTAGCGTACCCCATTTGGCCGGATAACTCTCGTAGAGTTTTTAAGATAAAGCTAATTTTTGCAGTTCTATTGTACGTATACACAAGATGTGCATATAACTTGTATTTTGTTTTGGTGAAATACCAGCTACATGTATTGAACTTAGTACTTATTTCCATTATATTGCACACACGGTGCATCATTTGTATAGATAACTCCTCATGGAGTTTTGAAGATATGAAGCTATTGTCAGTTCAATTGTACAGATATCCACAATAGAGGTAAGAATCATACTTTTAGTTTTTGATAATTATGATATAATACTTAAACGAAATTCTGACCATGATTATTTCGGGTCGGGACGGCCTTAGGTAGTGTTTATCAATTCAGGGCATTGTTCCCACAAAAGAAAACCCGGATTTCTGTCACATTGACAGGTTTCCCTTGTTACGTTTTAGGTTACATATATTACATTACTGTGTATTGCCATTGTCATTGCTCTGAAAATAAAATGACTTAAGTATTTATACAGCTTTTTATCCAGTATTATCACCTTTCTGTATTTCAATTTGTTTTGTATACGGTATTACAAAGTTAATACAGATTGTTACATATAGAAAGTCACAGTGCAATCCTATGTCATCTGCATGTAGAAATCATCTGCAGTATATACATACATATCACATTTATTAAATTGTGCATTCGTTTCTGTAGATATTGTCATAAATGAAGCTATTTTGCTATATCCTTGATACCTTTATATTCAAAATGTGTGCAGATATAAATATAACTTCGAAATTACAGTGTTTGTGGAAAAAAAACAAGCGTGATCTAATATTTTGAATAATGTAATTCTAATTTATATATTACAATGATTTGGGAAGATTTGTTTACTACTATTAGACTGCTTATTGTAAAATTCAAGAAGAAATATGACACAACACTATTATTATACTCTGAATGAAAAATTCAAATATTTGCATATCTCTAATTTTATAGTACTTCTAGCAATTGAGGTAACCAGAACAAATCAACTATTAATATAATTATTACATATTCCGTTATCATCGGTTCAAAATGCAATGTTCACATTGAGGACATAGTAGAGAATGCGATGAACTCATGAAAATCCCAGTGTGATACCTAAAGTTAAAAAAGATAATTGTGGTGTTACTGCGTTGCAAGTTAACGACAGTGAGGCCTGAAATGCATATAACTATATTATGATTGTCTTTATACACAAGTAAGTAAATCAGCACACATATAACCCTCTATATCCAGTTAAATTAAAATCATAGCTTATGGGAGACTAATTTTTAGGAAATATAAATAACAGATTTACGGACAGGGCTTTCATCAATCTCATTTAAATACAGATCTCAGCAATAGCACATAGCGCGCTGCGCTATTAAAGATATCTGTATTTTAATCAGATTTGGCTTTCTTTCCATTTAAATCCACGAGTTTATTTATATTCTGACAAACCAACTTATGGAGCTCATGCTACCAAGGGTAACGCTCTTTGAAATTTGTAATTGCATTTGCATTCGATATTTTTGAATAATTTGTAGAATTTCAAAATTACATAAAGCATATTTTTTTCGATTTAAAATTACTTATAATATGTATTTTTCGAATTAGGTTATTAATGATGGATGAATGTCGATAAAAAGCATTCTATATAATTCCAATAAGCAAATAAATTGGGAGAATGTAAAAGGATAATATGAAGATTTTATGATAGAAAAGGAAGTAGCGCTCAAAGTTTCCTATCCCAATCTTGATGTTTTAAATCTCTTTGAACATATAATAAAAACTAGAAATAAAAAAGAAAAACGTCTTAAACTAAAGATAATAATATTATTAAATTTATGAATTTTAACCCCCAAAGAAGGGTCATTGATGTTTCCGAGCCCGATGATTAAAATTACCTTATAACGAGTACTAGTATTAATTTTAAGTATGGCCAGCATCTCTCTAACTAGAGATGGTGCTATCACACTTGATTCACAGTAGTTGACCACATGAAGTTTTAGCTTCCAAATACTAATGATACAGTTAATATTACTATTAATAAAATTCACCTTGATTTACAAATTGTGTTTAAAACTTGAATCTTTTGATTTAAATATACCTGTCTATCATCTATCTAAATGCAATCTGTCTACCAGACTGAAGCTAGCAGACAATAACAGGACCTTTAGATGTATCCATTACAAGTTCGAGTGAGCTAAAAGGACCGTTGTATATGCCATAGACTCCTTCTAAAGCTTGTAATGAATACATCTAAAGAAAGTCTTCCTCTAATCCATAGTGTTTATAGTTTTTCATCCATAGTGTTTATAGTTTGTGCTCAAAATCGAAGGAGATATTAATCATTGAAATGAGTCCAAATTCCTGGGAACCACCTCGTGATAACCCGGCTTGATTTCCAGGTACATGATTTCTTCTTTGTGAACTATTTGGGTCCTATACAGCTAGCAATACTCTAGCGACAACATCGTTAGCAGATATAAACACTTAAATTTCATTTTAATTTTTTTCAAAATGTTTGTTTTTATTAAAAATGTGTTTTATTTTTTTGTTGGTGACGGTAAAGGCGCAGTTTTATTACTATAAATTGTACCTTTCCACTTGTTACACTACATTTTTTAAAAAAGCGTCTATGAAATTATCAGTACCATAACGTATGACCCGTAGACCAAGATCAGTTGTTAATTGACTTTCTATAATATACTTAATAATCCTTATCCAAGCGGGCTTTTCTGCCTTCGAAGTTGACAAACATCAAGATATACAATTTATTCATGCATTTATCATCTTGATATTAATTATAATATGCCAACGACAAAGCAAAAATAATTTCTGTTCGAGTACTCGCAGTACTTTAATGATATTTCTTATTTGCAACTAGCATCTACGGGCTTAGTGGCTGCTGTTAGTGATAGCTAGCTTCAGCCTTTTTGTCTGTCTCTAAGTTTCATCATAAATATTACTAATGCTGAGCGAATACTTGAATAGGGAAATGAAAATGTATTATTTCATTATAAAGCCCATATTCACAATAGTGGATTTGTTGCGGTACATGTTAATGCAAATAAGTTTCAATAAATTAATTTGTATAAACTACCATTGATGCTTAGAACACAACAATATGTTCCTTAAACATGCAGTTGATTAATGAAATAGTAAAGAAAATGTAAAAAATGAACACATTTAAGTACATGTATATTTATACAATTTACATGAATCTGTAATTCCAATACAGCAATTTAAAGCTAAACATCGCCCGTGGGTGGTCACACAGGTATATAAACCCTTCGACTTTGTTACACCCGAATGCACACCTAAAACTTCTGTCCGACGTGTAGTATTCTTTTCGTGGTCTTTAGATTTTATGCTTTAATTTCTTATTTTATGTGCATCTATACTACTATATTAAAATAATAGACTCGAATTTTTGGACTTTAATACCGAGAAATCGGAAGAGTACTGTCTTTTGTTTTATATATTTTAAAAAGCATTGGTACTTGAAGATTACCAATTTGTTTTTATTTTTTCTCAATCAAGCTTCGCTAATTAATAATCAACGAAAATTTCTTTTAAAAATCCGGAAATCTTCTGGATTTTTTGGATTTTACAATCTTGCGCATGCGCATTACATTTACGCTAAATCACGGGAGGCTCTTTATTTTATGTTTCCACAATATCACATTTGCATTGATAAACTCAAAAACAATAATGCAAATACGTCTAAATTTTCATTGAAAGTTTGCTACATGAATATATTTCGTTCATCAAAGAAAATACGGGGATAACTCTAAATCAGTGCATTTGATATGAGAAATCCCGAGAGTTCCGAATGTCTACATGGTGTGTAAATTTGAAGCGAGTAAAAAACGTTGGTGAAAAAGTGTTGAATTCTTCATTAATATGAATTAAATTTTTAGATGAAATGTATTTACAGCCTCAAAATGGTTTGTTATGAATAATTTGACTGTTATTTTCAATAAAGCTTCATTAATTTTCTCAAAATCGGAGCGATTCTGCAGTTTTTTGCTACATTACGGGTATATGGGAAGCATTTTAACTGTGGTGAAGGCCTGTCCCGAGACACAGTTAGATTATTCTATTAGAATAATATTAGATTATTCCGATATCATATGCAATGTCAACCCGTGCACGCACGGGTCAAAGTCTAGTATTCTTTATAAATAATGCATTGACCTGTTTATTTGATGCTAGTATTCTCCAGGCTTGAAAAAAGTGCGTAAAATTTGATGATCTCATCAGGATCGATTAACACAGCTAGGTCTTCACACAGGTGATAGCTCTACAGCGAAATTAAACTGTTAAGAGGTCTACGGCTGATATGCGTGTTGCATGGATAGCGGTAATGAAAGGAAAATATGGCGGACAGTGCCTAGTATATACGAGCGGTGTTCAGATTAACAGTATAAGGTTAGGTATGGATGCATAGGTAGTAATTACATAGATTAAAATGAAATGCACTCAGTAAAAACACAATTTTATAAATTTATAAGTTTTTGTATATATTATCGAATTTTCTACATTGATTATATATATATATATAGAAATGAAATTGAGCGAGAGATAAACCCTACCTCACAAAGACTATATTCTTCTTCAAAACGCCTATTGCTAAGATAAGAATTCCACCTAAAATGGAATTTACGTCAAGTTTGTAGTAACATTTGACAATGGTATACTGAATTTTTTAGTTTTAGTGCATGAACAATCGCTGGTGATTTATGAAAGAACATGTTTACTTAACATAAACTGCGACGTATTTTTTTTTAAATTGAAGCGATCAACGCTGGTGTTAGATTGCTTTGCTTTTATTTTTCTTCAATGTGATGCAACTTAAATGCACATTCTTTTCAAACAATGCATGTGTCCGTTGTACATATAATAGATAATCAATCTCGATAAATGGGGAATAGAAGCAAAAATGAATTATAATAGACTACTTACATACAAAGTTTCGCTGTGTAGTCATTTTTCTCGCTCAAACGAATATAATCATTCTACTATAAAATTATGCAGAACACAAAATAAAGGCATTAGAATAGGAAGACAAGCATCCGTCGTTATATTTCAACCCACACACGTACCGGGAAGTGAAATATGTGCTAAACACAGTAAGTACTTACAGTGTCTGCATAAATTTTAAACATGAACGGTTCTTCAAAATTTACATGTACATGTATGGCATATCAACCGTTGCAATATTCGATCTTTTCCATTTGTATTGTATAAATTTTCATTTGTATTGTATAATTTTCCATTTGTATTCTATAATTTTCCATTTGCATTGTATAAATTTCATTTTATTTTATTCCAGGTTATTGTTAATACACTTTTTGTTGCTTGTATTAATAAATAAGCAAACTTGTTGGCGCAAAACAAATAAAAGCATTTCATAACAGAATGTTCAACTATTTCTTCCACACGTTCACCCTTTTTTTCACCCAGACAAATTGACACAAACAAAAAATTATTTCTTGCTGGGATTTAAAATTGGAAAAATTGGACATACTTTATCCATTTGGAAAGTTTCGGGAATACCTCGCAAATATATCATAATCATTAGGGTACTCGGGTACAAAATTACAGTATACTTTATATATATATAGTAACTGTTGGCAGTAAAATGAAACATGTTAACACGCCATTTTCTCCAATGACTGATAAAATAAATTGTAATTAACGACAATTATATTTTGCAATATTTTTGTGATGTTTCATACAATTACATAATATATATTTAAAATAGGTCACTGAAATAGACCCACATCGCTACCAAACGTCGAGAATATTCATGGCACCCACACATGTATATGTCTTGGGATATTTTGGTCAGAAATTAAATCATAAATTATGTGTACACGTATTGTTACACCATTATATTTTTCATAATCGGATATCAGCTTATTAAAGTACATGTACATGATTCAGCAAGCGGAAGTTTCTTAGACTTAAAGAACTTATATAAAAGCTATAATTGCTTTTTCTCAAATCGTATTTTAATTTTATCGGACATCAGACGTCAACAAGTCTGAGCTAACAACGACTCGTGTCAGTATTCCCGCGTATAACAAGCAATTCACTAATAATTTATTTTTGACAATTGTCGTAATATTTTGAATGATTATTATAACTAAATTTCATTTATTTATTAACGGAATTACAGCAAAGAAAAATCATTTTGCATCAGAAATTAACATAAAGACAAAATAAGTGACATCATAATTTTTTTTAAATATGCAGGGCACAGATACATGCATCATACAAAACGTGTAAACATACGTAAACATACATAAATGAGTCTTCCCATTAACAAAAAAAAAATATTCATTGATCGTTAGTTCAAACAACAGTTTCAATATTTGTGTTATAAAAATGGCAACTTCGATTGACAATAAAAAAGAACAGTTCATTCTTCTTTTCAGCTGATCACTCTATAGTCTCCAGAGATCTTGTGTTTTGCATTGAATGGGGTCACGTGACTGTAGTCGTCTTCCTCTGTGACGTGTTGTGGGACGTCGTCATCATCCGACTGTACAGAGAGCTTGATAGGGTCTTCATGTAAATGGTTATAAATTTCATTTCCTTCTTCTTCTTTGTTGCTTATTTCATTGCAAGCTGGGTTGGAGTTCATAGTTTGGCAAACTTTGAAATTTGTTTTCCAATTTATTGTAAGCATTTTTATTGGCTTTGACGTACATGTATATACATACAGTACCGTCAACGCGGATCCCGTATTTTCCGCGCACCTCCGCGGTCCGAATTGCAACGCGGTTTAAGACAGGTGTCTCAGTTAAAACCGCGTACCCCCGCGGTAGAGTCGTTCAGCAAATCAAAACCGCCGCGGTCTTGACGATCAAATACAGGTAAAGAAAAGTATCGGACTAAAACGCCAGTTATCTCCCTCGATAAAAAAATAATTGACAGCTACAAGTGACTATATATATAATATTATTAGTGGAAATATTTAAACCACAGACGATATATTTTCAATTTTTTTTTAAAACTTAAAGCGTGTGTTTAAAATCATTCATCGATGCTATTTCATTTAGTAATTTGACGATGTATTTTTACAAACTATTAATATTCATTCATACTTTATTTCCTCCTTAAGGAGATAATGAAGATACATACAAATTATACGTTCTCAGAAAACATCAAATAATAAGGAAAAATGTGAAAAGAAAAGAAAAAATGACTATATATATATATATATATATATATATATATATATATATATATATATATATATATATATATATACTTAAATATATTACACTATTGTTCACAAACAGCTCGCCAGAACTGTAAGTTATGACCTCACACTACGTTTGAACGGAGGGCTCTGAAGTATTGGGCGGCACATGAACGTATTATTTAAAAATGCATATGTTTACCAGTCGGATTTTATATTTTTTCTTCAATCTTTTTAAATTGTGAAGAAGTATTGAAACTTTTCTGTTTTATCTATGCAAACTCCATACCTGGTAAATCAAATTATTGAAATGCTTTTGCCGATCCACATTTGTATGTCCGTATGATCGAGTTTCAACAAACTTTCAGCCAGTTTGCAATGATTATCGTATTATAGAAAACAGAAAGTACACATTTACGTGTATTATATTAACTATATTCGTATTTTGTATGTATTTTATTATTTTAATCTACTTGTTCATGGGCAAGGTTTTCTGTGCAAGTAATATAATACACGGTCTGAAAAACAGCGCGCTACCCCGTTAAGGTTAGAATATTCGCGAAGCGGCTCACGGCAATTTAAAGTTGCGAGGATATTTTTCAGGTTGACATCAGAGTTAGGTAGATAATATTAAAATAATTAGTGTTGTTCTCTTATTTTAACCTTATAAGCTTGTTATATTACTACTTCAAGGTGTTTATTCTTTACAAGAAATGGAAGGAGGTAAAAGTTTCGTTCTAATAGTTTTCCACTTCAAGTAAAGAGAAAAGAAGTATGCATAACAATGAAGTATTATACACTGTTTATGATGTTTGATTTCAAGTAAAGAGAAAAGAAGTATGCCTAACAATGAAGTATTCTACACTGTTTGTGGTGTTTGATTTCAAGTAAAGAGAAAAGAAGTATGCCTAACAATGAAGTATTCTACACTGTTTGTGATGTTTGATTTAAAGATTGATATACTGTGTTTGTGAAGTTTAATTCGTATACTTCGTTATTTTAAACAGAAAACTCTCTCTCTCTCTCTCTCTCTCTCTCTCTCTCTCTCTCTCTCTCTCTCGTTTAGCTTAATTGAAGGTTTTATAGGTGTTTTTTTAATCCGTTGATTTTCTGCGGAGATGGGAAATGGAACATGCTTTTATGCTTTTATGCTTTTTTTTGCGGGGAGGAACATCTTAAACACCTTTAACAGTTTATAAACGTAGTAAAATGAAACAATTGTTTATTGCATTTGTTACTGTTAGTAAAATCGTTTGATGTATTATGAATTCCTTACGATCCCTCGTTACACGGATTGTCCACCTGCCTCATACCTGTGTATTCTGTGCGTTCAAGCAAGCATAGAGTCATTTCCTCCTGTCTGTGCGATGGTTTCACACCTTTGTGTAAACAATTGGGACTAAAGTCTACAGTTTACTTTGACAGTCATAAAACGTTGAAGATAGGGATGGGGGCTGTTACGAAAAACGTTATTCGCAACTGATACAACATATGTGTAGTAGCTTCATATTCAACACACATAAAATGATATCAATATTATGTAGCATTTTAAAGTTTCATTTTATGCCGTTGATCGTAAGGTAAACGTTCACCGTGTAACATGTGCTTGTAACGGACTAGGTTAACTGTCTTGAACATCAAGAGACTGTGCTGTAAAAGATGCTACAAATTGATATGGAGTCGGAAATGTTTAAAATCATTAAAAAATCTGTATTTATTTTTTTATAGTTTTTATCTTATCCTACATGTAGATTATATTAAGAAAATGATAAAAATGTCTTTGAAATAATAGCTTTATCCACAGTTACATAAAAATTATTACGGGTGCAGATGATTCTTTAATTAAAATTTCTCTAAAATAATTAATAAGGAGTTTTGAAAACGTGCATTTAATACGTAATCATTTAATGGTAAATGAAGCAATACATCAGACATGGCCAGTAAAGAATGACTCTTAATGTAAGGTGGCCGTCTTATTGTCTAATAGCATACAGGTAAACATCTCCGATCACCTTGCTGAACGGTAGGTCACACCGCCGCAGTTTAAACATGGTTGCAGCGAGAACCGCGATAAATTTACAGCGATGGTGTTACGCGGAAAGGATTAATTAACCGCGGGGGAGTGCAGTTAAATACGGGATCCGCGTTGACGGTACTGTATAAACAGTATTTTATCATTTTAAAAGAAAACAAGCAGATAATTTGATAAGTTTTATATGTCATTACCTGAGCAGATTTTCCACCGATATTTCCCGGTTGAATATAAAAGATCTGGTATTTAAAGAGCAAATGCATTATACATATAAAATACATTATGATTAGAAAAAGATTAATAAATATATAGCATAGTTATTTGCGCTTGGTGGAAACATGTAAATATTCAATAATAGATAATTAGCAACCTGGATACACATATGAAAAGTTGTATAGCAAAAAGTAATATACAGTGTTCTTATGATTTGGCTAAAATATTAGTAGAATAAATATTTGATATATTAATTAATGACTTATATGACTTTTATAATTTTTATAAAATTCTTTTGATTTGTTAGATTGTATTATTCAGCCACAAAAAAAATAAACGTTTTATATTGATGAACATGTAAATAAAAACAATACAGCAGATTATCTTAGAAATCGTTCAAATGTATTCGTTTGCTGTGTCATATTATATGTTATATGTACCTTAATCCAGATTGGATTCTCAACCGATTTATGATCAATTTTAGTGCTCCACAAATAGCTATTCCCAACACAAGTCCGATTACTCCACTACATAATAATCACGACAGAGTTGTAGTTCCCGTATGTATCTTTTTAAATTTTACAAAGTAGATGGTATAAAAAAACGTATATGTTACTAATCGAAAACGAGAAAAGGAGTGTCTAGCTGTTATAATCAATTTTTAATTCATTTATTTTAATAATCAATGATTCTGTACAAGACGATGTAGGTTAAATTGACAAAGGACGATAGGAGGATTCCTGGATTAAATTAAGTATATCTATCGTATTTAAATTAAGTTGATCAAAATGAAATCAAAGCACTCGCCTTAACTTACATATTGACGCATTGAAAAACTGTATTTATTTGATGAAAAGATTCCCATATCATAAAATATTTGAATCAAAACCATTTTGAGTCTTTTTTTTCATATTTTCTCAATATTTTACAAATGGTAGAAATTTTGAGAAAAATTGGGCTGTAGTGGTTGTTGACCTTAGTGCTCATTAGATGGACACGGAAAGTAGAAACAAAGGAAAGGTGTCTATATGCATAAGTTAAAGCATTTCGGCGTCATTGGTTGAACAAATAAAATGATTTCCTCAAAATCAAAGTGTCATATATTATCTATTACTCGCGCAAATATCTTTCACAGATTTTGTAATTACCGTCTGTTTATCATATTTTCAGTATTAAATTGGTTTGTGAAATAGCATCTGGCTGACATACATTTTTAATATATGTATTAGTATAAAACAATTGTAGTATTCAGTTCATACATATTATGTTATAATGATTATTTAAAAATCCTTTATAATTAATGGTTGATATTGACGTCAATATCATTATAAAAAATAGGGATTAGCTTAGATTTGCTTAGAGTAAATTTCATATAAATACCATATAAAGATGGAATGGCTGATCCATCTATGATCACGATCGCCGAGAACTACATGCTCGCTCCATGTGGATGATTTAAAATGATTTAAAATGATAATTGGATTCAAAGATAGATCTAAATGCAAGTATAAAAAGCAAAAAAGCTCTTCATTTTGACAGCTTCTATTAATGAGAAATACTACTGATACAAGATATGTTTGTTTTGCGAATACTATTCGTTATGTTAATACTACATGTATTCGATTATTTGTTTATCTGTTTTTGCTTTAGTTTTTTTTTTGTTTTTTTGTTTTTGTTTATTGTTTCGTTTCGTTTTGTTCCTTTTGTTTTGGGGTTTTTTTTGCATTCAAAAGAAAACTCAAAAAGTACAACATTAATTTTAAAGATAAGTCATGATTAAACCAAGGGCTCTGATTTTGATTTAAGACGATATCATATATTGCCTTTAAAGGAACTAGCAGATGCTTCATAAAACACGGAACTAACATTATCAAAGTTTACGTGTTCACAAAGGTCAGAGCGTGACATACACTCCTTGTAGGTTTTATGTATTATATCAAACAAGATACGTCCTAAAGTATGTAGATTAAAAACTTTGATAAGCAGTACTGAAATCAAGATTAAAAACTAAATATTGGGTAAAGTACTTGTAAACTACCAAACTAACTTAGTATAGATCAAGAGTTGTTATACGTTATCTTTGTTGAGCACATATAATGTTAGTTTAATTAAAATTTGATAAAACCTGTAAAATAAATCAAATGACATGAAAAAAAAATACATTAGTCGAATTTTAAATGATCATTTGTCCTTTAAAGGAATCAAGAATTTCAGTAAGGTACTTTCATTCAAATTGCGTATATTTAATTACCATAGACCATCATCACGTGACCTTCAGCACACATACAAACTTCTGTCGTATCATTACACATAGCATTAGGGGTGGTCACTGAGCATTGTATAGCGTTGTCACATGATTCGTTCAGTCCAAGTTCTGTATAAAAACTACACTAGTTTCATTTAACAGTCGTGTAAATACATTCATGTTATGCAGATAATGCATAATTATAAAATATAGAGCTATTATGTAAAAAAGAAAAGAGAAAACGGTCATAATATAATGTTCTTCATATTCTGACTTGTTCATTTTTACCCGGCAAACAAGTGTTTCCATGTTCTATGTATCCATGGTTACATTGACACTTATCACCAGCTCCAAATGTGAAATATATATTGGCTTGCTTCTTTGCAATGTCTAGAATCAAAAAAATAGTTCAACTAGTCCACGTGCTGTAGAAAACAAAGTAATAAAGTTGACCATTGATTGGGATTTGTAGTTTCGTTGTTTAAAAGTGAATGTCTATCTATCTGTCTGTCCGTCTGTCAGTTAGTCTGTCTGTCTGTTCGTCCGTCCGTCCGTCCTTCCATCCATCCATCTATCAATCCATCCATCTACATATTTAATAAAATTTGTATTATTTCACCTGGACCACAAGTGTCCGTCTTCCAAATATACAGATGTCTTTTCTTACACTGACATATCCCACTCATCTTATTACAAGTGGAATTAACACTGACACATTGCTGGTCACTTACACAGTTCTCGCCTATTTTACGGTCTGCTATAAATACAATTCAAATTATACAAATTGTTCGATGAGGGTTATTAAAAAATACAAATCTAAAAAATTGTGTTTTACTTAAAATCAGATAGGTGTAGTTAGCTACTGTCAATTAATAACTAGCTACAAGATGTAAGAATAAGTAATTAGGTTTTTGTAACTGTACGATTTAAAAAGTTAGCTATTAGTTCTATATAGTAACTAGATAGTTATGATTTGTTTCTCGTCGATATAAAAACTGCGTATATGTACAATGCAGTAAAGATGCTGATATCTAAATGTCTTAAACAATCTTGCCGTGAAAATACTCTCCAGCACAGCCAATGGTAACGTTAAAATGGGTATTATTATAATCCCCACAGTCTTTATCTCTCATAAAATTATATAAACTAGACATAAAATAGAATTCCATCTTCGCTATCTCATATGTCTTTTCATTTATGTAAGACAGATTTTGAAAGTGGAGCACATGAATCAGAGGTCATGAGCGTTAGGTCAGTAACCGAAAGGTCACTGGCTCAAACCCCGCTGTGGTCACTTAATGTTGTGTGTTGTGCTCTTAGACAAGGCACTTTATCTACATTGTCTCAGTCCGCCCAGCTGAAATTAGGTACCGGCTTATACTGGGAGTTAACCTGCGATAGACTGGTGGCCCATACAGGGAGAGTCAATGACTCTCAACCGCGTAGCACCACGGAAATCGGGGATATGCACCGGCCTTATGCGCCTAATGGCACGGAAAAGGATTTTAAGACAGATTTGGATAAGTTGAATTATTGAACAATCAATTGGAAGCTTTTCTGTTAAATAAACATGATTTGAGAAAGGGAAATATTTTTACCGTCATTATGACGGTAAAAATATTTCCCTTTCTCAAATCATTAGAATTAGACAAAAATTGGCACAATTATTTATCATCGACATGAAAATTCATTAAACAATGAACAATTTGTTTTTCTAATTTTCATTAAAATCATCACGTCAAACATTCTTTAAAATTTTGTTCTTCTTTTTTGTATGTTAAATGTTACAATTATTGATATTATCTATTTGTATAGTATATTGTTTCATTTGTAATGTATATTTTTTTTTATTTGTATCAATTGTTTAATTCCTCTTTTTATTTAACAGAAAAGCTTCCAAACATTCAGTAAGTCGTTATTGATTTTTATTTTTTTTTTGCTTTGATATCAATTAATAATAGTATACCTTTGATTATGAAAAAATAATTCATATCGTCTTTATTGATTGATCACTGATCTTTGTTGTTGTGATTACGTATATTGGTTACGTAATGTTAATTAAATAAAAATATCCTGTTTGAGAATTTATGAAAGTCCAAAATCACAAATTAAACAAATATCATTTTTAAAAGAAATCCAAAGGCAGAGTGTAAAATTAGTAAGAAGCCCGCATGTCTCATCTTTGACATCTCCTCCCCTTTTTGTAAAGGACTAATCAAATAACTTTAAGATAGAACCGAAATTTGGGGAACTCAAAGACATAAATTCGCAGAGCAAGATACAGGAGAGAATGACCATAATAAATTCAAAGACACACCAGTCAAAGATCTGACCATCAATCAAATAAACGAAAATAAACAAATGGCAATAAACAGGGGATTACTGTGAGAAAGTGATAGGGGAGAGGAGGGAGATGTCAACATGAGAGATCACAAACAGATGCGGCAATGTATTTCTGCAATGATCAAACAAATTGAATTTCAAACATAAAATACCAATCAGTTTACAAAAGAAGACTTAATTCGATATGCATGAAATATATAACAAAGTTGTCTTTATCAATAAAATATACGTATGTATATAACATTGTAGGTAATTTTTAGAAGTGTCAGATTGATTGTTCAATAATTCAACTTATCCAAATCTGTCTTAAAATCCTTTTCCGTGCCATTAGGCGCATAAGGCCGGTGCATATCCCCGATTTCCGTGGTGCTACGCGGTTGAGAGTCATTGACTCTCCCTGTATGGGCCACCAGTCTATCGCAGGTTAACTCCCAGTATAAGCCGGTACCTAATTTCAGCTGGGCGGACTGAGACAATGTAGATAAAGTGCCTTGTCTAAGAGCACAACACACAACATTAAGTGACCACAGCGGGGTTTGAGCCAGTGACCTTTCGGTTACTGACCTAACGCTCATGACCTCTGATTCATGTGCTCCACTTTCAAAATCTGTCTTACATAAATGAAAAGACATATGAGATAGCGAAGATGGAATTCTATTTTATGTCTAGTTTATATAATTTTATGAGAGATAAAGACTGTGGGGATTATAATAATACCCATTTTAACGTTACCATTGGCTGTGCTGGAGAGTATTTTCACGGCAAGATTGTTTAAGACATTTAGATATCAGCATCTTTACTGCATTGTACATATACGCAGTTTTTATATCGACGAGAAACAAATCATAACTATCTAGTTACTATATAGAACTAATAGCTAACTTTTTAAATCGTACAGTTACAAAAACCTAATTACTTATTCTTACATCTTGTAGCTAGTTATTAATTGACAGTAGCTAACTACACCTATCTGATTTTAAGTAAAACACAATTTTTTAGATTTGTATTTTTTAATAACCCTCATCGAACAATTTGTATAATTTGAATTGTATTTATAGCAGACCGTAAAATAGGCGAGAACTGTGTAAGTGACCAGCAATGTGTCAGTGTTAATTCCACTTGTAATAAGATGAGTGGGATATGTCAGTGTAAGAAAAGACATCTGTATATTTGGAAGACGGACACTTGTGGTCCAGGTGAAATAATACAAATTTTATTAAATATGTAGATGGATGGATGGATAGATGGATGGATGGAAGGACGGACGGACGAACAGACAGACAGACTAACTGACAGACGGACAGACAGATAGATAGACATTCACTTTTAAACAACGAAACTACAAATCCCAATCAATGGTCAACTTTATTACTTTGTTTTCTACAGCACGTGGACTAGTTGAACTATTTTTTTGATTCTAGACATTGCAAAGAAGCAAGCAAATATATATTTCACATTTGGAGCTGGTGATAAGTGTCAATGTAACCATGGATACATAGAACATGGAAACACTTGTTTGCCGGGTAAAAATGAACAAGTCAGAATATGAAGAACATTATATTATGACCGTTTTCTCTTTTCTTTTTTACATAATAGCTCTATATTTTATAATTATGCATTATCTGCATAACATGAATGTATTTACACGACTGTTAAATGAAACTAGTGTAGTTTTTATACAGAACTTGGACTGAACGAATCATGTGACAACGCTATACAATGCTCAGTGACCACCCCTAATGCTATGTGTAATGATACGACAGAAGTTTGTATGTGTGCTGAAGGTCACGTGATGATAGTCTATGGTAATTAAATATACGCAATTTGAATGAAAGTACCTTACTGAAATTCTTGATTCCTTTAAAGGACAAATGATCATTTAAAATTCGACTAATGTATTTTTTTTTCATGTCATTTGATTTATTTTACAGGTTTTATCAAATATTAATTAAACTAACATTATATGTGCTCAACAAAGATAACGTATAACAACTCTTGATCTATACTAAGTTAGTTTGGTAGTTTACAAGTACTTTACCCAATATTTAGTTTTTAATCTTGATTTCAGTACTGCTTTTCAAAGTTTTTAATCTATATACTTTAGGACGTATCTTGTTTGATAAAATACATAAAACCTACAAGGAGTGTATGTCACGCTCTGACCTTTGTGAACACGTAAACTTTGATAATGTAAGTTCCGTGTTTTATGAAGCATCTGCTAGTTCCTTTAAAGGCAATATATGATATCGTCTTAAATCAAAATCAGAGCCCTTGGTTTAATCATGACTTATCTTTAAAATTAATGTTGTACTTTTTGAGTTTTCTTTTGAATGCAAAAAAAACCCCCAAAACAAAAGGAACAAAACGAAACGAAACAATAAACAAAAAAAAAAAAAAAAAAAAAAAAACTAAAGCAAAAACAGATAAACAAATAATCGAATACATGTAGTATTAACATAACGAATAGTATTCGCAAAACAAACATATCTTGTATCAGTAGTATTTCTCATTAATAGAAGCTGTCAAAATGAAGAGCTTTTTTGCTTTTTATACTTGCATTTAGATCTATCTTTGAATCCAATTATCATTTTAAATCATTTTAAATCATCCACATGGAGCGAGCATGTAGTTCTCGGCGATCGTGATCATAGATGGATCAGCCATTCCATCTTTATATGGTATTTATATGAAATTTACTCTAAGCAAATCTAAGCTAATCCCTATTTTTTATAATGATATTGACGTCAATATCAACCATTAATTATAAAGGATTTTTAAATAATCATTATAACATAATATGTATGAACTGAATACTACAATTGTTTTATACTAATACATATATTAAAAATGTATGTCAGCCAGATGCTATTTCACAAACAAATTTAATACTGAAAATATGATAAACAGACGGTAATTACAAAATCTGTGAAAGATATTTGCGCGAGTAATAGATAATATATGACACTTTGATTTTGAGGAAATCATTTTATTTGTTCAACCAATGACGCCGAAATGCTTTAACTTATGCATATAGACACCTTTCCTTTGTTTCTACTTTCCGTGTCCATCTAATGAGCACTAAGGTCAACAACCACTACAGCCCAATTTTTCTCAAAATTTCTACTATTTGTAAAATATTGAGAAAATATGAAAAAAACACTCAAAATGGTTTTGATTCAAATATTTTATGATTTGGGAATCTTTTCATCAAATAAATACAGTTTTTCAATGCGTCTATATGTAAGTTAAGGCGAGTGCTTTGATTTCATTTTGATCAACTTAATTTAAATACGATAGATATACTTAATTTAATCCAGGAATCCTCCTATCGTCCTTTGTCAATTTAACCTACATCGTCTTGTACAGAATCATTGATTATTAAAAAAAATGAATTAAAAATTGATTATAACAGCCAGACACTCCTTTTCTCGTTTTCGATTAGTAACATATACGTTTTTTTATACCATCTACTTTGTAAAATTTAAAAAGATACATACGGGAACTACAACTCTGTCGTGATTATTATGTAGTGGAGTAATCGGACTTGTGTTGGGAATAGCTATTTGTGGAGCACTAAAATTGATCATAAATCGGTTGAGAATCCAATCTGGATTAAGGTACATATAACATATAATATGACACAGCAAACGAATACATTTGAACGATTTCTAAGATAATCTGCTGTATTGTTTTTATTTACATGTTCATCAATATAAAACGTTTATTTTTTTGTGGCTGAATAATACAATCTAACAAATCAAAAGAATTTTATAAAAATTATAAAAGTCATACAAGTCATTAATTAATATATCAAATATTTATTCTACTCTGTAATATTTTAGCCAAATCATAAGAACACTGTATATTACTTTTTGCTATACAACTTTTCATCTGTGTATCCAGGTTGCTAATTATCTATTATTGAATATTTACATGTTTCCACCAAGCGCAAATAACTATGCTATATATTTATTAATCTTTTTCTAATCATAATGTATTTTATATGTATAATGCATTTGCTCTTTAAATACCAGATCTTTTATATTCAACCGGGAAATATCGGTGGAAAATCTGCTCAGGTAATGACATATAAAACTTATCAAATTATCTGCTTGTTTTCTTTTAAAATGATAAAATACTGTTTATACAGTACCGTCAACGCGGATCCCGTATTTAACTGCACTCCCCCGCGGTTAATTAATCCTTTCCGCGTAACACCATCGCTGTAAATTTTTCGCGGTTCTCGCTGCAACCATGTTTAAACTGCGGCGGTGTGACCTACCGTTCAGCAAGGTGATCGGAGATGTTTACCTGTATGTTATTAGACAATAAGACGGCCACCTTACATTAAGAGTCATTCTTTACTGGCCATGTCTGATGTATTGCTTCATTTACCATTAAATGATTACGTATTAAATGCACGTTTTCAAAACTCCTTATTAATTATTTTAGAGAAATTTTAATTAAAGAATCATCTGCACCCGTAATTATTTTTATGTAACTGTGGATAAAGCTATTATTTCAAAGACATTTTTATCATTTTCTTAATATAATCTACATGTAGGATAAGATAAAAACTATAAAAAAAAAATACAGATTTTTTAATGATTTTAAACATTTCCGACTCCATATCAATTTGTAGCATCTTTTACAGCACAATCTCTTGATGTTCAAGACAGTTAACCTAGTCCGTTACAAGCACATGTTACACGGTGAACGTTTACCTTACGATCAACGGCATAAAATGAAAATTTAAAATGCTACATAATATTGATATCATTTTATGTGTGTTGAATATGAAGCTACTACACATATGTTGTATCAGTTGCGAATAACGTTTTTCGTAACAGCCCCCATCCCTATCTTCGACGTTTTATGACTGTCAAAGTAAACTGTAGACTTTAGTCCCAATTGTTTACACAAAGGTGTGAAACCATCGCACAGACAGGAGGAAATGACTCTATGCTTGCTTGAACGCACAGAATACACAGGTATGAGGCAGGTGGACAATCCGTGTAACGAGGGATCGTAAGGAATTCATAATACATCAAACGATTTTACTAACAGTAACAAATGCAATAAACAATTGTTTCATTTTACTACGTTTATAAACTGTTAAAGGTGTTTAAGATGTTCCTCCCCGCAAAAAAAAGCATAAAAGCATAAAAGCATGTTCCATTTCCCATCTCCGCAGAAAATCAACGGATTAAAAAAAAACCTATAAAACCTTTAATTAAGCTAAACGAGAGAGAGAGAGAGAGAGAGAGAGAGAGAGAGAGAGAGAGAGAGAGAGAGAGAGAGAGAGAGAGAGAGAGAGTTTTCTGTTTAAAATAACGAAGTATACGAATTAAACTTCACAAACACAGTATATCAATCTTTAAATCAAACATCACAAACAGTGTAGAATACTTCATTGTTAGGCATACTTCTTTTCTCTTTACTTGAAATCAAACACCACAAACAGTGTAGAATACTTCATTGTTAGGCATACTTCTTTTCTCTTTACTTGAAATCAAACATCACAAACAGTGTATAATACTTCATTGTTATGCATACTTCTTTTCTCTTTACTTGAAGTGAAAACTATTAGAACGAAACTTTTTCCCCTTGGGAGGAACACGTGGTGCACCTCGCGGGTTGATGTGATTGACAGGGGTAGCACGTGGACTCGGACTGAAACTGCATGCTGATCACAATGTACTATATTATTTTGTGGATACCAATTTTATGAATATTTAATATTAGTATATTTCAAATGAATGTACGTAAAATTACGCCTGAAACGTCTCTCTCTCTCTCTCTCTCTCTCTCTCTCTCTCTCTCTCTCTCTCTCATAACGATCATAAAAAGAGAATATCTGGATCGACGACACTCATTAATCAAGAAATCCCTTCTGTAAGATAGAAAATGGGTGGTGTTGTACGGTTAGACGAAGTAGTTCGCAATTTAAAAGTTATCTTTTGTCTTGAACAGGTGTGAAAACCCCCAGGGCATGCCGTTTTCTACTTTGTGTTTGCTAATCACTATACACAGGAAATAATCGCGACTTAAACTAAATATACACAAGAAAGGAAATGTGTACATAAATAGTTTGCATTGTATTTTTTGAAAAGTAATTCGAGTTGTATGCATTTAATAACATGTACAGTTTCCCATGTTGTTTTGTGATGCAAAATAATTACCTCCTTCCATTTCTTGTAAAGAATAAACACCTTGAAGTAGTAATATAACAAGCTTATAAGGTTAAAATAAGAGAACAACACTAATTATTTTAATATTATCTACCTAACTCTGATGTCAACCTGAAAAATATCCTCGCAACTTTAAATTGCCGTGAGCCGCTTCGCGAATATTCTAACCTTAACGGGGTAGCGCGCTGTTTTTCAGACCGTGTATTATATTACTTGCACAGAAAACCTTGCCCATGAACAAGTAGATTAAAATAATAAAATACATACAAAATACAAATATAGTTAATATAATACACGTAAATGTGTAATTTCTGTTTTCTATAAAACGATAATCATTGCAAACTGGCTGAAAGTTTGTTGAAACTCGATCATACGGACATACAAATGTGGATCGGCAAAAGCATTTCAATAATTTGATTTACCAGGTATGGAGTTTGCATAGATAAAACAGAAAAGTTTCAATACTTCTTCACAATTTAATAAGATTGAAGAAAAAATATAAAATCCGACTGGTAAACATATGCATTTTTGAATAATACGTTCATGTGCCGCCCAATACTTCAGAGCCCTCCGTTCAAACGTAGTGTGAGGTCATAACTTACAGTTCTGGCGAGCTTTTTGTGAACAATAGTGTAAAACACAATCAAGTATATTTTAAGTATATATATATATATATATATATATATATATATATATATATATATATATATATATGTCATTTTTTCTTTTCTTTTCACATTTTTCCTTATTATTTGATGTTTTCTGAGAACGTATAATTTGTATGTATCTTCATTATCTCCTTAAGGAGGAAATAAAGTATGAATGAATATTAATAGTTTGTAAAAATACATCGTCAATTACTAAATGAAATAGCATCGATGAATGATTTTAAACACACGCTTTAAGTTTTAAAAAAAAATTTGAAAATATATCGTCTGTTGTTTTAAATATTTCCACTTATAATATTATATATATAGTTACTTGTAGCTGTCAATTATTTTTTTATCGAGGGAGATAACTGGCGTTTTAGTCCGATACTTTTCTTTACCTGTACTTGATCGTCAAGACCGCGGCGGTTTTGATTTGCTGAACGACTCTACCGCGGGGGTACGCGGTTTTAACTGAGACACCTGTCTTAAACCGCGTTGCAATTCGGACCGCGGAGGTGCGCGGAAAATACGGGATCCGCGTTGACGGTACTGTATGTATATACATGTACGTCAAAGCCAATAAAAATGCTTACAATAAATTGGAAAACAAATTTCAAAGTTTGCCAAACTATGAACTCCAACCCAGCTTGCAATGAAATAAGCAACAAAGAAGAAGAAGGAAATGAAATTTATAACCATTTACATGAAGACCCTATCAAGCTCTCTGTACAGTCGGATGATGACGACGTCCCACAACACGTCACAGAGGAAGACGACTACAGTCACGTGACCCCATTCAATGCAAAACACAAGATCTCTGGAGACTATAGAGTGATCAGCTGAAAAGAAGAATGAACTGTTCTTTTTTTATTGTCAATCGAAGTTGCCATTTTTATAACACAAATATTGAAACTGTTGTTTGAACTAACGATCAATGAATATTTTTTTTTTGTTAATGGGAAGACTCATTTATGTATGTTTACGTATGTTTACACGTTTTGTATGATACATGTATCTGTGCCCTGCATATTTAAAAAAAATTATGATGTCACTTATTTTGTCTTTATGTTAATTTCTGATGCAAAATGATTTTTCTTTGCTGTATTTCCGTTAATAAATAAATGAAATTTAGTTATAATAATCATTCAAAATATTACGACAATTGTCAAAAATAAATTATTAGTGAATTGCTTGTTATACGCGGGAATACTGACACGAGTCGTTGTTAGCTCAGACTTGTTGATACTTATTAATCACATATTATCGTATGAAATGTGTAGGTAGCGTCAAAAAAGAGGAATAACCATAAAATACATTTTGAATTTTGTTCCAAAGTAGTAATACTGAGCGCAGCGAGGATTAATGGTAACACGTATATATAAGAAAATCAGTGGAAAATGAGAGTTGAATCAGGGGTACTATGGGCTAAAAAAGTACTATCTAGCCCGCGCACAAACTCACTAACTTTGTCCAAGAGTAAGTCTGTCACTTCTTTTCTGTGATGCTTTCTCTCTCTCACTCTCCTTTGTATTAGAGCGTTCCAGAAAGGCCAACAATTCTTCCTGAACTCCACAGTACTCTTTAGCGAGGTTGATCAGTCTATCTCGTTGGAGATGGTAAGATTCCTTAGAGTCTGTAGCCATTTCTTTCATCTCTGCTTCTAACTTCCTACGCACAGTTCTCTGTTTTGGCCAACATTTTGAAACAGACTGTTCGAAGAGAACTCTTCCTGTCTCTGTCAAAACGATCTTCCTTCTGGGACGACCACTTGTGTCCTCTTCTGTTGGATCCATGGTTGCCATGTGTGCTTGTAGAGCCAGTCTTTTTACTGTTCTGGATTAAGCTTGCACACTTGTTTCCATACTTTATTAGTAAAACGATACAAAAGACAAATGAATGGTTGTTACAATACACATACATTTACAGACATAATAACTATGACAATAATGCGACATACCTTTCCGTATACAAATGTATTATTGACTAGAACTGCTTTCCATAGATTTAAGTTTCATCAGCAACCACGTGTTTTGCAAAACCTTCCAAAATTACAACATTAACATTTACTTATACATGGTAAATCTGGTTCGACATTATTCCAAAAATAAAGTTTTTATTAAGGTATGAATCTCCTCCAGAAATTTTAGATATTCACTGTGGTGCTAACGATATAGGCAAAATCCCATTACTGCGTTTTCGCGCAATCATGCAATCAACAATTACAGATTTGAATCGAATTCTTTCCCATACAACTATAGGGTGGTCAAATATGTTGCCAGGACGTCCTGGCGTTTCAGGTACGACGTTAAATCATAAAATCTTGCTGCCGTTAGTTAGACTTAACAATTTTATGAATCGTTTAGTCTCTGTAAATGGTGGGTTCTGTATTAAATACCCAGAAATCCCGTGCCGTGCAAAAGAGACGTTTTGTAGTGATGGTGTTCATCTGTCCAACATTGGTAATTGTCTATTGCTATTTAACTTACAAAGGGCATTGCAACAGACGTGTTTTCCAGAAAAATATATTAACTTTAGTTTGACTCTCCTTGTGGCCACACCTACTTATATATGTTATGCGTCTCTCATTCCACCAAACTTTGTTGGCGGTGGTTGTCTTGTCAATAGACAACCATTTGGCGCTCATTCGAGACGCATTTTTTCTAATTTAGATAGCTTACAACTTCTGCTGAGTATCTGCTCACCCAGTACGAGTATGAATGTTGTCAATGTTTACAAGTATTATGAAACTTCTATAAGGATAAGGTTATAAGGATAAGGTTTATAAGGTTATAAGGATAAGGTTATAAGGATAAGGTTTATAAGGTTATAAGGATAAGGTTATAAGGATAAGGATTATAAGGGTCAATATGTTATAAGGATAAGGATTATAAGGGTAAATATGTTGTAACATTTTATACAAAAATACATATAGAATAAAACAATTCATGAACTTTACACTTGTAATCATTGTCTATAATAATGATTTCTTTTATAACAGTTTCAGATTGTTTTATTATTTATCATGCACTTGCTCAACAAAGTCATTTTGATATTTGAAAAAATATATAGATACATACATTTTCCGCGAACAATTACCAAATTTTTTTGCAAGTCTTATAATTCTAAATAAATGAGGAATATAAAATTGACTATCAAAATTCTTAGCTCTTAGTTATAGGCTATATGGGCCTCACGGCGGTCTCCAAACTTCATGCCGCACAAAATATATTCACCCCTAGGAAATTTCTTGATCCGTCTCATTTCTAGATAAGAGTACCACAGGTGCTTGTGGACAGGACCCCCCCCCCCGATTTAGACCCCCGGGGTAGTGAAAGCTTTTTTGATAGAAATTTTTATAAAGTCAAGTACACAACATGTTTCATATCAAATATCTGAAAATTAATTGAAAATAAACGATTTATTTAAAACAACCCCAACCCCAACACGCATATAAAAAGAGGAAAGGTATGCCACTCCGCTAGGTAACTGTGACGGAAGTAAACATCTGTCGGTCACTTTGGTACGATAAAATCCGAGAAAGTCGATTTAATTCAATTGGCGCGCAAATATACTTCTTGGTTTTTATCCTTCATGAGTGGACATTACGTCAAAGTTACCTAGCTTGCTTCGAAAAACTCGTTTAACATGATATAGTAGGTTTACAGAAAAACGAACATTCATTTTAAAAGCATAATGAGGAAGCGATATATTTACTGCGATAATGTCACCCCGTGCTTGTTGGGTATATAATGCGGATACATGATTTATAGTGCCAAAATGACGAAGGGGTAGTGTTGTAAACAAATCGGTGTGGCATACCTTTCCTCTTTTTATATGCAAAGGGGGGGGGGGTGCTTTACATTAATAGTTTATTTTCCGTTAATTTTTAGATATTTAAAATAGAACATGTTGTGTACATGACTTTAAAGGAATTTTTATTAAAAGAGTCAGCTACACCAGGGATTTAAATCGGGGGGGGGGGGGGGGGGGGGGCTGGGTCCTGTCCTCAAGCACCTGTGAAAGAGTACGTATTCAACTTTATATTTTTCAGTTTAAATTACATGTCAAATCATTTAGCGATATTAGAATAAATATTAGGCATTTCATTTTTAGTAAAAGTTAACCCTTATCGTATAATACATGTACCAGTGGCCATGTGAATTATATAACAGAAACTAGCGCATTCGTCACACCGGCACCGATTTTTACAAACATTCACCTCTTCTTGTTTGGTTCAGATTCAATCATACCTCAATATCTTTTTTCTAAAAAAAATAATTTTGATCTAAAGAAAATATTATCATTCATAATAGAACAGTTTAACTGAATTTTATGTTTATTTTAGTCCATTCCGGCGATTACAGCATGCCTTTCCCGCAGCGAGCATTTGCCATATAAGGTCATGTCAAAATTCGACAAACTTGTAGACTTTACATTTGTGGATTTGTAACAAGTCAACTGTGCTTTATCCGAGGATGAAGATACAAATGCAGAAACTATAGATTAAAAATGTGCAAAGTTGAAGGTTAAATTAACTAACAAAAACAATTAAGCTGCAAAATGTGCATCATAAGGAGGAACTGAGTCAAATCTTTAAGTGTTTATGTCCGAGTTTTTATAAGTTACACGATCAGAATCACACACATTCATACTCAGACTCACACACCAACACGATTGCATATTTGAATTTACAAGTTTACAGGTCTGGATTTTTGAACACGATTACCCTCCATATAGCTTAGCCTGCAGAACTTTCCAATGAAATTCATTCATATTACAAGTGAAAATGAACAATGCTGTATCATGAAACACAGCTTCCTGAAATGAAAAAAAACACCAAAAAACTAAATTTTCTGAGTTCACATGCTACGAGGTTACATGTAAATACACTATTACGGTAAAAAGTTGTGCGCATGCAATTATTACAGCACTTGAAGAGTCTCTTATTACAATAAATTTAGGTATAAAATGGTGAAATGAAACATAGTAAAAACAAACAGTTTAATGCTATCATCGTCTTAAAAACACATACGTAATGAAAAAATTGTTAAATACAAGTAACTAAAATTATGATATAGTTATTACATTGCACAAATTTCAGTTGCTCTTGTATTCCACCAAATAATAATCATAAATACTATTAAAGATGAAAAACTATTCACAAAATATACTTATATACAACAGCATTGCGACTTTTCCAAAAACAAAAAAGAAATACCTGAACTCTTAAGCTTTTTGATAACCACTTAATGGCTTTATTATCGTATTTATTAAAATTATATTAATTTATTTTGCAAAAGATTAAATCTAATAAGCAAAAAAAAATTAACAAAAAAAAAAAAAAAACCCAGTGTAGACAAATAATGTAAGAATTTTTCAAGTGACCCTTGCTCAACTATCTGCAGGGATAAGGTTTTTTTTTCCTAGGATCTTAGTGAGTGCAGTACATACGAGGCCAATATATTTCACGTAGGAGTCATTATTGAACAGATTATTGAACCGTGATTTCACTGACTGAGTTTTTATTAGGCACAGTCTAATAATCATTAATACACCAGAAGAAGAAATAAATAAACAACTTATTTTTTTCATCAAACACAAAGAATTCTGACATAAAAATCAATTTAACTTGTTAGCAAACTTACAAATAACGTATGCATCTAGAAATTATCCATTTGCTTTGGATTAATTTTTAGGACATGATTTGTTTATGTATTAAAAAAACATAAACAAAGCGATTTCTCGTACAAATTAATTGACCACCCCATATTCTCCAGGACTATCTACATCAGTCGAGCTGCAAGTAGCCAAATGACTGTAGTCATCCTCCACAGAGCCTAATTGTGTCACATGGTCATAATCTGGTTGCATCGATATCTCGCTATGGTCTTCGTGTAAGTGATTGTAGACAGCATCTCCCACTACAATACTAGAATCAACTCTCTTGTCCTCATGTTGGATCGGTTTGGAATACACAGCGTTGGAAACCTAAAAAATTCGCATGAAAAAAGCCTAGATCTGTCTACATAAATAGAGGTGTAAGGTTTTCATTCAAGGTAAACGGGAAAACAAAATAATTTGATTACAAGACAGATCTCAGATAATGTATACCTCAACAGATCTTGGCTGGTTGATTTTCTCTGTGACTGTGTTGATTCTAGTGATAAACAGATTTGGAAGGTACATGTACATAAGATTATTGTATATGAAGAATTTCAGTAAAAATGTGTTCAGTTACATTAGGTTGTTTTCATATTTTTTTCTGATTTGAAACTTTTTCCAAGGAAAATAAAATAGATAATAATAATAAAAAAACTAAATCGAGAAAAAAGGAATACTATTGTTTTCCTACGCTTCTGTGTTGCACTTTGCTTTTCTTAAAAATCTTCAACAGTTTCATGATTATTACATGTATGTTTTCCCCAAATTTTCTATAGGTTTTTCAATCATTTTAAAATGTTTAGAACTTGCACTTTTTAACAATAAAACAGTTTGTGCTTGTTTGTGAAAAACTTCTAGGTGTAGAAGGTTCTAAAGCTGAACACCGCTCGTAAATAGGTATTGTCCGCCATATTTCTCTTTTATCACCGCTTTTCCTACAACCCTTATATAAGC
Organism: Magallana ariakensis; assembly: GCA_020458035.1. Classification (NCBI taxonomy): domain Eukaryota; kingdom Metazoa; phylum Mollusca; class Bivalvia; order Ostreida; family Ostreidae; genus Magallana; species Magallana ariakensis. Next base: position 26,435,050 of record CM035820.1, read on the forward strand.
CATAGCCCTCTTTACAGTTTAAAGTACTTCGCTGTGGAGGTCTCACCTGTGTGGACATACGTATTGTCTCGCCGTGTTACTCGGTCGCGATGAAAATTATCAAGGTATACATGGTTTTTTTCAAGTCAGGAGAAAACTAACATCTAATAAACTGGTCAATGCATTATTAACAAACAGAATCTGCACATAAAATAAGAATTAAACGCATAAAATCAAAAGACCAGGAAAAGAATACTACACCTCGGATACGAGTTTCAGATGTGCAATTGGGTGTAAAGAAGTCGAAGGGTTTATATACCTGTTTAACGGTGCCTATTTAAGAGCGATGTTCAGCTTACGGCTGAAATAAAAACCAAACTTTGACACTATTGGCCTAAATGTTATTATTTTTAATTTTCATAATATGGTATTGATCAAACGTGATGATAATGCAGATATTTTGAACTTTAAAGCATTTAAACTTTTGGTTAATATGTTTGATTGATGAAGTTAACGTCAAAATATATTTTTTTAATGGTGTAGCATCAATAATGTTTTACCTCTTTTGAGAATTTGTTTTGTGTCGAGTCATAATAACATATACAGCTCCACACACAGCAATTCCAATCACAAGTCCTGCTATTCCAACACCTATCACTAAGCCAGCGATACTCTTGTTTTCTGCCTCTGTTGTGATAGTAAATATCATTAATCTTCACACATGTAAACATTTTAAACCCATTTTACAAATGACAAATCCACATCAACAATAAGATTTTAGTCAAATCATAAATCAAAGGTCAAATCATTCAATCGGTCAAAAATCATTATACAAATATATTACATAATATGTTAGCATTCTTCATTGATCAGTCAATCACAGTTGATTCAATGAGACATCCGGCAAATGATTTTATTTGCGCGCACATTGCACACATCAATCTTCAGTTTGCAGTACTGTGGTTTTTTTTTTTAAATATTTTGACTGTCTCTTTCAAACAACGTGTACAGTGGTATAAATCAATATTTTGATTGCATTTAACCCGATTAGCAAATTATTTAATAAGATACAACGGGATTCATTTCATCAGATGGACACTTTCATTTAAAAGTAAACTACCAGATATATAGTAAATTTTATTCAGTCAATATTCTTTTTTCATAAATCAACTTATAATTGAAGTCATACGAGCGCTTAATATCCAATTATTCATGTCTATTTCTGGACTGTTACATGTAGACTTTTAACATTACTTACAGTTCTAATGTCCTTGAAATAAAATACCTTTGATACGATTTCACTTTAAGTTAATCGCTATTTGATCGATATATGATGAAGACCAAATATAGTATTGTTTCTTTGTTCAGCCAATCCGCGAAATCAACGGTCAATAGGAGTAAAATGTGTCTTAAATGTTTACAAAATAGATGCACGTAAATATTGATGAAACCATAGCAGACACACTAGCAAAGAGTCTTATACAGTTATTAAACTTTTTAAAATTATTGATAGTAGCAAATGTTGCATTGTTTCCCATACATACAATTTTAAAACATCTCCGTCTTTTTTTCTAACATTTTGTAAATTGATTTTATTTAACTCTCCTATGCAGTTACTCTGGCAAAATGGAAGCGACACAGTGTTAGGACCTAAGCACAAATAATCACTGCTGACAACTCTTGGTATTTGAAGATAATCATTAAATTCGATAAAATGTTTTCAGAAGCTTTGTTTTTCAAAGAAAATTATTTATAAAGACCTTGAAAATAGTCTGATTTTAAATGGGCGAACAATTTAGATATGTTTTGTTGTCAAATGTATTCCTGTGCAATAGTTCGAGTAACAAAGCGCTATTTCTACAGCAGTAGCGTTTGGAATATAGGGCAGACTATCTAATCTAAATATATAACTTGCGTAGACTCGATTTTATTATTATTTGTTTGTTAAAAAATTTCTTGGGATATACATCTTTCCAGAAATGTTTTGATTACTGATACATAATGCATTGTAGAGTTTGATGGCTTAGATTATAGCTTAAATATTACACAGCATGATTCATGTGGTGTTTTTATATCTCGGAATCCTTTTCGAAAAAGCCCGAGAATTCATTCAAATTAATTATTCAATTAATTATTCAAATAGAGCTAAGAATATACTTGTCATGTGAACTTATATACCGTTTATATCAAAATAAATAATAATCAATAAAATCAACTCCTGTCAGTACTGCAATACTTTGATATTACATGTATTCGGAGCGCTTTTTTATGATAAGCAGAATTACTCAAATTTTATCCACGACCAAGTGGTAAAGGATTTTAAGTTGAAGGGAGAATGTATACCTCTGATAAAGTAATACCACACTTTATTATTATTATTAATATTATTATTATTAAACATGCAATTGCGTCGAAAAATTAAATGTTAAGGATATAAAATAAAATTGACCCGAGTTTGACTTTTGATTATTTGTTTTATAACATTTTCTAAAAACTGTGTTCTTTAACATCGGTACATGTACATGGGTACCAATTGCCTCATTGTAATCGTACCTTATTTTTGTATTCATATATGAAGCATGATTTATTCGAAAACTTGTACGTAAAAAAAATCACTCGCTGTGGCCTTCAACTTAACATTCAGGTATATCGACGACGTATTATCAATTAACAATTGCTACTTCCATACCTACGTTGACTCGAAATATCCCAGTGAACTTGAAATAAAAGATACCACAGAGTCTGCATCATCTATTTCATATTTGGATATTTTACTGGAAATGGACATTGATGGTAACCTAACAACAAAACTTTATAAAAAAAAAGTGATGACTTCATTTTTAAATAGTCAGCTTTCCTTACTTATGTAGCAATATACCTTCATCACATGCGTAGGGTGTTTTTGTCTCTCAGTTAATTCGATACGCAAGGGCATGCTCTTCGTATGAACAGCTTCTAAGGCGAGGCAAGCCACTGACAAACACGTTAATAAAACTGGACTATCAACAGTCTCGTTTAAAGTCATCTTTTCGTAACTTCTATGGTCGATACAACGACCTTGTCAGCAAATACAATCTTCCACTGGGTTGCATGCTGACTGACGTTTTTCATACTTATTGTTAGACCATAATGCAACACCTAATTACGGACCGTTTTTCCCAATTACGACAAAGAAAACACGGCAGGTGTGACCAGTCAGTAGAGGATGTTCACTCCTCCATGGCACCTGATCCTACCTTTATTATTTTTTGAAGAGTTCCGTATTCGCTCTACACCTGTTTTGTAATTCTAAAGCTATTTCAGAGCTCTATATAGTACATTGTTCTAATCTATACTTAAATACATATCGTCTTCGTGATTTGTAGCTGTACATGTATAGTTCGTGCGGAAATATCTTCATAAAATTTCATTGTTATCAGCGACACCCAGGCTTAGAACAAATTTTAAGAAATTATTTTGAAAAGATTTTGTCAGTGAAATGCTTATATAATATGATAATGAATAGAAATGTCTCATGTTTTTATTTCTTATTTTGAGACATACATGTATTCGTATTCGCATATTAATTAAATGCAAAATAACTCGGCTCCGAAAAAATCGCTTAGAAAGTATCACATTAGAACTAATATATGTTACCTTCAGAAGATCTTTGGAATGCTTCCGAGTACATGGAGCAGATCTGTTCCATGTCTTTATTCATCAAATTATCGATGGTTAACGGCAATCTTTTGCAATGCTGAGAAATTTCTTCCATCAAAAAACGACCTTTAAGGATTTAAAACTAAAGCTTTATCCATACATTTGTACGTCCATTTAAGCGCTTTGAAAATAATACTATTTGTCACCTGTACATTGAACAAAAATAAAGTTAATTTAATAATTTTATAAAATGTCTAAAAAAGCTAAGTACCAATTCCAGGATATAAAAAATTAAGATCAAATAATCTAATAGTATTACGCGCCCCGATTAAATTTATAGCGAGACTGTACTCTGAATTTTCACCCCATACAATTGTTAATGATTAAAAAAACATTGAAAAAAGATATGTCTAGTGTTACCGTGGACACACATGTTCATCATCTCTAGATGGCCCTCGGTACACGTGCAAACTCTGGTTGTCTTATTACATGTAGAGTTAGGAGAAACCACTGAACATTGTACATCATCGTCGCATGTTTCATTCAGCCGGCGCTCTATGGGTATGGTAAATAGAATAACGAAATATAATCAACTAATGCCTCTAAAAGAAACTTAGCATACGGATACTAAAATGTTACACAGCAAAATGTGCCACATATGTATTACAACTGTTAAACATATGTGATACATATTTGACCTCACGTGATTTAAGTATCACATATGTTTAACGTACGTTAACGAAAACATGCGAAACGTGGTTAACATACGTGAAACATACCATAAGTTTAACATATGTTGATCAAACGTATGTTTATCATTTGTATTACAAATAATTGTGTAATTAAATGACTTCAATTGATTACCCAATAACTTCAATGGATCTTGGGAAACATTCCATTCATTTTTTTATATCCAGCTACTTTAAAACATTAATAACCTTAAATAAAAGTTCGAAAAAGATAGCTTCAAGATTAAAAATTAAAAATGAATTTAAATCCTTCAAATAATCGTATTTTTGTTCTCAGTTTTCTGTGCTTTAATAGTTTCTGAAAAAGAAAAGAAAAAAAAAAAAATAATAACAATTTTCATGGTATGATGCGGTATAAATTTACAAATGCAGATACAACACGAAGAAGAAAGTTTTTTATCCTCTTACAATTGTAAATAATGTAGGTATCTTATTTGCTAGTAGAGAGAGAGAGAGAGAGAGAGAGAGAGAGAGAGAGAGAGAGAGAGAGTGTGTGTGTGTGTGTCTGAGAGAGAGAGAGAGAGAGAGAGAGAGAGAGAGAGAAAGGCAAAAAAGAAGTTACAATTATTAATTTGACAACATAAACTTTTACCTCTAATATATTCATCCTGATTTCTGTCAAACTTTAACTTCTTACTTTTCAATGTTTTTCCCGTGACAAGGCTTGTTTGGACTCCCAAACAGAAAAATTAGCCCAAGGGATCATATCAATGACTTGTGTGTAAATCATGGTTTAGAAATGATTTCGGTATAGGAAAATTTTACATGCAAATGAGTTAATGGATCATGGTTCTCGGATGATCTGTTAAACTAAATTGCAAGAAAACCATGGTCCTGGTAAGATCTGTTGTAACTAACAACTCGTATCAAAACCATAGTCCTTGTATGATCTGTTGTAACTAACAACTCGTATCAAAACCATGGTCCTGGTATGATCTGTTGTAACTAACAACTCTTATCAAAACCATGATCCTGGTATGATCTGTTGTAACTAACAACTCGTATCAAAACCATGATCCTGGTATGACCTGTTAAAGGACAATTATACAATAATTTCTGACAGAAAAAACTGAACACTTAATTTATAATTTGCAACATACATATATCCTTTTAATATTTGAAATACATTGTCAATTATCAAATATGAAAATAGTATACATATATGTCACATGAACTATATCGTTAATCCAATATAATATGAATTAGAACAAAGGACCAAAGTTTTCCATAATTTAGATGATAATTATACTGTTATTTCAAACTCTTCTGGCAATTATTACATGAATTGTACAAGTTAAAATATTACGTGTGCATTTCAAAACCTAGCTGCAGGTTTGTAGCTCCAGGTCTGAACTAATGATACATCCATGCATTAGTTGCTTGCTTCACTTAATAAATCACTTGAAAGTGTATTGTCAATTAGTCTTTATAAAATATTATTTACCTCAAGTGAATAAGAATATATTCCCCCCCAAATACTTCCATAAATTCCCTTTATAAATATGCCAAGATAGAACTAGATGCCCAACAATAACAGATTTTCCTGACATGTACATCACATTTAGGCTCCAAGATGAACATTTAAAATTTGCAACTCAACTTCCTGTTATGCAGTAATTTTAATTCTTAGTGGTCAGTTTATCTGGCAGTTAACGAATCATTTCAAACTCATGCTCTGTTGCCTCCTAAGATAATAGCACATACCAGAATCACAAGAAAATCATAGCAGACTCAAAACCAAGAAGCAAACCACACCAGGATCATACTTCCTTATTTGTCACCTATGATTTGGGTATGATTTATTTAATGGATCATGTCTAAATCATAGAGCAAAATCATGAATTTGTGAGTTTGATATGATTTTTAAGTGATTTTGATATGATTTCTTAAGAAAAGTTTTTGTTTGGGCTTCTTTCTAAAATGTTAATACAGTGCAATCACCAGTGTTTTTTTTTAAACTAACATGATACAAAAACATAATTTATACCTGTTAGTGGAAAACAATGTATACCAGTAAATATATTCTTGATGTCAAAACGCTTGGATCATTTGGGTGAAATGAGATTCTATACACCTACATATAGTCATTCTAAGAAAATTCTTGATATTAATCCTTCTCTTAATTTAACTTCCTTAATTTATCACTAAATTAGCAGCCACAATGCAGCTTTTTTTAAACTCAAGAAGAATTTCTGGATCCTGGATCACTTATTACAATGGCTTTAGTCTACATCCAAACAAATCCTAAACAGTTCTGTATTACATTCATTTGCTACAAAATTAATTACACACAATATTTGGATTTATCAAAATAAGTTGCATGTTCAGTCATTTGTATTACTATAACATAAACTAAACTAAAAGATGACATTCATACCCACATATATGACAAGGAAGTTTTTTACACTTACTTACTATGAGTTTAGAAAAAGATGTCGTGCAACAGTTTAAAAAATGTTTAAATCGAAATTACATGATATATGCATGTACTTACATTTTACCAATATAAAGATACATCTGTCACTGACTGTGTTAGCTAGCTGATGTCCTCTGAAATATGTCCAGCAACCAATGCATAAAATGTTTCAATGACCAGTAATGTAATAAGAAACAAGCTTACGCGACTCAGTAATCATTTCACATAGCTACAATGGAAGATTTACTCGTTGCTTTGCATAAGCTTTGCTCTTGTTTTTCGCTACTTTCTATTTTTTAAATGCGTCTTATCTAAGATCGACTGATATTTTATGGTTTTCCATAAGTATTGATTATTCTAAATTAACTAAATCAGTGCTGATGAGTTGTAGCTCTGTGGGGAAACTTACCATTTTTATCGTCATTTATTTAATTTAACCAGAATTTTCCCGGAGAACACAGTTACAGCTCCGACTACATGGTGTAGGTTGACTCTTTGCCATCGGTAATTGTACAATATTGTAATATGCATATGCAAGTAAATAAAAACGAATGCTTAACAGTTCTTACCTCTGCTAAATGCATCCGTGACGTAAAAATGTGACTTACATATTTTTCAACAACAAAACTAAAGCCGACTCCGGCAGAAATTTGGATTTGTTATTCAATTAATCTTAACAAAATATGTGGCTTTTGTTGATGAAACAATTATATTTATTTATTCGTTAGAATATGTAATATTTAAGCCAATAGACATGCACATTAGCATTTTTTTTTCTTTACACATTTTTCATTTGTGTTAAATAACGCTTGTAACACACATAAAAACCGCACAAGAATATCGCATGTATAACATATGTCTAACATGTGAAAAAGTAACTTATGTTACACATGTGTGCATGTATACATTTGTTCACACACATATTTAATATATGTTTTTGAAGTCATGTTTTACATATGTTGAAAAATCACGAATGATTAACTTATGATACATATGAGTAAAAATGAATTTGGCACACTTTGCTGTTTAAGAAATTTACAAATCGGAAATAAGCAACATCACATGAGTAAACAGTATCTGTATTACTCTGTTTTGATAATTTTTTCTTCGTTAGAATGAGGGTTTCAGTCGAATAGTTATTGTATAAAAAATTGTATTTTGCAATATTTTAAAAGCAGTTAATAACAAGTAAAAATCTTAATCCATGATTCACTTTTTAAAGCTTATAATATTTACAATATATACATCGTTTCTTAATGTTTAACACTTTCTTATTAGACCAACTTTTACCTGGCAAGCATGTGTTATTCATTTTGGTATATCCTTTAATACACTCGCATTTATTTTTGACGCTACACAATGAATAAGGGTTCACCCGTTTGCATTGTCTATTGTCGGAACACTGTCCTCCCAAGTCTTGTTCTGTGGGAAAAACGTTGTGAAAAGGATCATTTACGAAGGAATAAAAATAATCGTGTAATAATAAGGCTTAGCTTATCTGATTTATTTAACAAACAGACATGACAGGTAGCATTTTCTTAACATGGTAATTTTCTTTAACTTAAACATCAATGTCAAATAATATAAATTGCATGCCTTTGATTTGACAATTTTTTAATATACCCATTACCCTGAATATATTTTCCTTCACAGTTGACTGTAACGTAAACGTCATCATTGTGATATGAACTGCATGGCTTTTCTAGAATGAATTCATCTGTTTCGAAAAATTGAATTGTCAATTTCTCAATTTCATACGTTTTGCCGCTTTCCATATTAGGGTAATAACGAACTGAGCAATCAAACAGATGACATCTCGCAGTATTATCTTAAAAGAAATGTTTTTTAGAACACAAATTATTTATTGAGTGTTGTTTTACTATCAAATTTTTTATTAAAATCTGCGATTCCATACGCATACCATTAAATAAATTGTTGAAATCATCCTCGTTGAATTGACAGGCTGCATCACTCTTATTGTAGTAAAATGTTAATACATCCGGAAGACAAACAGACCTGACAAAATTTAAGGTTTATACACATTTTAAGTTTGATATTGAACTATTAAGAAGTGTAAATAAAAGTCTTTATGAATGTTCATACAATTTAAACATTTTTATAGAAGTTTACATTTTATGACGGGAAAATTTATCAAAATAACACACTGTTAAATAACTAGTCCACAACTTGAAGCTGGTTAAACATAACCACGTACATGTATATTCCTTAATTCTATGATTTAAATTCTAATTAATATGTCGAAAGAGTAAAAAAATAAAATAAGAGGGATACAGGCCTTGACAGTTACCCAGATACATGAACCATAACCCTTCAATGGACATGTTAGGGAGTCTTATGTTTGCATTTTAAGGTTCATTTTTTAATCTAAACCCTAATCCGAGACTTTTTTGACTTGTACCCCTTCTATTGTTTTTGTCTGACGTTTGCAAACATCAACTCATAATGAGGGGTGAGTCCTTTAATTGTCCATCTTTTATAATTTTCACAGTCAAAATATTTGTTTCGTTGATGCAAACAATACCGTTTTTTAGTGGCAAAATAAGAAAATGTATTATTGACATGGTAACAACACATTTAATTTATCTCTCACGACAGTGACAATGCAGAAAGAAAATATTGAAAATTTCCAAAATGTTCACTACGCGGCCATATTTGTCCTACCCAATTCAAAGGGTCTGAACCCTTGACATACATGTAGGGTCATGGATTTTACAATTTATGTAAAAAGCAATGTTAAGGCGACTGAAAAACGGTATTGTTAGAATTAACGACAAAAATATTTGACCGGGAGTATTTCTTGAAATCTTTATTACATAATTAACAACGATGTTTAATATAATATTTAATGCATTTTTGTGACGTCATATGTACTTCTTAGTCACGTGATGTGCGTATCCTAACATTCCAAATGATCTAGTTAAAGTGCATCGGCGCAGGTGATAAATTACTTCAAATCATAAATATTTTTTTTAAATCCTTTGTTATGTCATACCCGCAACGCTATTTTTTGCAATCCTATCCTATCGTTTCGTGTATCAATCCTATCGTATCGTGCGTGTATACTGTTTTTTCGTGCGTTAATGCTATCCTATCGTGCGTTAATCCTATCAGGTTAATCGTTTAATTTGAACAGTTTTTCTGTTAATCCTATCGTGTTAATGGTTTCGTGCTTTTTCATAAGCAAGTAAATTTATTTCAAAGTTGCAAGTCGTTCAGTGCGCCGTATATGAAAATTTATCGAACAAGATTTGTAAAATCCTATCTAGCATTCTAGCATGATACTAATTTCTTAATTTTTAGATCAAAATTAACTAATATTACATGAAAATCGTACCTGTAGGAACTGGAAATAAAAAATAATGTAAACTATCAAAGTTCTTAGGAACAAGGTAACATATTTACCTGTATATCGAAAATATTAAATCGTACGCGAAGTGTATACCTGCGTAAACATTTACTTTTATGCAATATAATTCGTTTTTTTATGTATCATATTTTACATAAACAAAAGTATTTATGATACAATTTATGTTTAATTAAAACCAGAGTCGTATTTTAATCGAACGCGTTATTTTCCGTGTGATATTTGATTTTGGGCTGAAATGTTCTCGGCAATCGGCTAGGGTGAATGGTAATGAAAACAATGATAACAAATCATACGCGGAATGTATATCTGCGTAAATATTTATTTAACTTGTATGTTATATAATTCGTTTTAAATGCATCATTTTCTTATACAGAAAGAAGTGTATTTATGATAGATTTTATATTTACTTTAAACAAGAGGATTTTTATAATTGAACCCGCTATGTTCTGTATGATTTGATATCGGGCTGCAATATTCGCGGCGATCGGCTAGGGTGTTCGGTGAAAGCAATGTTAACAATACAGAAAATTTATTGAACATTTAAGCTCATAGTTTTTGTTAAAAAAATTAACTGGTCATTTTTATACATTCTATAAATGATGCAGCGCTGATTAACAACTCGGCAATTGTTACTAAAATGAAATTCCACGTAAATCTTTATTCGCATGTGTTCTTTCCCAAATTATGCCATTATCAGGTTATTCATGAAGATCGTTTAAAGCGATTATACGTTTATCATGAACATCGTTTATCCTTTCCTATCGTGTATCAATCCTATCCTATCGTGCGTGTATACTGTTCTATCGTGCGTTAATCCTATCTGATCGTGCGTGAATCCTTTTCTATCGTTTATCCTGTAAAAATTAACGTTGCGGGTACTGTACTTTGAAGTTCTTGCTTTTGCTTCAAACAGATATTTTGCTTATAAAAGATATTGTTAATATATTTTGTCAACTCATCAAAATAAGGCACATTTTAATATTTACTTATCAAAAGCGATTTACATAAAACTGGGGTAGATCTGTATGTTTCCCAAGCATGATACACTTGGACACATATTCTCTACCAATAGACTATATATAATTTGAGCCTTAAACGGGCCCCTAAAATGAACATCATCATTTTACTATAGTTCTTTATTTTCTTTGTACAGATATACATGTAACACAATCCAAATCAAAAAGGGAAAATCAAAATTCCTTTTTTTTGACCCTGTTTTTCACATCTGCATCCATTTACACCCCTTTTTGCGAAAAATAAGCCTTTACAAGTCAAAGTTCATGGAATTTTCCTGAATCATTGACATTCAAATGCATTACACAGACATTTAAAATGAGGTATGTACCTCTTATCCATTTAAAAACTCATGAAGCATCAGAGGAACGTTCCTCTTTTCACTTAAACTGATTTCCGTACAGTTCAATCTGAGGAACGTTTCACTTTTTTTCAACTAAAATATTCACAAAGCATCTGAGGAACGTTCCTCTTTCACCTGACTTAAAATCTTGACAAGTCATCTGAGGAACGTTCCTCTTTTCAGTTCAACAGAAATCTTGACAAGTCATCTGAGGAACGTTCCTCTTTTCACTTCAACAGAAATCTTGACAAGTCATCTGAGGAACGTTCCTCTTTCACTACAACTGAAATCTTCACAAAGAATCTGAGGAACGTTCCTCTTTTCTCTTTAACTGAAACCTTTACATGGTGCCTGAGGAATGTTCCAATTTCCTACATTTGAAAGTAAAAACACAGCATTTTTGTGAACAATTCAAAAAACAATTGTTTTTTTTTTTTTTTACATTTTTGGTCGGTCTGTTCTATCAGTGCCCCTTGTGTATTTTTTAAGCGGCAAATACATGTATATTAATTGGTGTAAAAAATTGATCTGGTATTGTAGATCAAATTATGATTAATTGTTTTCAATAAAAGTACAAAGGCATGTAATTAAGAATACCAATTTAATATTTCTTTTAATATTCAATATCAAGTTTATTTAGTAATTAGATTAGATGTTTATATAATTAAAAATTTAACTATATTAATAATTGTCTCAGTGCATATATATGTTTTTATAATTATTAAAAACATAAAGCTCGCATCCATCAAATTCAGGATTGAGTTCCCAAGTAGAGCTGCATTTTCCTGAAAGCTGCCTTTCACTTAATTCAGTCTTTGATACATGGTTGACAAGAGCCAAGGTTTATCTTCTGTTCTGTTTATCTTCTGTTCATACTGTTTGACTGGCTGGATGCATGGCTTCTTAACTTTTCTGTGGCCCCATTGATTTCCTTCCAGGGGGGATGTCCAGATCTTCTATAGAATATATGTATGATACATATTTGCATTTTAACTCATCATTGCTAATTAATAACTTCCTGTTATTTCATTTCATAATAAAGATCTGGCTGTGATGCTTTTTTTGTTAATTACACATAAATTCTCAAAACATACATTTAAGTATTGACATTCTTTAAGAAGAAATACCCAGTATATATATTAAAGGTCACATCAGTTTCTCCCTGCTTAACTTGAGAGAGAGAGAGAGAGAGAGAGAGAGATTTGTTCAACAAATATTTCTCTTTGGATATTTATACCTATATACCTAAATATGTTTAAACATTTACAGAATCCATCAGGATAATTAAATAAGCATGACTTTGATTTGAATCTACAAAACATCAATATACTCTTCAATTTCTGCTCTAATCTTAAACACATTGGTACATGTATCATTGCAATTTTTTTTTTTTTTTTGGATGGCGGCAGATCTTAACACTTCACATCAAATCCCAAAGCTATTGTTATCGGGCGGTCATTCTCGCGAGTATGAAAATGGTTCACAGCTGTAAATTATTTGTTTTAAGCCAGACAGCTGAGCAGATGGGATTTGCATCACTTAATTAAAGCAGGAATTATTATTAACATCAAACAAGAACATTGTATAATTCAGATTCTGTTCATCCTATCAATTTAATGTTGCAGCAAGGAAATACCAGAATTCAGTAATTTAAGCTTGATGAGGTTGGTCAAACTTATTTTTGCTTGAAATTTAGAAGCATAAAATATTCAGAATATTTGCTCATCGTAAATTTGGACTTGTCATACTAAGGACTTTATGTTTGTTTCATCAAAAGTCTCAGTTACCTCTGTGCCCTACCTAAGTTAAGCTAAACAAAATCATTCAAGCTTAGGAAGTTCCTAAGATTTTGTTTGTATAATATTTTACATTCACACATACAGGAGCAGATAAGAATTACGCAATAAACCCGTATATTCTTTGAAACCGGTATATTTTTAATTTGAGAGAGAATGAATTGATTGTAGTATCTTTCTTGTTTTTTGCTACATGTACATATATTTCTTTATTTTAAATATTATTTGGATATGACCCCATGAATCAATTGAAAACATTGGTCACTGTTAGAATTTCTGGTGTTCTCTTAAGATTTTGTTTGTATAATATTTTACATTCACACATACAGGAGTAGTTAAGAATTACGCAATAAACCCGTATATTCTTTGAAACTGGTATATTTTTAATTTGAGAGAGAATGAATTGATCGTAGTATCTTTCTTGTTTTTTTGCTACATGTACATATATTTTTTTATTTTAAATATTATTTGGATATGACCCCATGAATCAATTGAAAACATTGGTCACTGCTAGAATTTCTGTTGTTCTTTATAAATGATCCAGTGCATTTTTTTGTCTAGTTGGTCCATTATAAATAGCCCGTGTTAACATATACAGATATGCTTAATCCTAAATAAAAATGCTCATTGAGATATCCACCGTAGTGTACCTATAACTTCAATTTCTTCAAATTCACTGTTGTTAATTGTTAATTTCCTTCCTTTCACTTCAATTTTTTACATGCTCCTAAAAAGTGTGGGGGGGGGGGGGGGGTTGACTCCATGTCAATTCAATTTTTGATATGTATATTTAAGAAAAATGTTTGCTGCGATAAAAAGTGAAGAGAGGGGGATTTGCCCCACCCCACCCCACCCTGATGCTACGTGCCTGCTTGTAACGGTTGATTTAAAAATGAGGTGTTTTTTGTTTTAAAAGAAAATACTGCAAATAAATGCATCTTGGCTGATAGAAGAAGCGAGGATAAAAGGCAAATTTCTGAATGAAACAGCATTTCCATGGATGATTTAGCATCGACATTCCTAAACCACTTAATTTGCGGTCACTCCTACCCCCTTCCCCCTTCCCCCGACAAAAAAAATCAAATGAAGAAAACACCTAACATTTTTCCCGTAAAAGAAAAGCTTATTTCGTGGAGGGATAGGACAAATCATCCAGTCATTCTGTAATTGAGTAATTATGTAGTATTTATTCCTTTTTAAGATGTCAGTAATTCTCGGGCATGTATAATTTAATTATCACAGTGCACTAGCTATAACTATAAACCCGCTATCCATCTGCGCGTGCAAGATAATCTAAAAAAAATGTAAAAATTAAAAGTCCACACCAAAGAAATTAATTGAAGAAATATATGTATAATTTAATAGTTCGAATGTTTTCAGTTTAGAAGCAAAGTAGATATATTACAAGGAGAGGATATACGTATTAGGTTATGCCTGTTGTCCAATCCTATTGAATTTATTCAATAAAATGTGTTTAAATAAATTAGAAGTAAAGTGAAAAAGTCTTAATGATATGCGTAATCTAGTATTTTTGTTCAACTTTAATGTGCATATCATTCATTTCAATATATAACATAAACAGTCACCACGTTAAGTTTGTTCCTAAAACATCAATTTACCTGTCTTAAAGTAAAGTTCTTTCCTAAGATATAACTTAGTCTTAAATATGCTTTGTGAAATGGGCACCTGTGCACTCATTAGATTAATCCTTTCACATTTGTACAGGTTACAACTGTGTGACAATTCATTTCGGCAGATTCATTATACATTTAATATTTAACTTTTTCTTAAATAGAGCATGTTTCTATTCCATATGACTTAATATCTGTTAACTTTATGATTTTCCTATTTACAAAGTCTGATTTGTAAGATCTAAAACTCACATCATGTAAATGGAGTTAATAGTGTTATACTGAATTCATTGTCCCAAGAGGGCCATTTTCCTAGCAATGGTTTAGATAAACATTTGTAGGGGAAATTGATAATCTGTAAAATGAGAAGTGGCTAGCAGATTACACTGTTTCAAAAGAGCCTTGTGGGAGTATTAGTCCCAGAAGGACAGCTATAGTATGAGATTAATTTAAAATTAAGAATAACAAACCTTTTCCATCTCGATCAAGCTCTGTCCAAATTAATGCTCCCCATCCACTAGACCAGCAAACAATTCACATGCAGTGATTTCAAATGAAAATCCATCAGGTGCAATTTTGTCACTTCCAATCATCATAACCTATAACATGACATTGTATTTTGATTATAATTTGGTTTTGCATTTCATTTTCAAAATTTGATGATTACAATAAATATTTTAAATATCAGATAATCAAAGATTTTGTATCAAATTAATTTATATGCTTTAGGTTTGCAATTACCTTGATTGTAGTGAATTAGCAGAAGAGCAAAAGAAAATTAGTTATGTATTTTAAACATTTGAATATAATAAAAGTATTTATTACCTTGATGCATCCTGTGATGTTTGCAACTGCACTTTCCAAACAATATTTCCATTCTGCTTTATAAAGTACACATGCAGTGTTAATCCTTTAAATTAAATTTGCGACCACATTTTGCATCTGTTCCTAAAGCAGTGGCTCTCAAAGTTCACACAGTTACTATTATTAGCACACCCCTAACATCTTATCAGCATTCAGTTAGTGATTGACATCTGTGAAAACCTTAGCATGTGCATGTAACACCAAGTTGTTACTCAGCTTGAAATGGCCGATGACATTAGCAAACCTTAAGATTCGTTAAATGAAGCAGATGAATATGAGTCTTTAGGTCATAACATTTCTATTGACCACGCTGAGAAGTTATTTACAGGATATACTGGAGTAAAATTAGATATTTTCTAGTTGATAAACATGAAGTACTCCAAGAAAGCCAAAAAGTGAGTTGGTTTTTTTTTACTTAAAATTTCCTCCTTAATACCAGAGGTAGATTTGTAGATTTATCAAAACTACAAGTACACTATTGAATTATAGCTCATGTATGTTGTGATTTTATTAGGAAGGGGGGGGGGGGGGGTAATTGTTAGCTAGTGTAAGATATAATTTACATGTGTATTAATATAATGATTGCAGTTCATACGAGAGCTGCAAGTCAACATTTTACATCCTAATGTTTGTTACTATCATCCAGCTCAAAGAATTTAACAAATGCAAATTTCTGGTAACCTGATTGTTTTCTCAAAGCTTAGGTCCTGTCACACCAGATTTCATTCCCCAAGAGTTTCACGACATTGTTATATTTCTGGAATTGCTGTGGGATAGCAGGGAAAATCAAAAACATTGTGCAGTTGTATTTTAAATTTTTACAAGGTGAAAATGTAACTGCATTCCTACAAACTTCTACTTTTAACAAATGACTGCGCTCCCACTGAGTGCTCATAATGTGCTTGAGTTTTGACTTCGAGTTTATGGTGTGTGTGTGTGTGTGCACCTTTTTTCATCAGTTCTTAAATTACTTAACATCATATAATTGTTTCAGCGGCTTGACACAAAGTTTTTGATTTTATATTTAAAATTGTTAAATTATGAGCTGCAAACCCGCAATTCATCAGGAGTATTTTTGCATAATTGTTAAACAAGTGATTTAATAAGTGACATAATTAGTATGTCTTCTAAATTTCAATTGTGCTTATTAGCTACATGTACAATAGGGGCTTTAGTGAAAATCTTCCCTGCAATAACCACTGCAATGTATCATATCAATTTGCATCATGATAGATATTAAAAATAAAATCAGGGTTTTCCAGTAGAATGTTGACAATCGCACATCAATTATTTATAATTAATTTAAGCAGAACCTTTTTTTAGTCTGATTGCACAGACAGGCGAACAGACAGACAGACGGACGGACGGTCAAGGTGATTCTTATAAACCCCCAAACTTTGTTTTGGGGGGTATAGAGACAGTAAACTTAAGGTCAGTCGCTGGTTTAAAGTTTTGCGCCTTCTGCGCAGGGTATTGCGCAATAATTAAAGAAAATAGTTTTAATGTCGTAAAACACAAATGCAGAGTAAAATGTTCAAATATTCAGGTAATCATGTAACGTTTTTATTTTGAAAATTTACTTATCATAAAAATTATTTTTAATTAAAGAAGTGAATCCTTAGAACAATGTTCAGAAGTATTTTAATTATTTTGCCTCTTCTTCAAAATTGACGTTATCCACGTCGGAGTCAACGTCATACGATGACGTCAGTTGAGACTTTGACATAACTATTGACTAAAATAAACGTCGTTCATTTTTTTTGCAGCGTCAATTATTAAGATTGAAATTATAATTTGCAAAATCAGAAACATATACACGATCTTTTCATATTCTGTGTTAGGGGAAAGGTATTTTTTATCTATTACAAATTGAATTAAATTTGATTCATTAACATATGCATATATCCTTTTATTCTATGCAATTCTATAGCCTATGTAAAATGGCTGCCAGGACACGTTGATAGGACCAAACTATGAGGGCAGATAGCATAAAAACTATCTGGTCAATTTCGTTTTAATTTGGCAAAAACTTTACTTATATATGTTAACCTTCTGAAAATTAAAAGAAAATCGTATGTTTGTATTTTTGTTACATATGAAATTGAAAATGATAACCCCTTTTTTCCTATATAATCCTATATAAAATGTCGGGGATGATTTGGACATACGCCCAAAATTTTAGTGTGGTAAATAGATAAACTATCCTATCAATTTACCTTATATTTGGAACATAATTTACTCATAAGTTGACCTTTCACAGGAAAAAAAATTTTTTTTTTTGTTATTGTCTCTCGTTTCCTTCATAAATTTGAATCAAATATAGTAAAATTGGTTTTTGTGACATAAAGAAAATTTAAATGATTAAATTGACTTCATCATATTTATCAACATCGTATGCTCAAATTGGCTTTTTCATACCTTTGGAATGAAAAATCCCGAGATTTCCGAAGAGGTGAGATACGATATTTATTCCCCGGGAGACACGACGTTTTGTTCGCCCTGTCACGGGACTCTCTAGACCAATCAGATGACGCGTTATATAAAATAATCATATTGAGGTACATGTATAATAATATATAAATAGCGAAGCAGAGGTTGACAATTGTTTTTGAGGGGTGTCAATTGCAACTGTTATTTTATTATACTGAATGTCTTAATTTTAGAGAAAATTTTACTGCATTTATGTAGAAATGACGTGAATTTAACGGCAAACCGTACACGCATAATTTACGTGCATGTAACAATTCGTTCTATCGACCCGTTGCCAAGCGTGTTGCTAACGCTGAGGGTAAGAGAACGAATTGTCAACTGCGTCTAAACCAATCAGATTTCAGTATTTAACATGAAAGTATGATAATAGAATTTGTCTTTTATAAGTTTTACAAAGAGGATTATTGCTAGTCACATTTTGCGTAATGATTAGAATACTTAAAAAAGGAAATGTTTTGAAGTCCTCAGTTTAGAAGTAAACATTTTGTTAAATGAAATGAGGAACATTTCTCAGATGCAGTGTAAAGATTTCAATTCAAGGGAAAAGAGGAACGTTCCTCGGATGTTTTATACAGCTTTCAGCAATCAACATGTGAAAGATTGTACATTCCTCAGATGTTTTATGTAGCTTTCAGATGAAGTGAAATGAGGAACGTTCCTCAGATACAGTGTAAAGATTTCAAGTCAGGAAAGTTCCTCAAATGCTTTGTTAGGATTTCAGTTTATATAATTAAGTGAAAAGAGGAACGTTCCTCAGATGACTTGTCAAGATTTCTGTTGAAGTGAAAAGAGGAACGTTCCTCAGATGAAATGTAGAGATTTTAGTTTAGGTGAAGAAGAACGTTCCTCTGATGCTTCGTAAATTTTTATAAGGATAAGAGGAACGTTACTCATTTTAAACATCTGTTTAATAAATTTAAATGTCAATGATTCAGGAAAATTCCATGAACTTTGACTTGTAAAGGCTTATTTTTGGCAAAAAGGGGTCTAAATGGATGCAGATATGGAAAACAGGGTCAAAAAAAAAGGAATTTTGATTTTCCCTTTTTGATTTGGATTGTGTTATGTGAAGTTTTTTCATAATTTCCATTTTGATTCAAGTGCCAGCAATTTAGAAATATGACATCATAAAGTTAACCGTTTCCCGCTATTTTCACATTTTTAGCATAAAACGGCTTGTTTTTAAGCAGTTTTTCATTCAGCAAGTATTGAACGCATCCTTGAACAAACAAAATATTTTCATTAGAGATGTTATTGTATCTATTCAAGACTAATAAGTGACTAAAAAGTGACAAAAAGATTGTGCTTGTTCAAAGCTGCGCTCTATATTTCCCATTCGAAAAACGATAAGAAAAATGCCAGTTTTTGACTGATTTTGATTGAATTATAAAAATAGCATCACTTCTGACGTAAAAATAACATAACAATTCAATGTATTTGAAAAACTTTTAAAAATTGCAAATTATGGGGGCCGAATTTGACTTAAATCATATATAGTTATTTACGTAAAATATTCTAAAATTGAATTGATATTTCACCTGTGCTAAGCTGCTTTTTGCATGCATTAAAAACTCTTCGTTCAGTTGTTTACACGTAGCGGGGAGAGTCTCTAAACCATAAGATTATTAAAAGATAGTCGTTTGCTTTAAACGAAGCTTTAAAACTGCCGATTACTTGATACTGAATATTTATATTAATGAATTTTGTTCGTCTAGTACTAACGACAGCATCTATTTAAAGGAAGCAATAGGTTTTATTACTGTTTCAATAAAATTCACCTTTAATATTATGATACACTCCCTGAGATCAGTCAAATGGAATGCATATCGTGACGTTAAAGTGGATTATGACGTCTTATCATACAAAGTAGACAAATGACTTTCTACAAATCGCTGTGAAATCAGTGGGGAAACCTTATTTAAACATACCCGCGAAGGTTTCATGGACATCATAACTGGCCTGAACCAAAGTGCCTTACATGTCACAATTTAGGTAGAAACTTTCATGGACATCATAACCATATGAATGTATTTAGTTTTCATCAAATATAGATACAAGTAGAGAAGATTTTTTTTAAACTCTGTCCCGAGTTTTTGCTTCCACCACTTTTCACTTCATATTTTGATAATTATACATACAGCTGTGCTCAAACTATGTTTATCTACTAATATGAAAAATGTTGAGATTATCTACCGCTTCAGGTTTAAATACACATCCCTAAATAGAAAGTCTACGGGGATTTTGCATTGCATCAGCCATAATTAAGCCCGGATGATAACGTTAAAAAATTGTGCGAGGAATTCAGAGTGAGTTCCGAATGGAAGAAAAAGATGTAAACATTTCCCATTATAAATCTCCGTAAGAAATTTCTTGGATATCTTGGGATATTTTCTCTTTAATCAATTTCAACTGTATTTCTTTCACAGTTATGTGCATTTTTTTTAAATCATCAGAAAGTGATCGAAGCAATGACTTGGGACAGACTTTAAGATTTTAAGATATTGACCCCGCCCTGAGCCCTGAACCTCTGACCCAGTGGCCATGGATTTCAAAATTGTGTTAGAGGGTTCATGGTCCTTATTACAATCTGTTTAAATTTTCTCAAATATATATGGGGAAAGAAAAGATGATTATATATATATATATATATATATATATATATATATATATATATATATATATATATATATATATATATATATATATATATATATTAATACTATTGGGCCATATTTTCCCTACCAAAGGGCCTTAATGAATTTTCAAATTAAGGAGGTTGGATCCTGCGATCATAAATCTTTAAGTTTTTTTTCTGAAGTATTTTCTAAAAATCTACATACATAGATAGCTAAATTCAAAACAAAATTTTGGGGTATATATGCTCCTTTCGGTGCTACAGTCTATTTAATCTGACCTTTCTGCACTGAAAGTGCAAATTGCACATAAATTGCTTTTTCCTCAATAATTTTTAATCGGAATAAACCATGACATCAAATGCAAATTTATATTTATTTATTTAAAACTAATAAAATTAAAATAATCATAAAGAAAAAGTTTGCAATTTCTTCACCTAATTGATATTTCGAACTTTTTGCACTGATAAAACGCTGATTGTATCCATTAACAATTCAACATGCAATACATTGTAAAATTATTTAAAAGTCTCAAACTTTTTCTCAAATTTTAATAGATTTGTCAAAAATATCTTACAAATTAAGAAAATAAAACCAAAAGTATGGTGTAAATTTTAGGCAAACATTGAAGTTCTTTTTTTCTTGACTTTTATGAAATATTAGTTAAATGTGCCAAAATATGTCGATAGAAATATTGAAATATTGTTAAAATGTGTTTTTTTGAAACAACACGAAGATAATCCAATGCATAAACTAGCTGGAAATTTGGTCTGCACTGAAAATAAGGAAGCTAAAATTACAGTACTCTAAAACAACTGAGTTATGAAAAATGTTCATTTTCTTCTTAAAAACCTTCCGCTACAAAATATAGTCCCTTACTTAACTCTGTAAATATGTAATTTTTCCTTAACTATTTTATTCAAAATAGTTTATTTGGCATTGTAAAATAGGAATTTACAAGTAGAATTAATATATGACACAGAATTTCCAGACTAGAATGACCCAAAATGGCTACCCAAAATCAGAGGATCGAACCTCTTTAAGGAAGAGGGCTTTAGGGACATCATAACCATGCATTATTTTTTGTCCCATATATATATAGGAGGAGAAAAGATTTTAAAGATTTTTCTAAGATGTTCACTATATGGCTAAATATACTGATTTTGCCTAAGGATCTGAACAATGGGGCCTTGAATTTCACATTTAGGTAGAAACTTTCATGGACAACAAAACCATGTATTTGGTTTTCTTCAAATACAAATACCAGTCAAGAGGACGACTTTCGAAGATTTAATACATTTTTACTTTATGGCCATATTGGTCCCTCCCAAAGCCCTAATCCCTAAGCCTTGACCCAGGGGCCATGAATATCTC
Organism: Magallana ariakensis; assembly: GCA_020458035.1. Lineage (NCBI taxonomy): Eukaryota > Metazoa > Mollusca > Bivalvia > Ostreida > Ostreidae > Magallana > Magallana ariakensis. The sequence goes on from CM035820.1 coordinate 26,457,366, forward strand.
AATTTCGTTAGAGGGCTTCATGGACATTATAACCATTTATTTTTTTTCTCCACATGTGCTGGAGTAGAGAATGAGATTAATGGATTTTTTTATGTTTTGCATATTTGGCACCGCCTTTGATGTCCTGGGGGTTATAAAGTCATAATTTTCACAATTTAAACTCCTTTTATCATAGAGATGCTTCCAACAAAAAAAGGGTAACTATTGGCCATCTAATTTTCAAGAAGTTAACCGTGCAAAATTGTTATTCGACGACGTGGGTGATTCAGGTGATCTGATAATAGTTCGAGCACGCATTAGTTTCCTGTTGAAATTACAAAATTCATTGCATGCAACTAGCGAAATTGAAAGAAAAACGTTTTAATTGGTAACGAAAATGATAATAAAAAGAACAAGGTACCTACCTTACAAGCATGCTACTTTTTATCAATACTAAGACTTTGATGAGAAACATAGCTGAAATTTAAAATGATTTGAAACTAACTATAACTAACTATTTATATATATATATATATATATATATATATATATATATATATATATATATATATATATATATATGTATATATATATATATATATATATATATATATATATATATATCTACAGTAAAACACGCTTATAACGAAGTCCCAGGGACGGGCAGTTTTACTTCGTTATAAGCGTACTTTGTTATATCCGTCAAGTTAATAACATGGAATAAAGTCAGGGGGTATAAAATTCAACTCGCTATAAGCGTCAATTCATTATAAACGTGTTCCCTATAACCGTGCTTTACTGTATATATATATATATACTCTTTTTTGCCTCTAATGGTAAACTACACTATCTCATGCGCTCTATCACGTGGCATTTAAGCAGTTTTCGGAGAGCTGTCTTTGGATATTATAAAAAGATAGTGTTAATAGTTTAATTTCATATATTATATTCGTATTAAAATATGAATTTTGGTCTTTTGTTTTAAATATCTTAAATGGTACATACAAGGTTCAAAATACACTAGACTAAGTGTCTTTCATTTATATCAAATGTATTTATTAAAGCTGTGAAAAAAAATGTGCGAAAATAAGTAGGTAGAAATATCCACACAAGTATTGTTCATAACGTCTTTTAAATCTTGCAAAACTTCATATAATCAAATTAACTTACACATGTACTTGAATCAAGGTTACTGTGGCCTTCAGAAAAATCATGAAAATTGCTTCGACTATATACTCTTCCCCAAACATGTAACATTTTGAATGAATTGCTGTGATTTATAAATTGAAAACAATCGGACAGCGAGTTAAGATTTTAACAGGGCATACAATGTATTTACAAATCAGTCACATTTTGTAACAATTCCGTAAAAAATCAGTTGAATAGACCACGTCCACCTTGTTACCTTAACACCGGTGACAATTCTCTCATTGCATTCAAAGATATTTTGCCACAAGTACATCTGTTTGTTCAAACAACAAAGAGAAATTTTACACATCGTTTACCTCCCCTGTTTTTTTTTTTATAAAAAGACTATTTAAAAAAAACCGGATCATATCACTTCAGTGGACCAGTGTTGACATATCGTTGATGATTTAGAAGAACAAATGGTAGACACGCCTTATCATTAATTTACTGTTATTTTGAATTTTATAAAAACCTCTTTAAAATTATGAACGAAACTTTGTTTACACTGGTTTGAACATATGCAAAAGGCAATTAATGACAATTAGAAATCTTAAAATCAAAATAAGAAATGTGTAGGTTCTTTCTAAAAATGATTGGCTTTCTAATCATATGTTTTGTTTCACTGATTATGCTAACACGTTTATAACAAACAATTAATGCTGACTGATCAACACTTACACTGAAACCAGGAAGATAACGCTAAATGATTATTAACAACAATCATGCGACTAAACATTGCTTAAGTAGTAAAATATTGGAGTATTTACTTCCACTATACTTCTTTTAGAATTTATTGTAATAGATAGTGTCAAAGTGGCCAAACAAAAATTAACATTCTGATAAGATATTCATAAATTCAACTAATCACATCTGGTGTACAATCGACTCTCAAAACTCTCTCACAACTCAAATTACTGTTGATAAAGATAACTACATGCATATAAAACATAAATATATCATATGGAAGTTAGAAGAAAACAGTAACTATTATTTGAACAAAATTAAAAGTTTGCTTGAAATGTAATGTTAAAAGGATAGTAGTGTGTGGAAAAAACATTTCATGAAATAACCCATGCTACTTCCTTTTTTTAAACGTCCTACGACACGTACATACTCTGGGTTTTTATACATGTTCTTTTTGTTAAAATGCAATTTAATGATGTGACGTTCATTTATGTTAATGATGTGAAGTTTGTTCATGTTAATGATGTGAAGTTCATTCAACACACTCAATATGGTCACTTCTTGTGTACCTGTTCATACATAATTCCGACTAATATTCAATCAATGAAATTACATGATTGTGTTTATTGACCTACTGGTTTATAAAGCAGGAAGTATAAGAATTGTTAAAGATATTTTGACAAATATTTGACTACTAGGACAGTAAAGACATTGGAAAAATAAAATGGTGAAGCCTATATAAAAGAAAAAGACCTTAAATTCACGAAATCATAAATATAACTCTTGGTAAATATTTGATCAAAGATAAAGAATAAAATGTTATACATTATTTTTGTTTTTAACTAAACATTTTAAATGATATATTCCTTTCAAATCATCAACCAAAACCTTTTCTGAACAGTTGTTTAGACAAATGCAAAAGATAATCGATGACAATTAAAAACATAAGATTCAAAATAAGAAAGGTGTAGGTACTCACTCAAACCAATACGTTGTGTCATCATGTTATGTTGGTTTAGTCATGCTCACACGTTCATCAAGAAGACAATCTACAGGCGGAATAACACTTAACTTGAATTTTTGTAATGAATCAGGAAGTTAACACTGTTACATTGTCCAACATACGTGTATTACTCTCGACCTTATATTGTATTTGATATAAAGGCCTGAAGTGTGCACTTTCACCATTCTTATTTTATATACTAAATGTATAATTACAGTGAGACTAGTAACGTGTACTTTCTGTCAAGACATTAGCGACGCAATCCTATTAATGCGGTGATAATATACTCTGAAAACTCTTCCTAAACACTCAAATTTACTTGTGATTAAAAGTTAACGTATTATGATTGTAGGGATATAAGGCAATTGTAAATATTCTTTAAAAATGCATTTGCTTAAAACATAATTCATGAAAGCTAGTGCATTGCAGAAGACAGTTGATTAGGGATTTCTTTCCGTCATTCTCCTTCCTCTATTAGTCCCCAAAAAGCATTGTTTTGTTTTACATGTACTTTGTAAGTTTAGAAAGTAAATTTAACTCAATATTGTGGTTTCTTTGCACCATTTCATTTAATACGATTTAATGTAGGTATCCGTATTTCGTTTTGAGGATTAAAAATGATAATTCAAATGATATTGTAATTAAGGAGGCTGAATGATCAATAAATTAGATCCGCCTTAAACTTTTAGATATAAAATTGTGGCCATTAACTTTTATTTAGAAAAGAAAAAAATATTTTAGCTTTCAAATTTTATTATTTTGTCTTTTTTTAAAACAAAGCTCTTAACACTAAAGTAACGGTGTATTAACTCATTTAGGTATGACCTAGACCTCTTATCATTACAACAAATTTTAAATGTTTTCCCGGTACATTCTAGGCATAATGAAGAGAATTAATGAGGAAAATCGACAGCAAAAATTATTGTTTTTTAAAGGGCAATAAAAAAGGGTACTTTTTGTTAATAAAACATCCCTTTTTTATTAGAAAATTGACTTATCTGGTTTACGTTAACTAAATCACATATTATTATTTGACAATTTTATTTTTGACAAGCTGTACTTTTTGACAGTGCCTAATGCAATGTCGTTTAATATACAATTATTAAATGAAAGAAAACAATCTTTGTTGGATATACATGTATACTCCCACTGGATTTTTTTCTCTCATCATTGGTGTTAAAGGATAAATAATCCTCTATATTATACGTTTAAAGGATTTAAATTTTTTTGCATCACTATTTTGGGACATTTTAACTGAAAGGATAAAAAAAACCCTTTAAATATAATCTAAATAGAATGTATGTTAAGATTAACTAAATACGTATGGTTCAATATAGTATTAAGTTACAACAATTTTCAAACAACCAATAAATGATCTGTTAGATAATGTTAATATATCCATCTAATGAATTACTAACAATCGATCACCCTTCAAACAAATTTCTCTATCTCACTCATAAATTACAGCAACACTCCCATACAATTTTAGATGATTATCCACATCGTTTGTAAAATTAACCGGTGGAGCCAAATATGCAAAAAAAAAGCAAAATTTAAAAAAAATTCTTGTCTACTCCAACACATGTGAGGAAAAAACTGAATGCATGGTTATGATGACCATGAAGCCCTCTATCAAAATTGTGAAATTCATGGCCCCTGGGTCAGGGGTTCAGGCTCTAGGGTGGGACCAATATGACCATATAGTTAAAATGTATTTAATCTTTGAAAGTCGTCTTCTTTACTCCCCTATTTATTTGTTAAAAACTAGATGCATGGTTATGATGTCCATGAAGCCTTCCACCAAAATTGTGAAATTCATGGCCCCTGGATCAAGGGTTCAGGCTCTAGGATGGGGCCAATATGACCATATAGTAAATATGTATTAAATCTTATAAAATTTTCTTCTTTACTCCCCTATATATTAGTTAAAAACCTAATGCATGGTTATGATGTCCATGAAGCCCACTACCAAAATTGTGAAATTCATGATCCCTGGGTCAAGGGTTCAGGCCCTTGGGCAGGGCCAATATAGCCATCTATTGAAAATGTATTAAATCTTAGAAAATCTTCTTTATAGCACACATGTGATTAAAAAACTGAATGCATTGTTATGATATCCACAAACTCCTCTACATTAATTGTGAAATCCATGGCCCCTGGGTCAGGGGTTCAGACCTAGGGGGGGGGGGGGGCAATATGGATATATAGTGTTAATGAATATTATATTAAAATTCTTTTTTCTCTACTCTCAAATATCTCTAAGAAAAACTTACTTCATAATTATGTTAACCAGGAAGTCCTCCAGAAAAATTGTAAAAAATTTGTGTCACCTGGAATATAGGTTTTGACTCTAGGGCCAAAATGGATGTATAGTGTAAATGCATATCATGTTTAAAAATAATCTTCTTTACTCCTACACACTTGTAAGGAAAACTGAATGCATAATTTTATAGACCAGGAAGCCCTCTACCAAAATTATAAATTTCATGTCCCCAGGGGTAGGTGGTCTGAATCAAGATCAAAATAGTCAAATAGTATTAATGCATTTAATGTTGAAAAAATCGTCTTCCTGACTTCTGCTTATACTGAATTAAAAACTGACTGCATATAAAAAAAGGAAATAAAGTAATCTATCAACATTTAAAATTCATGTTTTCCAATCTAGGGATTTGAATCTAGGGCGGGGCCAAAACACTCATATAGTGTATAGAGTAGGGGTTCTTGACTGCATATGTAGAAAAAAAATTAAGCTGTCATATTTGATAATATTTCATGTCACCTACATGTAAGGCAAGGGTTATGGTTGGGGGAGGGGGTACATATTTGTCTTATTATTTTATTCTGCTCAGGAATTTCAATGAAAGAAATAAGTAAGTTCACATATTTAGAAAAGAACAAGAATGAATCTGTCTATCAAAGTTGAGATATTGTGAAAGCATTTTGAAAGAGTTCATGCAGTTAATGGAGTTATCTTCCCTTGCTTCCTCATTATGGCGTTATCTTCCTTTGCTTGTAATTAACATCCTTGAATAATTGTAATTAAGAAGTTGAATGGTCAGCAGAGTTATAGACGTTTTTAATACTAATTATTGGACCATAATTAATCACCTAATTGTCTACGGACTTTTCCGTTTCTCTCGATTACGACAAAGAGCACACGGCGGATGTAACTGGTCAGCAGAGGATGCTCCCTCCTCCTAGGCACCTGATCATTCCTCTATCTTTTTGGAGGTCCGTGTTCCTCTGCTTTGAATTTGTATTTCGTTTGATGGGTTTTTGAGATGGTTGACGGTTTTTTGTATGGGCTATGGTACTCAGGTGACCGTTTAGGCCTATTGGTCTTTTGTTTAGCTCAAACATTTGTTTACAGGGTACACATACTATAAAGCAAACTGATGTTCTTTTTATAAAATCATTATTCATTTATTGATTTATAAAACATTTTAAAAATAAACAAACTTTTTAAAAGATAAAAAAGAAACATTCATTCTCTAACTGATCATTCCATATTCTCCAGGAATTTCTATGCTATGTGCATTACGTGGGGTCATATGACTGTAATCGCCATTCTCTTGGGTCTGTAGTTGGACATGGTCATAGTCCGGTTGTACACATATCTCACTAGGGTCTTCATGTAGATGATTGTAAACATAATTTCCTTCTAAGTTATCACCTTCGTTTTGATTGTAATTTGGATGTGGAGTCGAAGTTCGAGATACCTGGACAATCATAAATAATAACTTGTATGTGCAGAAACTCAGTATTAAACCGGTTGTTTGCTATGAAAAATATCAATTTAAAAAAGTGACAAAGAGATAAATCTTGGACATAAAGATACCAGCACTGATTCCTTCTCTGTGAAGTCTTCTCTGCGTTTGTCAGACCTGCTTGTAATCATTAAATTCATATTACAAGCGAACAGAGTATAGAATATCTTTAGATATTGTTGACTTTGTTGACATAATTAGTAGAGATAGATAGATAGATAGATAGATAGATAGATAGATAGATAGATAGATAGATAGATAGATAGATAGATAGATTTAAAAATATACATTGTTCAAAAGACAAATATCACAAGATAGATAGATAGATAGATAGATAGATAGATAGATAGATAGATAGATAGATAGATAGATAGATAGATAGATAGATAGATAGATAGATAGATAGATAGATAAATAGATAGATAGATTTAAAAATATACATTGTTCAAAAGAAAAATATCACATTAAAAATTAGAGTGTGAAGAAATATCGATTTATAAAATTAATCCTGTAAATTAATTGAATTTGTCTCTTTTTTGTTGTACAGTATAAAAGTTTGATCTATTTGTTTGTAGTGTAGGATCATATATAATATGTTTGTAGTTAAATATTACCTTGATTGGTATCGGTTTCTGTACCAAATCATGATGATGTAAATCATTCCACAGACAGCGATCCCTAGAACAAATCCGGCTATCCCGACTCCAAATATTATTCCAGAGTTGTCGTTCCTTTCTTCTGAATTAAATAAGAATTGAAGATTATTTTTAAATTTTCATTAAAAATATAGGTACAACATTTACCAAGAGAGTTAAGTTTAAAAGTCTTGCTTGTATAATTTATTTTTTTTTAAAAAATCAATGATAAATTGTTTGAGATTAAGTAATACCTATTTTGATAAAAAAGGAATGTATTTTATAACAACCAGAACATACAGTACCGTCAACGCGGATCCCGTATTTTCCGCGCACCCTCGCGGTCCGAATTGCAACGCGGTTTAAGACAGGTGTCTCAGGTAAAACCGCGTACCCCCGCGGTAGAGTCGTTCAGCAAATCAACACCACCGCGGTCTTGACGATCAAATACAGGTAAAGAAAAGTATCGGACTAAAACGCCAGTTATCTCCCTCGATAAAAAAATAATTGGCAGCTACAAGTAACTATATATATAATATTATTAATGGAACTATTTAAAACAACAGACGATATATTTTCAAATTCTTTTTAAAATTTAAAGCGTGTGTTTAAAATCATTCATCGATGCTATTTCATTTAGTAACTTGACGATGTATTTTTACAAACTATTAATATTTATTCATACTTTATTTCCTCCTTAAGGAGATAATGAAGATACATACAAATTATACGTTCTCAGAAAACATCAAATAATAAGGAAAAAGGTGAAAAGAAAAGAAAAAATGACTAACAAATATATATATATATATACTTAAAATATACTTGCTCGCCAGAACTGTAAGTTATGACCTCACACTACGTTTGAACGGAGGGCTCTGAAGTATTGGGCGGCACATGAACGTATTATTCAAAAATGCATATGTTTACCAGTCCGATTTTATACTTTTTCTTCAATCTTATTAAATTATGAAGAGGTATTGAAACTTTTCTGTTTTATCTATGCAAACTCCATACCGGGTAAATCAAATTATTGAAATGCTTTCGCCGATCTACATTTGTATGTCCGTATGATCGAGTTTCAACAAACTTTCAGCCAGTTTGCAATGATAATCGAATTATAGAAAACAGAAAGTACACATTTACGTGTATTATATTATTTATATTCGTATTTTGTATGTATTTCATGATTTTAATCTACTTGTTCATGGGCAAGGTTTTCTGTGCAAGTAATATAATACACGGTCTGAAAAACAGCGCGCTACCCCGTTAAGGTTAGAATATTCGCGAAGCGGCTCACGGCAATTTAAGGTTGCGAGGATATTTTTCAGGTTGACATCAGAGTTAGGTAGATAATATTAAAATAATTAGTGTTGTTCTCTTATTTTAACCTTATAAGCTTGTTATATTACTACTTCAAGGTGTTTATTCTTGACAAGAAATGGAAGGAGGTAATTATTTTGCATCTCAAAACAACATGGGAAACTGTACATGTTATTAAATGCATACAACTCGAATTACTTTTCAAAAAATACAATGCAAACTATTTATGTACACATTTCCGTTCTTGTGTATATTTAGTTTAAGTCGCGATTATTTCCTGTGTATAGTGATTAGCAAACCCAAAGTAGAAAACGGCATGCCCTGGGGGTTTTCACACCTGTTCAAGACAAAAGATAACTTTTAAATTGCGAACTACTTCGTCTAACCGTACAACACCACCCATTTTCTATCTTACAGAAGGGGTTTCTTGATTAATGAGTGTCGTCGATCCAGATATTCTCTTTTTATGATCGTTATGAGAGAGAGAGAGAGAGAGAGAGAGAGAGAGAGAGAGAGAGAGCGTTTCAGGCGTAATTTTACGTACATTCATTTGAAATATACTAATATTAAATATTCATAAAATTGGTATCCACAAAATAATATAGTACATTGTGATCAGTATGCAGTTTCAGTCCGAGTCCACGTGCTACCCCTGTCAATCAAATCAACTCGCGAGTTGCACCACGTGTTCCTCCCAAGATAAGGGGAAAAAGTTTCGTTCTAATAGTTTTCACTTCAAGTAAAGAGAAAAGAAGTATGCATAACAATGAAGTATTATACTCTGTTTGTGATGTTTGATTTCAAGTAAAGAGAAACGAAGTATGCCTAACAATGAAGTATTCTACACTGTTTGTGGTGTTTGATTTCAAGTAAAGAGAAAAGAAGTATGCCTAACAATGAAGTATTCTACACTGTTTGTGGTGTTTGATTTAAAGATTAATATACTGTGTTTGTGAAGTTTAATTCGTATACTTCGTTATTTTAAACAGAAAACTCTCTCTCTCTCTCTCTCTCTCTCTCTCTCTCTCTCTCTCTCTCTCTCTCTCTCGTTTTGCTTAATTAAAGGTTTTATAGGTTTTTTTTTAATCTGTTGATTTTCTGCAGAGATGGGAGATGAACATGCTTTTATGCTTTTTTTGCGGGGAGGAACATCTTAAACACCTTTAACAGTTTATAAACGTAGTAAAATGAAACAATTGTTTATTGCATTTGTTACTGTTAGTAAAATCGTTTGATGTATTATGAATTCCTTACGATCCCTCGTTACACGGATTGTCCACCTGCCTCATAACTGTGTATTCTGTGCGTTCAAGCAAGCGTAGAGTCATTTCCTCCTGTCTGTGCGATGGTTTCACACCTTTGTGTAAACAATTGGGACTAAAGTCAAATACAGTTTACTTTGACAGTCATAAAACGTTGAAGATAGGGATGGGGGCTGTTACGAAAAACGTTATTCGCAACTGATACAACATATGTGTTGTAGCTTCATATTCAACACACATAAAATGATATCAATATTATGTAGTATTTTAAATTTTCATTTTATGCCGTTGATCGTAAGGTAAACGTTCACCGTGTAACATGTGTTTGTAACGGACTAGGTTAACTGTCTTGAACATCAAGAGACTGTGCTGTAAAAGATGCTACAAATTAATATGGAGTCGGAAATGTTTAAAATCATTAAAAAATCTGTATTTTATTTATAGTTTTTATCTTATCCTACATGTAGATTATATTAAGAAAATGATAAAAATGTATTTGAAATAATAGCTTTATCCACAGTTACATAAAAATTGTTACGGGTGCAGATGATTCTTTAATTAAAATTTCTCTAAAATAATTAATAAGAAGTTTTGAAAGCGTGCATTTAATACGTAATCATTTAATGTTAAATGAAGCAATACATCAGACATGGCCAGTAAAGAATGACTCTTAATGTAAGGTGGCCGTCTTATTGTCTAATAGCATACAGGTAAACATCTCCGATCACCTTGTTGAACGGTAGGTCACACCGCCGCAGTTTAAACATGGTTGCAGCGAGAACCGCGATAAATTTACAGCGATGGTGTTACGCGGAAAGGATTAATTAACCGCGGGGGAGCGCAGTTAAATACGGGATCCGCGTTGACGTTACTGTATTGATATTTAATTTAGTTTAAACAAGAGTAACCAGTTAAGAACAAGATACGGTATTGGCATTATTTGGCCGCAAAATTTACGAAATTTTCAACGTCTTTGTCCGCGTTATTGAAGTTGTGCATTATACTATAGTCTGTCCCAAGTTATTGCTTCCACCACTTTTTGATGATTTTTAATAAAAATACACATACCTGTGAAAGAAATGCTGTTGAAATCGATAAAAGGGAAACTATCCAAGAAATCTTCATTGACAAATAATCATTTTTCACTCATAAAAGTTCACAGGAACGAAAACAAATTTCTTACGGAGATTTATAATGGGAAATGTTTACATCTTTTCTCCATTCGGAAGTTCTCGGGACACCTCGCACAATTTTTCAACGTTATCATCCGGGCTTAATAATGGCTGATGCAATGCTAAATCTCCGTAGACTTTCTATTTTGGGATGTGTATTGAAACCTGAAGCGGTAGAGGGGGCGTTTCAAAACAGATAATCTGGACATTTTTCATATTAGTAGATGAACATAGTTTGAGCACAAAGGTATTTATGATTATCGAAATATCAAGCAAAAAGTGGTGGAAGCAAAAACTCGGGACAGAGTTATAAGTATGATATTAGCTAAATCCTACAGGCACTAAAATGACGTCATTTTTCATTATGACGTCACTAATGTGCGCTTAACATGGAATGCTTGTTCAAATGCGTTACGATATGATGTTTTATTAGTAGTTTTCGTTAAAATTAGACACTTTCACATGCGACAACCACTTTTATAGTTTACGTGGAGGCTCGTAATTTCATCATTTATTCATACAATTAATATGGTGTTGGTTGTCACATGTGAACAATATGAATTTTTTAAAAAATGAATACGGAAAATGATATTTTACCGACGTCAATAACGTTTTTATCTATTGTTATCGACGTCAACAACGCTATCGACGCTGAGTGAGAAGCTTATTAGCAGAATGTATTAATTGATAAGTTATTATTATTATTAGTCCGCTACCGGTTTCAGCTTTCCTCTGCGTCCGTCAGTCCACCCGTCCGTCTGTCCATCTGTCCGTCTGTCTGTCCCACTTCAGTTTTCCACACTTTTTCCTTTATGCGTTTGAGGAATAACATGAAACTTGCTGAACAGCTTCAAAATGTCAAACTACAGATCAAGTTAACACTTTTTTACTGTCTGGTTGTCATATTTTCGAGAAAATTAATTTTTTATATTCCAATTTTTTAATGTTCGGGTTCTTTATCGGGTTCTGTGTGCATTGGATAAACGAGACCAGTATGTAGTCAGTAATAATAGTTTGATTCGGAGTACAGAAGACGGTAAGAAATGATATTGTGCATAACAGTGCATTGTTTTCACAAATTTCTACCAGCGAATACTTAATGGACTGGGGGAAATTACAGGAGATAAAATAAAGAGTATTATTTTACCCATTTTGTATTTAATTTCTATATCAACTATATAGTTTGAATTTCCTCTGTTCTTTTATCTCTGATTAAAGCATAGAATTTCGTTTATAATAGTTTTGAAATAGATGTATGCTTCGAAGCTTTCATAGAATAATACGAACCGGTAGGGGACGTGTATTGCTTATGCAATAGTCTCAGAATGTTTGTTCTGTTAGCCCTAAATATTGTTCCACTGATTCTTAAATCATACATACAGTACAGCTTACGAAACACGGTGCGACACGGCTCAACAACATCTAACATCCGATGTATATATGTGAAAAATGGAAGATTCAAGAATAATACTTGCTTGTTATTTCTTGCGTCAAAACAAGTTTAAAATGACGCTAGTTTCAAGTGAAATATACACAGATTGCCTGGTCTAAGCTAAATAGCCCGACGAATCTGTTGATTTCAAAGAGCTTGACACAACTACCCAAAGTCCAAGCTCTTGTTAAAATCGTTCTATTTATATACTTAAGAGAAACTAAAGGAAAAGAAACAGAAAACAACAACAACAACAACAACAAATTACAAGACAAGCAATGTTTAAATCATGTTTAAGTCAATTTGTAACTATAATATGTGATCGTATACGTAGTAGTTTGATCAATTTAAATGCGCGTAGATAACGGTAGAACATATAATGTCTCCCGTAATCTTTTCTCACTAACTCTATTCAACGAAATCAAATCTAAAGGGCTGATGAAAACAATTGTACTTTCTCAAAAAGAATAATATATAGCTTCATATTTTGTGAAATTTAAATTTTATTTTTTTCTTTAATACATGTTTATGATGTACATGTACATATCACAGTGTAGGAACGGAAGTGAACAGTTTTGGGTAGCGCTGTTTGTCGAAGCGAGAGAACAAGTTGCGCTGCGTACAGTATTTTGATCGTAGATGGAAAATCCGTAAATAACTAATCTCTGAAGGGACAGTATCGCGATTTTTATACGGTAGTAAACTAGAATAAGTTTATACTCGTCATTTCAATCTTGAAATTTTAAAATTTCTCTTCGGAAAATATTTTATTGTATCAAAACAGTGCAAATATTCAATAAGAAATCGAATCAAAATTTCTAGAGAAGTGTTTCTCATTTCTTTGAGAAAAAATGTTTGTTTCTTGTAGTGAAAATATTTCCCCAATACGATATCTTTCAGACATAAAAACTACATATATGAAGGAAGCAATGCACTCTTTAAAGGATTTTTTTTACCATGCCCTGATATTGTTTACTGTACGCGTAGCTCTTATAAGTATGTACGGGTAGGTCTGATTTTCAGATGCACATCTGTATGCGTAACTTCGAACATTACAATGAGCTAAGATATTTCTGTTGACGGAAATTACGTCCGTAATTCGTTCTTAAGATAAGGTCAAGAAACCAATTAAGAAAAAAAATAGGACACAAATAATTGTGTACAAAAAACTCAACGCCCATTAATTTGTAAAGTGTCATTTCCCGCGCTTGCGCGGGATGTCATCTAGTTATTTTTATATTAAGGGTTTTGATATCAATTGCGTAAACTGGAAGTATATTTTATATAAAGTGTCTAGTCCACTTGTCAATATAAATACTTGTATCCAAATATTTGTACTAGTACTCCGCTTTTAAATCTCATTAATCCAAAACCTATATAGTTGTTTTCAGTTTAGCACTCATGTGCATATGACAGCTATGTAAAAGGATGTGCAAGGTCGATTAAATAACTACTAATTACAAAAATAATCGCAGCAAAAATATTTGTTTTTCATCATTGAATTTTTTTTTGAATGAGTTCATTCATACAATGGTCATTCTACTGAGTTAACTTACCATTCGAAGCCAATGCTTAATCATAGAACTACGCGTACAGTAAAATTCTGAATATATGCTTAAAATTGCGCTACGCGTACAGAATGAAATAATGACAACTCATGATATTCGGAGGAATTTTTCTACTTTAATTTGCAATGATATCAAACTCCAGGTCAGATTACTCTCTTGAGGTATATATTTACCTCTACATGTCCCCTATTCAGTCGTAATGATTGTATTTCGTACATAATAATCATTTAAATTTTGGAATGTGACCTTGGATATTGATTGTCAAAAAGTTCATTGAAATTCATGTTGCAAAAGGAATACAACTTTTTATACTTGTGCCAGTTTATTGCCATAAAATATTATCATTGTTAAGGAAGTTTTTTTCTTTTTTACATCCATTTATCATTTCATTTGATTAAAATCAGAGCTACCTCTTCTATTTGTTTACTCGCTTCGACAAACAGCGCTACCCAAAACTGTACACTTCCGTTTCTACACTGTGATTGTAGTATATTCATTTTTATAGTGCGTAGAATCAGTCAGTGGACTGGTATATAAAGTTCCTTCCGTGATCTTGTCTTAAAGTTTTTGACTTAATCTTTATAAGACACTTTAAACATTTAGATAAAGTTCCTTCCATGATCTTGTCTTAAAGTTTTTGACTTCATCTTTATCAGACATTTTTAACATTTAGATAGAGTTTCTTCCGTGATTTTGTCTTAAAATTTTCATCTTTATCGGACACTTTACACATTTTGTTTAGACATGATTTGTTTGAAGAAACTGAGAGAGAGAGAGAGAGAGAGAGAGAGAGAGAGAGAGAGAGAGAGAGAGAGAGAGAGAGAGAGAGAGATTTCATTTGTAATTCACTTATAGGAGACATTGTTTTTAATTCAGTTTCCATGAATAAATAACCCTTTTATCGTTTAAAGAAATGCACATTGTGATAGAATCCAACAAAGCAGTTTCAGTCAGAGTCCACGAGCTACACCTGTCAATCAAATCAGCCCGTGAGCTGCACCACGTGGTCCTTCCATCATGTTTTTCAAGTCCGAAGAAAATAGAAATATGTTTGACATTCACAATAACGTATTTTACAGTGTTTTTAACGTATAACATGAATCAAGTTGATTTGTATATATACTACGTTGTTTAAACAGAAAACTTCACGTGTAACACACACGCACACACACACACACACACACACGCACACACACACACACACACACACACACACACACACACACACACACACACACACACACACACACACACACTCTCTCTCTCTTTCTCTCTCTCTCTCTCTCTATCTCTCTCTCTCTCTCTCTTATTGTCTACTCATTTAAAACAGGGTATGTATATTATTCATTTTTATTTACAAAGTGATTTGGTCTCCATGATAAAACGCTGATGTATACTATTTTTGAACAGATTTGCTTTGATGTCACCGAATATTAAAAAGAAAATCAAAATGTAAAGGGACTGAATACTTCTTGGTTGATTACACGAAAAGACGATTTATCAAAGTATTTTTTTTCAGTCATTTAAAAAAAGTATATCTAACATAAACGTTTTTAATATTTTCTCTCTGTATCTCCCTCCCCTTTATTCTGCCTGCCCCCTCCCCCGCTCTCTCTCTCTCTCTCTCTCTCTCTCTCTCTCTCTCTATCTCTCTCTCTCTCTCTCTCTCTCTCTCTCTCTCTCTCTCTCTCTGAGTGTATATGTGTGTGCAAACAATATTGTGAAACATGAACAAATTCAATTTGTTTTTAACATCTTTCAAGTCCAGTCCAATCATTCCCATTTCCATTTCTTTTTCATTAAATTATATTTTTAATTGAGGTTGCTTATCAAACTTGCTGACAGTCGAGGACCCTCTTCCCCCTTTTTTCTTACCTTTTTCTAGTTCATTGTTCATGCATTTAAAATTAAAAAATTGTGTTCAGAAAGGTTATGAAAGCTTTAGAATTTTTTTTGCTTCCTGTACTTTAGTGAATAACCAATGGAAGCCGTATGGTACTTGTATTTAACTAACTCACTACACCTTGGAATAGTTTCTCAAATCAAGAGAAAATTACTTGATTATAAAAGATACAATGTAGCAAAATGCATCAAAGTATAAACATGTAAGTCATATACATGTAAGCAAAAAATATATACAGTTTTGTATTTAAAACTTATAATTTCAAAAGTTCAATGAAATAGGCCGCATGCAGATTTAAACTTGTGATCTGCGGTTCACAAGCCCGAAACTCATGCACACATGGCACAGATACCGGTATGTTTTTACAACACAGATAAACTACTCGCGTAAATATGCATGTCGTCGCGTTTAAAATTGCGACGTCTTGCTAAAAACGGAACAGTTTTCAGCATAAATTCCATGATGTATATGTTAAAGTCACACATATCAGTTATATACCATTAGATTTGATAAATTCAAGGCTTTTTAAAATGTTTTGTGCTGTGCATATTTGAAACACGGCATATTTCGGCCAATAACGTCCCATGTTCTTTGTGAATTTTGTAAAACAGTTTTATTTTGATTACCAGTTAATTTCTTTGCATAGTTTGGAATCGTAGCAGCTTTCCCTAAGTCCACGTGTTTTGGTAGGACAACTAAAGAGAAATATTATTATCAATAAATGACAAATTCTTAAGCGATTTTAATTGTATTTGTTAAGTTTTACTATTTGCAAAGATGGTCTTTACTGAAAATATTACTGTACCGACCAGACACAACCTAACACCAAAGCAGATCCCAAAAGCTGCCTTTGGTCTGCTGTGAATCTGGTCGGGGTCTGTTTAAAAATGTGCGTCTGCTCTGGGTCTGTTTAGGGTCCGCTGGGGGTCTATTATGGGTTTACTCGGGATCAGTTCTTGTGGTACTGTTTAATTCAATGAAGTGTGAAGCAGACCCGATTTTTCTTACTGCCTATACCCGACCCTCGTTTATTTCAAACTCAAATGTAGAGACATTTGGTCATATCTCATTAGCGATTAAAGGCTCTTCTTGGAGTCAGCTCTGGGTCCGCCATAGCCGATTCTAAGCAGACCCTGAGCGGACACAGAAAGCAGACCCGAAGTTTAGTTGAAGTCTGTTTCTGTTAGGTTGGGTATGGTCGGTACTGTACTTGTATATATGTGTGATTGTGAAATAAGAATGCATTTTGCTTACCTTGAGAACAGGTGTTTGTCTCCCATAAATACAGGTATCCCATCCTACACTGACATACCCCAAGGGTATCATTACATGTGGAGTTGATGTTAGCACTGACACACTGGCTATTATTGATACAGTTCTCTCCTATACCACGTTCTGACCGTAATAATAAAACAAAA
Source organism: Magallana ariakensis (assembly GCA_020458035.1). NCBI lineage: Eukaryota > Metazoa > Mollusca > Bivalvia > Ostreida > Ostreidae > Magallana > Magallana ariakensis. Next base: position 26,474,697 of record CM035820.1, read on the forward strand.
TCAATTTGAAGTAATCAACTAATACATAAAAGTAGAATCATGTATTTTTTACATAAAAGTTGCAATATAAGATAAGCAAATTTTCTAAACATGAATTTTAGTTAGATTATTTGTTAAAGGGGCATGGTCACGGTTTTAATCAAAAATTATTTTCTTGATCTTAATATTAACAATGCTTCACTAAGGCATTTTTATTAGTCGACCAAAATTTGAATGCCATTCTTTGAATTATAAGGGAGTTACAGAGTTTGCATTTATTTGCTATATAAACAAAGGTTTTGTTTACATTTTGAATGTTGATGTTAAAACTTCAGTTTTAGAATGAATGTGTTTAATGTTAGGAAATGTTTATTTATGCTTAAAATGAATAAGTAGACAGACAAATAAACTTTAAAAAGATGTTTACTGGTATATTGAATCTATGTAAACAAAAACAGGGCAGGAGCTTTGTTTACATGACAAACAAATGTGAGCCCTGTATCTTGCTTATAACTCTACGACTGGCTCTAAAAAATTTTTTTGATGACTAGAAATGCAATCCTAGAGCATAGCATTACAATAATAAAAACAGCAGAAAATGACCAAAATCGTGACCATGCACCTTTCAACTGTACCATTTGTCTTTTTTGTATTCAAACAACAATGAGTTCTGCTTTTTTTTCATTTCTCGTTCTTTCACCAGCGCACTTTATTTCAAATAACACAATGTATGATACGTGTAATTACCATGTAAATATTCGCCTTCACAATATAAGTCCATGTAAAAATTGTCGACGTCACCGTTTGAGCACGATGATCTAATAGGAAACTCATATGTAGTGGATGTAAAACGAATTTTTATATTTATCCGTTTAATTTCATATTTTCTATCATTCAAAGCAGAATAGGGTGGGTCTGAAGATTCGATGGAACAATTAATTTGACATTTGTAAGAATTATCTACAAAAAATATAAATAAACTGTTCATAGAAAGTCTTAAAATGATACATAAAATGCGCACATCTATTAAAACAAAGCACTTAATAGATTATATTTTTTCAATAATGAAAATAAAACTTGTTTATCTTAAAAAAAAAAACACCTTTTTGTTGTTCATATAGAATTTTTTATTATCATTTTGAGTAGTATTTTGATGTTTGATTATGAAGAATATTAAAAAAAAAATAAACTAATACTTTATCGAGCAACAAAAACCTGTACCCAAGAAAATCCTTTTGAAGTGATCCTTCGAAAAAGAACAAACTTTATCACTACTGTAGAATGACAGTACATCCTGAAGGCAAACAGACCTGATAAAAGTATACATTACACAATCATTAAAACAGTTTAATTTACAATTATATTAGGTGGTTTATAATAATATATATAGGTTACCATTAGCATACATTTGCAGTTTTAAGAAATAAACTGCAAAATTGTCCATTAAGATTTTAAAAAAAAAATGACTGAAATAGTAATATTCAGTAAATTAAACATTATTTAAAAAATGAATTGTCGAAACAAACACATATACATGCATTGTTGTCTATTTGCAAAAACATATTTAAAACATACATAAACTATTTCTACAGTACGATCTATCCAATTCAGTATAAGTTTGGTAAAATTAATGTGTTATTGCCGAGTCTTTGACTAAATTAATAAAATGTTTTAAATAGGTGCGTTAAATGTAGATTTGTCGGGACTTTGGGCTCACAAGAAGACAGGAAACTTTATCGAAGATTAACATACATTTTCACATATTAACATATATACATTAACATACAAAATTTGATTTTTTTTTATTTGGTATGAAATTTGACTAAGAAAATACTTACTATAAGTATTAGTCTTATTACAACTTACTTACTATTATTCCATTTTTATATTAGCAACTACTGTGTAATGTTGGACATGAATGTACAAGTACATGTAGCAATAAAAGAATTTGAATGAAATACGCAAGTATTAACAAAATTAAAACAATTTTCGTGTAGTTGTTTGCTTTTTTAAACATTCTATATTGATTATACAGAAATTATCATACGCAAGAAAGAAGTCGATCACGGTAAAACGGCTTACCTCACCAATACTATATTTTCATTCCAAATATCTATAGCTAAGATAAGAATTCCATCTGAAATGCAATTAACGTCAAATTTGTAGATACATGTTATATTAGGGTTGACAAAAAGTAATGTCACAAAATGCATTGTGCTTCTCGTTGGCATTGCATTATATGACATTATTTTATTGGTCAGCTTCATGTTAATGTAATGCGAAAGCTGTTCATGCAATAAACATGTTAAAAAGGTTACGTCGCACCGTTTTGTTGATTTCAGAAATTGCAAAGTAGTGAATAGACTTTACTCTTAGTAGGCGAAGTGTACATATGATTAAAATTCCTACGCTTGGAAAAAATGTGATTTTAAGCATCATGTAACTGTATAAATGTTTAAATCTCAAGGCAAAAAGTTTAGAATAATGTGTTTTAGTCATCTACGTATAATAAAGATTTATATGAAGCTGTCACTGCATAATAAACAAAGTAGTGCGAGGCGCAATTCGTGCGCAAATAGTAAAATTTGCTGGATGCCTTATACGGACACAACAGTGATCGACCGAAGCCGATCACAAAATTTCTATATTTCACTCTATCAAACACAAAAAGAGTAATAATTAATTCAGTAGAAAAATAAAATTGATAAAAATAAATCTTTAAAGAACATTGCGGCCAGGTTCCGGTTTTTCGAAAGGTGGTTAACTCTAACACCGTGTAAACTCTGTGTTAAACTCAGTATTAAAGTTATCGAAATGGTTAATGTGCTAGAGTGTTAACTCTTTGTTAACTTAAATCAACCCCCAGTACCTTGGTTAGGATTTAACACAGTGATTAAATATGGCTGCCGGTTTAATTTTTTTTTTAGCCACTTGAACTCAAAATATTTGTTAAAGGATTTATTTAACATTTTAAACAAAACTAGCAAAAAAAACCCCACCGAAATGACGTTGCCGACGTGCGGCATCAGTCCTTACTTCACATTAATAAAATATAATAGAGTACTTACACATGAAGTTGTGCATAGTTGTAATTTTTCTCGCTTAGTTGATCTATCCTCTATGATAATTATGTAGATACATAGAACAGTATAACAGCAGAAGCACTCGTCGGCGTTTATTTTATACCACAAACCGGGAAGTAAAATAAGCTTACATGGTGAATCTGCCGGATGTTAGAAATTATTCAGCTTTTACATATAATTGTGAAATAAAATCTTACACGCTTCTTCAATACATACAATTACATGTGATTAAATACAAATCATATGACACACGTCAGTTCTTATAAAAAATTAAATTAAATATTTCATTCTTTTTAATTTTAATTTATTTTCTCATTAAACTCTAATTGTTATAATCGTTGGGCCTCATTTACATTGCATTGTTTTAGTTATTGGGCCTTGCTAAGGGAAATTATATACAAAAGTTCAACCACGTCACCAAAAATCTAGAAAGGTTCTTTCAATCACATTGATTGAACGAGACTACAGTTCATTATTGTCTATCCTAGGTTATTGTTTTCATCACTTTTTGATAACTGCCTTACTAAATACACATACCTGTCAGAGAAAAACAAAAAAATCCAATATAAGAAAAACAATCTAAGATTTTCTTTTACAAATTCCCCCTTTTCACCCGGAGAAATTGTCACGAACGAAAATATTTTTCTTACCGGGATTCATGATGGGTAAATCTGAAATCTGTTATCAGTTCGAAAAGTCTTGGGACTACTTGTAAATATATCATTATCATCCACTGTCGTTGTCAATGCAAAATCACGATAGAATTTAATCAGGAGCGATAGAAACGTAAACACGCCATTTTTTTCCATTAACTGATACAAAACCTACTGATAAACGACAATAATTTTTTTGCAATAATTTATTTTCTTGGTGATTCATACAATGACATTTATAATTAAACTAGGTTACTAAAATATACCGACATTGCTCGCAAAAGTTGCAGATATTTATTGCATGCATGTATGTTTAGGTATTATTTTTGGGGGTTCAGAAATAGCCTCTTACACCCTAAAAACTCTTAAAAGTGTACACGTATTGGTACATTATTTTAGTTTATCGTGATGGTTACAAAAATCAGATCTCAGTTAATCTAAGCACATGTACATGAATAAGAAAGCGGAGGTTTCCTAAACTTATACAGTACCGATCAGACCCAACCTAACACAAAGTAAGCCCCAACTAAACCCTGGGTTTACTTTCTTGGTTTAGTCTGGGTTTACTAGAGTGGACCCAGAGTAAACCCAGAGTAAACCCAAAGTAAACCCAGAGTGGACACAGAGAGTAAACCCAGTCAGAAGTATACCCCTGAAAGCAGACGTTAACTGTGTATTCGGAATATACAAAAGGGGGGGATTACAGTCAGTAGGATATTAAGATAAAAGACGGGTCTGCTTCACACTTCAGTGCGTACAGTTGGCTTCAAAAGCAATTTCCAAGTAAACCCAAAGTAAACCCAGAGTAAACCCAAAGTAAACCCCGAGTGGACCCAAATTTTCAAAAAGTAAACCCAGAGTAAACCCCAAGTAAACCCCAAAAGTAAACCCGGGGTTTAGTTGGGGTTTACTCTGGTGTTAGGTTGGTTCTGATTGGTTTTTTTTTCATTTCTATTTTGATTGTTTTAATCGTTTATCTAACGTCAACATGTAATGTTGAAGTATCAACAATTCTGAACTAACAACAACTCTTTTATTTAAACATTTTTACTAGTGCCAGCGTTCCTGCCTAAAGCAAGGATGCCAACAATGAATGATTTTCGATAATTGTCGTAACATTTCAATTGTGTAAAGAATAATGCATCATAAAATCAATACATCGAAAAAATCATTTTGTATCATACACGTCACTTAGACAGACAAAAATGGTGAAATTACTAAAAATGCATGGCATACATATACATGTATGTATTAAACAAGACAAGTAAAAATTCGAAATGTTTTCTCCCATTATCAAAACAAATACTGATTGATTAGTTTAAAAATTCAGTCTCAATATTTGTGTTGAAAAATTGGCGACTTGGATTGATAATCAAAAGATGAGTTCATCTTTCTTATTAGCTGATCACTCCATAGTCTCCAGAGATCTTATGTGTTTTGCATTGAATGTGGTCATGTGCTATGATCATTGTGACGTCATGAAAAAGTTCATACAGAGTTGAACATTTTCGCTATTCTATAGGTTCATAAAAGGAAACATATTTGCAAATGTAAACATTCCTTTTAAAAGTAAAGCAAGCTGAGAATTTAATGAATTGTGAATGCCATTACCTGAATAGATTTTTTTCCTGAAATTTCCCCGTTCAGTTTATAAGATCTGTTATTACATAAGAGATCACATGTATGATAAATGTAAACAATTCGAGTATAAAATAATATATCAATTCATAGTAAACGGTTGTTTAAGGGGGCTGGATATTCATGGCCATTTCAGACTATATGAATATCCTTAAGAAGACGAGATCTATATAAAGATATAAGAAAAAGATCAAAATTTTAAGTAAAAATATATTGGTTTTTTTTTTATTGAATATTTCTTTACAATTAAACAATTCATTTTAAAACATTTAAAGTGAGTCTGTTCATAAATTGTTTGGCCCTAGTCTCCGTAGTTTGAGCTTAATTGCAAAATGTAAATATTTAATAATAGTTGTTTAGCAAACTGGATTATACAGATAAGATTTGAATAGAAAAACAAAAATATATAGTGTGCTAATAATATGGCGAAAATGTTGAAAAATACAATAATTATTTGGTATATTAATAAACTTATGTCAAATTGTATTCGTCTGGCAAAAAAAAGAAAAAAAGAAATTGAACCTCCAATATTGATAAACATGTATTAAAAAATAGAGTAGCAATTAAATCGTTTAAATGTATTCGTTTGCAGTTTCATCTAATGTGTTACCTTATTTGAATTGGCTTTGTGATAAAGATAAGTGCTACACAAATAGCGATTCCCAGCACAAAACCGACTACTCCGCTACTCATAATCACGGCAGCGTTGTATTCCCATGTGTCTGTTTAATTTTACATAAAAAGATGGATTTTATCATCATACTGTGCAAAGTACTTTGTTATTAACCGAAATCAAGAAAAGAAGTTTCTAGATGTTGTAATTAGGTTTTATTTCATTAATATTGAAGTAGACCTTTAAAATAAATGTTTTTGTAACATGATATGTAGATTAAATGAACGAGAAAGGGTGTTACTGAGGATAGCATTGCAAACATTAAGATTAAAAAAAAAAGATAATTTGTAAAAATACATGGAAAGTATTAATTATGAATAATAGTTTACTATAGACTAAGATGCTTATTGTTACGTACTCTATGTGGAGCACATATAATTTTAGCTTATTTCATATTTAATAAAAAAACTGAGCTTTATTTATTTTACAACGATTGATAAACAAGTTCTACAACTTATATTAATATCTCTCGTTGGCACGGATGTTATCGCGAGGGGTCATTGCTGTGGGAGGAAGCCGGAGTGCCCGGAGAAAACCCACGTGTCCAAGCGGGCGACCACCATACCCTGTCACATACAACCCCTGTCGATCACGGGGATCGAACTCGGGTCGCAGCGGTGAAAAGCGAGTGCATTGTCCACTGCGCTACTTGGACACCCCTATTCATATTTAATAAAACCTGTTACATCATTTAAATCACCGTTTCTTTAACATTAAAAGGATTTCAGTAAAGTAATGTAATTCCCATCGGGTTTAATAATTTAATTACCATCGACCTCCATCACGTGACCTTTAGCACACGTACAAATCCCTATCGTATCATTACACGTAGAATTTGGAATGGCCACTGAGCATTGTATAGCATTGTCACATGATTCTTTCAGTCTAAGTTCTGTATTGAAAAAAAAAACGTTACTAGTGTTATTTATCAATCGTGTATTTACATTCATGGTTCATGCAAATAATAGATTAGGAATAATTCTAAAATATAAAGCGATTACAGCAAAACTCGCAGTATATAACGAACACGGTTATAGCGAATTTACGGCTATAACGAAGTGATTTTCAGACCCCCGCTGGCAAAATTTTAATGTATTTTATCATTTAAATAACGAATATTTTCCATTACAAATTTCATTGAAGATACATGAAAATTTAAGATGCATTAAAAAATACTTAAACTCATATATTATACACAACTATTATAATTGAAGAGCGGTAGGTTATATTGACATTTTTTGTTAATGATATTAATATTGATTTTATAACTTGCGATAGTTTGAAGCTAATTATTTTATAACGAATTCGCTATAAGATTTCTAACCAATTTGCTATAACCTTATAACGAATTACGGCTATAACGAAGTTTTTTTCTATGGTCCCTTGAAACTCGCTATAAACGAGTTTGCTGTAATATGTAAAAAAAAAAATAAAAGGGGAAAAGTGTTAAAATGCTTAAGATATAATTTTGTATAACCTGTTCATTTTTAACAGTCAAACAAATGTTTCTGTTCTCTACGTATCAATGTTTAGATTGACACTTAATACCAGCTCCGCAATTTTAATACTGACTTGTTCTTTCACATTGTCTGAAGTCAAAAGAAATATAATTCGCCGTCTTCGTGCTTTAGAAACATTGGTATTTATCTGTCTGTGTCTGTCTGTATCGCTGTCTGTCCGTCTGTCCGAGCTTCAAGTCGTCCATATGTTCGTCTAAAGGTTTAAAAGATAAATCAGTGTAAAAAAGATTGTATTTCTTGTGTTACCTGGTGCACAAGTGTCAGTCTTCCGATTGTACAGATGTCCTTTCCTACACTGACATATCCCACTCGTCTCATTACAAGTGGAATTGACACTGAAACATTGCTGTTCAGTTACACAGCTCTCGCCAATGTTACGATCTGTTATAAAAGAACAATACATATTTTACAAAATTGAGGTTTACTAAAAAACAAAGAACAAAAATCTAAAATAAATGTGCTTTTGTGTTTCCAAAAGAAGTAAAAAAGTTTTAGTTACTTCTGGCAATTAGCTACTTATTACTAGCTACAATATTCAAGAGTAAGTTATGTTTTTGTAACTGGCTACATATACAATGTAAAAGGTAGGTACTAGTTTAATTAAAGTGTAAGTAGCTATTTTTGTGTCGATATAAAAATTATGTACAATGAAGTAAATATGCTGATATCTTAATGTCTTAAACAATCTTACCGTGAAAATACTCTCCAGCACAACCAATGGTAATGTTAAAATGGGTATTTTTATAACCACCGCAAGCTTTATCTCGCACAAAATTATATGAAGATGACACAAAATAAATTTCCATCATCGTTATTTCATATTTCTGTTCCTGTTCTTGCGAAATATTTGGATTTGTGAAAACTATTGAACAATCAATCTGACACTTCTTAGAATTATCTACAAAGATAATTGATTAATGAATAAAGATGATATAAATTTTTATCACAATCAAACGTATATCATAAATATATGTGATTGATAACAAATTAAATTGGGGGAAATAAAAATCAATATGAACTTAGATAAACATAGATCAATAGTTTGAAGCTTTTCTTTTATATTGCAAGAGGAAAATAAGCAATACTCAATATTACACTTAATTTTTAACATAGATGAAACAATATACACTACAAATGGATAATATCAAATTTTGCAACGTTAGACATGCCAAACGTAGAACAAAATTCAAAAGAATGTTTGCCATAATTCAAGATGGTGATAATTAGAAAAACGAAATATTTCCCTCATGGCTCTTTATGTTTCTTATCTGATGATGAATAATTATTTGTTTTATTTACATGCATTTATAAAAAAAATCTTCTAAAATGAGAATATATGAATCTTTATTAGCCAAAAATGGCTTACGTGATGGCATTATCGTAATAAAATGAATAATTTAAAAGCAAATTATAAATAAACAAGATGAGCATTGAATAATATCAATCTATTCTTACTTCTATATAATTTGTTGAAATCATCGTAGTTAAATGCACAGGCTGTACTGCTAGAGTGGAATGAAAGAGCATCCTCAAGACATATAGACCTAAATTATTTTTAAAAAACATTTTGAGTTCTCAATTTTAATTTAGCAATCAATTGAGTTAAATAATACAACTGTATAACAAGACATAAGTGTAGCCTTCAAGGAAGATAAAACGTTACAAGAGAAACAATCCCAAAATATATTTTTAATTTTCTTGCAAAAGTAATAATATTTTTTTCTTTCTTAATACTCATTTTGACTTAAGAAGATCATTGGACTAGACTGCTTGCTGAAAATTAAGGAAAGATTACTAAATAAAAGATTTATAAGTAACGAATCAGTCACCTTTGAGTTACAATTCATTCACCTTAAAGTTACCATTCAGTCAACTTTAAGTTATCAATCAGTCACCTTTACGTTACCATTAATGCAGTTACATTTCAGTTGTCAGAATGTCAGAACTGTGTCCTGAGATAAAGGAAATACTGAATACTGTTGAATCATCATTGTTCCTGGGGGACCAATTTTCGTGGCCTTTGTGAGTAACCCTTGCCAACGAATTTACATTCCCCCGTACGTATATACAAGCATTTGTTTAATAATATACGAAATAGAACTTGCTACCAACAAAATTATGTCCCCACAAACCAGAAAAAAATATTTAATACCCACGAACATTGACCCCCTCCAATAAAAATGATTCAGCAGTAGTAAATATATATAAGCGGACGGGATACAAAGCCTCAAGAAGTGTAGTTGTAAGAAGAAAAATCAAATACATAGGACCTACCTCACAGAAACGTCAGTAAATAGCAGAATGGTCATACATGCTATTGGTATTTTGATGACATAGACATCTACAAATTGGAAACATGTTGACATAACAGTAACAATGAAATATCAGTAAAGAGATACAAAGGTAAAAAGTAAACCTACGCGTTTGATATATATATATATATATATATATATATATATATATATATATATATATATATATATATATATATATATATATATTAAATAATATTTACAAAATATAGTATTAAAAACATTGATTCTCCTATAATAAACCGTAATAAAGTGATTTTCGCATAACTGTTATGAATTTAAATTCTAGGTACATATAGCACTTCTTCTGTTATCAAGAGTTCTCATAATTTTAAATTTTAAATAATCTAAGATCTCTAGCGTTATTGAATCAAAGAATTTGAATACATTTTATTAAAAAAAATATTTCACATGTAAATCATAAAACTTGAAAAATTCTGTAAGACATCGGCACACTTGGAATTTAATTTTTTATGCAAAATAAAAATTAACTTACATATGCAGATACGTCGCGATTCCATTATCTTACTCAGCAAAACAGCCGGCTTTGAGTGTTAAACGCAATGTTCGGGGAAATCATTAATTAAATATCAGTTCAATATTCAATTCTTATATCGAATGCCTCTTCACTTTCGTACATTCCAGGAAGAATACAAAGTGTAGCTTCATTTTCTGAAATACATTAACTTGTTTGATTCTGCACAAATTGATATTTTGATGAAATAATCTATAGTGCAATTAAACATCGCATTTTATTAAGCAGAGCAGTTTTTGAACATACATAGATTTATGCTTACATTCACTCTGTAAAATGTCAAGTTTTTGTAGTTATGAATACTTCGGTCATATTCATGAAACCTGTACTTTGGACTCGTATGATTGATATTCCTAAGTTCATACTTAGTCTAGAAAAATAGGACAGGACTGGTTTGTTCATATATTACAAATATTTTTGCTTTTGTCCTAGGAATACCTTTATATAAATCCGTGAAATATTTATTAACATGCTACAGACTTCAAAGTATGAATATGTGCAATTCAATCAACTGATTATTAACTGAGACGTCTGGAGATATGACTGATTTACAGAGCTATGCCATTCAACCATATTTTATATACCTTTATTCATCTTTTAGTTGACCCAATAGCGGAGCTTCATCCTGTGTATTGTTATAATTGTTATGATTGTTTGTTTGAATGTAATACTTGTATTTTTGTGATTTTCTTACAAGTTTCAATGATCATTTTAAATAAATTAATGTTTAATTTGCAGATACGCCTCGTTTTATACAAAAGAGAAAAGGTCATTTTTATCAATTAATACTCAATCTGATAATATTTAATAATTTTATTAAATGTTTAATATTTGGCTGATTTTAAATGAATATATTTTAGGATCAAAAAATACCTGGCAATAAAAACATACTGACTCAATTTACGACTAAAATAATATTTTTCTCTCTAGCTCTCCCTCTATCACTCTATATTGTGATTTAAAGCACTAATCGTTCCTTTATATGTTGTTTGATAGTGCCGATTATTACTTTAAACACATTCACTCTAGTTACCTTGTTTTAATCTATTGTCAAAAAGGTCGTGAAATGATCTGCATTGATATCTCCAAAATTATCAAAGATCATGATACATGTACCTTATTCCGTACTTACACATTCGTTGAAAATCATAATGTTCTTTACGTTTTAGATTTTGCTCTAGAATATTGATGAAAATAGTGTAAAAAAGTTGTTCATCAATTTTGCAAACACTAGATAATAAAGTGCTGCCTATGACCTTTACAGTAGATTTGCAGTAGTTTAACATTTATTGATTTATATGGTTAAATATGAAAACATAACAAAGTGTTCTTTAACATACAAAACACAACTAAAAAATTACACATGTACTGTGAAATAGAATACAGAACAATAGAATGCATGACTTGATATTTGACTATATTGGTATAAAACAAATGAACTCGATCTATTAGATAAGGAAAACTATTATTTTACAACATGCCGTTTGTACTACATTTTGGCGGAGTTTACATGATACACATGCATACTTGTCATTATTCACTTAATCTTTGTTACAGTCTTTTGTCAATATGTTAAATTTAAATGCTATAAAAAGTTACACAATGTTAAGTCAAATGAAGAACCTCATTAAGTTTGAATACAATAAACATTGCTATGGAGAGATTCGGAAAATATTGGTCAAACATAAAATAAAAAAATATAAACAGTACAGATAGAATATATCCGGAATGAAAAAATGGTAACACTACAAACAGAATAAAACTGTATACGATATCATACGGATCATAATAGCTTATTCGCTTATAATGGTCGTCCGGATGCTGTTAAATTGATAGCCCAATATTTGGGGCCCAATAAAAGATTCATCACAAAGATGACACTCAGTATTTACAAAGTAATTTTATTTTCATACTGAAGAACAGTTGACGGTGAAGTGGTGCAGTTCATGTAATATGTTAATAATACAAATCCTAATAAACTTAATGTGTAAATTGTTGTTATGAATAAGATTATGGATAAGCTTTGTCATCAAAAATGTTTCTAAGGCCATGATAGCTAACATCTCATTGGATTCTGTGTTTTATTCCCATTATGATAGAGTTAATCTAGGCTTAGATTATTATCTATCACATATAAATGTCCAGAGTGACTCGACCGAACCCTGCACATTTTGTTTTCAAAATGCGTTAATATTGATCATAAAACGCACTTCAAACAATGACTTCGTTCAAAATTAAACGCACTTTAAATATTTTTTTTTCAAAATGCGCATTTTTTAAATTGCGTTATATCAATAGGACAGTGAATTCCCATTTAGTAAAATTGGCAAGGTAGAGTTGTTAGATTAATTCACTGCAAGGAATTTTGATAATACAGAGGCGTGATTTCAAAAATCGAAACTTGACAACTTGAAATATGGAATGGTGCTTTTTTTATACTTATTTTCATTTGATACATATTTAATAAAACATACGTCATCCTTTTAAGTACATGGTAGTTTTTCCGTAAATCCATGTGTCCGCATTTTTTTCTAACAGACCTTGTATATTGGTCTGCCATAAGTATACATTTTTCAAAGAATGAATCAATTTTAAGGATTAGGATGGTCTTCTTATATATATATATATATATATATATATATATATATATATATATATATATATATATATATATATATATATATATCTTAAACTTTATAATGAGAAAATATAAATCAAAAGAAATGTCCATTCTCTTCTGTTAATGAACATTGCATACTCTCCTGAACTATCTACTTGGTTAACATTGTATGAATTCATATGACTATAGTCATCATCATCCACGCCATGTTGTGGGACGTGATCATAGTCTGGTTGTACAGAACTGTTGATTGGCTCATGTAAATGTTTGTAAACGCCAAGTCCTTGCACATCATCGTTACCCTATCTATTGTCAATTAGCTGGGATTCAGAGAACAAGATACCTGTAGAGGAAAGTTCAACAAATTTAAATCAAATTTGATCACGCACCCATAGCCATAAAAAAGAGCAATTTTATGAAATTAGCAACATATGAAGACGTTGATGATTTGTGAATGATTACCAGGGCATATGTTTCCTTTCGAATTTCTTTGTTACGTCTGATCATGATCAAGCAAATATATATTATAGATACGACATGATAATAAGCTTTTGTCTTAACTATTACATGTAGATAGATAGATAGATAAACAGATAGATAGATAGATAGATAGATGGATAGATGGATGGATGGATGGATGGATGGATGGATGGATGGATGGATAGATAGATAGATAGATAGATAGATAGATAGATAGATGATGGATAGATCCTCACATTTTTTGAGGAAATCACCTAAATAATCAAAGAAAAAGCGACGCAATTGCAATTTGAGTAATATACTTTCAATCGGTTTTATTAAGGTGGGATCAGGTGCCTAGGAGGAGTAGGCATCCCCTGCCAACCGGTCGCACACCCGTGTGTTCATTGTCAAGATCATGAAAAACGGAAGAAACCGTAGTCAGTCCGGTGTATAAATAATGGTCTAACAAGAATGTGTCCTAATGCAACATTGCACTTGCTGACAAGGTAAATTGTATTAACCATAGAGCTAGTGTAAAGATGATTTTAACCGAGGTTCTATACACATACTAAATAAACCCACCGTTTAACAGCAAACAGAAAACTTTATATCAAACCAGGCCAAGATTTTTTAAAGAAAACGGCTCTTAAAGTTTAAAATAAACCATTAACTGTAAACATTTGCTTCTTTAGTTTGATCGTTATACACTTTACTTTAAAAGCTTTCTATTGACTGACAAACATTTTTTTTAATATGTCAATATTTAAATTGTTTTTAATTAATAGTATACTGTGAAAGCTGACACTTTTATAAATAAATTCACTTTTTTCAAAACTTGGAACTGATCTTTTGTTCATTTAACCATTTATAAATTGATTTATATTTTTATTGATATTTGGGTTTTTGAGAGAGGAAACAGGTCATAAAAATCTCGAATATTCCCACGTTTTTCCCACAAGACTTAACATACTGACGAGAAACATACATTTCTTCAAGGCGCAATGCAGTTCCTTATAGTAATTTGTTTCCTGGTCTTTTCTGAAAATCTTCAAATTTGTCATTCTTCCAAAGCGGAAAATAACTTTGTTTATGTGCAATCTGGCGTGACACAATCAAATGCATGTATTCTGAACGATTTTGCAATAGATAACTCGTCAATTTCCGCTCGGTTACAATGTGGCATGCCTTGTAATGCTCTTTCACAATGTGTTGGAGTGGATATCATAGGAGACGAAGCCAAACGCTGTCACCTTTTGTACGGATTTCCTGCTCTAATACCATCTCACACGGCATCAGACGAAACCGTTAGATATCAGAAGGTATTACAATTCACTTAAATGTACTTGTCTATGCTTGAACGCGATCATTTCTTTTGTTGTTGATTGTAATTTTTTGTTGTTGGTTTTTTTTTGTAGTCTACTGGAATCAATATTGGTAATAAGACCTTTTACATTTTGATTCATTAATTTTTTGCATTTTGTTATAAACAAAATCAAACGATTTTTTCCTTAAAATGTTGATATCGATTCAAATCAAAGAAACACTGTTAATCAAAATAATTAAAATCATTATTAGCTTCAGTTCAACGCTCAGATTCAAAGCTCAGAGCTCGTTTGGAATCGCCAGATCGTTTGTACTTGTGAAATATTTTAAATGGAAACTAGAAATACTTAGTGAATATGCATGCAGTATGCATGTTCAAGAATATTTTTTTCCATGACACGTTCGGAGTTAATTCGACGTTGCACATTGCAACGTCTTTCCTTGCAAAAACTTGTTGTTACTATTTATTCTTTTTCCAAAGATTTGATTATATCTCGGAATTGAAATTTAGGGTATTCTTTTGCAAAGGGACAAGGAACAAGACATAGAAGTCTAATGTAATTTCAGTCAACAGATTTTATGTTTATGTGTTCTGTCTACGTAATTTTGGGACAACCCTCGTATTTGTATGACTTTCACAAATTGGTTCAATTTTTAATTCTTGACTTCTTCCCTTTATTTTTTATTTCGTTTAATAATAAAAACCCCGCTTCCGCCCCACAATACGCAATTTGTTATGTATTGGACTATATGTTACATAGGATGATATCCCAAAACATATGTCACCAGCCCCTTTTTATTTGTCGAACAGCAGAATAACCCACTAATATTTTGATATTTTTCAAATTTTTGTCAAAAAAGTGATACATTTGGATTGGGGTAAATAGCTTTGGTCGCTTTATCATTTTAGAATTGAAGATTTCTCGACGATTTTGTAGACAAAGTAACAGTGAATTCTGATCTGGTTTGTGAACTCGGGTACCTAGTACAATAGAGGATATGTAGAAATTAAGCAGATCGGTCAAGACTCGTTTACATATCACGTGCCATTGTTTATTCCCAAAATCTTAGCAATCAGAAATAACTTCATTTGAAAAACAACTTACAAATAATGCATTCGCATAAATAATGTTCAGTGGTATACATAGTCACATCGAGCACGCTTATCGATATGGGCGTCACGTGACACGCAAAATACAGACATGTAACATTATGAAAGACATGTAACATTATGAAAGGCTAATCGAGTTCACACAAGGTTGATGGGGAAGGCCAGCTGGAGTATTTCAATTTTTTTTCAAAAAGTTACACATGAGCGCATTAGGGTACATTTTTCCTCTTTCACAGAGATACATAAATTTCGACAAAATACATTGACCAGCTGAAGAAGAAAAATGTACCAGATTGCGCTCGTATATATTTTAAACACTTTCATATGTAGGTTGGAGCTAAAAGTCTATGGAGATTGAATGTAAACATTGTACCCCTACCATAAATAATGATGTATATCTTAGTACATATGTGACTGTTTTGTATCGGATAAAAAAGCGGATTAATATATAATTATTAAATAATAATATCAAAGATTAAGTACATGTAAATATTAAACAGAAATTCCGAAATTCATTTTTTGGTCAATTTACTTGGGCTGAATTTTACTTTATCCTTTTATTAATAACTAAATAAAATGACAACCTATCAAAATCAAATTTGCTTTACTCTGTACGTTTACAACCTGTTTTGTTTTTTGTTTTTGGTTTGTGTTACTATACCAAAGGAGGATAGATTTTAAAAAGCAATCCATTTGGGTTTATACAAAATGAAAAAAGAAAACCACATTAAGAAAACTATCAGCAATTTTCATGGTTATATTTTCTGAATACATTATAATGTTTGCTTTATAATGAAATAAAAGACAATAAAACAAAGATTGATTTACATCTTAAGGAAATATGCAAAATTGTAGTTTTACTAAAAATGCTTATTGTACATGTATGTTTAAACACTTGATTTTTTTTTATTATTTCAATATGTTTTGATGTAGGAACAGATTATTATTGCTCTGTGGAATTAACAAATGGTCAAATCATATCTACCTTATGCAATCAGGGGACTCATGAATGGATGGTAAGATAATCTCTCTCTCTCTCTCTCTCTCTCTCTCTCTCTCTCTCTCTCTCTCTCTCTCTCTCTCAATGTGCATGTTTTTTTTTAACACAGATGACGCTTTATGAAACATTTCCGATTTCAGAACGATTTTTGGAAAAGGCTGAATCGCTTCCTCGACCCTTTTTTAAATTTTTTATCTTAACATTTCACATCATTATTTCTTCTACCTAAATTGATCCGAAATGAGATTCCAAAAATAATTACATGAAAATAAATTACGTTAAAAACATCAGTATGAAGATATTCATAATACACATCACTTTAACTATTATAAGAAGGCCTTATTATTTATAACTATTATCATTATTATTCTGACGACCGTAGGTAAAAGGAAGAGGTTGTGTTTCTACGAAAACTTACTGAAATAAATAATTCCGAGACTTTTATTTCACCATCAGTATATTTAAGTATCTCTCTAAATAATTTACTTTGAAACAAAGGCTCCGGATTTTTTGTTTGATTTTTTTTTTGGGGGGGGGGGGGGTTGGGGGAGGGTTTGTTTGTTTGGTTTTTTGGTTGTTGTTGCTTTTTTATATTCTACTGTTTATTGTTCAAGTCAATTCAAACTACATATACATGTAATAACTATCAAAACGCACAGGAAATCACACAATAGAGTTATCATCTTTATATTTGTTAGCACTCTATATATTATTATACTGCATAAATTCCTTGCTTAATTTCATTTTTGTTATTGATGAAAAGCTCATTCAGAGACGGATTGATGGGTCAGAATTGTTTTGGAGAAACTGGATAGACTACGAAAACGGCTTCGGCTCTAAAGATTCGGAGTTTTGGTTAGGTAAAAAATCTTACTAGAAAAGAGATTCAGCGTAAACTTGACGTTTGGAAAACATTTATCGTATATCAATATACATAATGAATGAAAAAACTATAGTACCATGACTTATATTATGCCATATTCTTTTTTTCATTCTAAATATTAAATCATACTTTAAAGAAATGATACCATCTAGTTAAAAAACGAATATATTTTAACAGAATGACTTGCCAAATGATAATTTTATTCATTTTTTGATTTTTTTTTATGTGAAGGTAACCAGAAAATCCATGAATTAACAGATGATGGCTATACATACCTTAGAATAGAAATGATAGACCATGATTGTGTTTGGAAATATGCAGAGTATTCGACCTTTTATGTTGAATCTGGTAGTTCCAAATACAGACTGCATATAAATGGTTATAGCGGGAATTCAGGTATTGTTCCTCTTTTTTCTCTTCTCTTTCCCTCTCAAATGATTTTGATAACAGTTCAAATTCCAGTAAAACTGTTATACACTAAATAAATGCAAAGTGTAATTTAAATGGACTATAAATACTAAATATTAAACTGATATAAGCAATACGTATTTTATTATCATATAAAAAATAAGCAATACATGTAGGTCGAAGAAGTTTGAAATTTTTAGTAGTCTAAAGATTAAATATAGCAACTTTAAGAATCAAGTACCACTTTTTAAGACATACTTTCTTTTTAAACACAACCATATGTCAACCCTTGGAATACTTTTCTCCATTTACGTATCGTTTTTACTGTAACCACGGAAAATAAAATGGCATAGAAAATTTAAATTAAAAAAAAATAAACATTAAAATCGTTATTCACAGTTCCAGTTCTTGACGTCCAAATAACTAGTTTGCGTTAGATTTTCTTAATATAACATTAAAGTTGCATGTACCAGAAGAATACTGATGAATTAATCAAATATGTCAAATGATTTAATTGGAAATAACGACTGAGAAAACTCAAAACTAATGAGAATGAAAATCATTAATCATTGGAACTTAAGGTAATATTACATGTTAAAACTTTGATCCTTAAATAATATCAGTCGCCCAATGAATATCAAACTGGTTAAAATTCAAAATGAAAGGCAAGCATTTGAAGAATAAAACGTTGAACTGCAAGCAGTCTCTCTAGTAGTTCAAAAAAAATGTTAGGTCTTTAACACAAATGTTAATATGTGATACATGTAACGTTAATTTTAGGGTCAAATAAAGTTGAAGCCAAGGGAACAATGTAAAAGTGAGTGTTAACGAAAATTTATCGAGGATCAATACCTTTGGATTTCTGATTAACTAAAAATCAGCCAAGCACGTGAAATTTCAATAAAAAAAAGTTATGAAGCTTGGACAGACAAAACTATTGTTTATTAATATCCGGCTAAGCATCATTGCGTTACTCATTATCAATAATAGACTTGGCTCTACTTATTTGAACTATTTTGTAGGCTACCATTTACGTAAACGGGTTTACCTGTACTGATACTGATATACATGACCCTTTAAGAGCCCAGATACAGCAGCTAGCTTTAATGGGTAGAAAAGACAAGATAAACAAGACTTGCATACACACAATTTATTACTCACTAAGCAGGCATAGCAATACAACCACTACAACTAGAATGTCGGATAAGGTCGCAGAATATATAATAAATTTTGTGGGGAACTGAAGAGGAAACCAGTGTTCCAATTAAACTACCAAATGTAGGGGACCCACTGGGAGCCCTATATGAGCATAGGTGCTCGGAGCCTGAGCAAGTCACCGCGTTCTAAGGCGGGAAGTGATACCTGCTCTTCTCGCCCGTCTCCTGGGTGCTACATGTACCTGGTAACAAAACATAACCAAAACCACCATGTAGACAATCCTACCGTTGCCCAGGAAAGATGCACTAGCCTGTAGTATCTCCTACCTTGGTCGGGAGGTGGATGTGGCACCAGCAATGGCCTAACTGTGCGCCCCCAGATAAAGTTACATACAGATAGTAAATGCTGACCCTTGACCTATTTATTCTCGGTATGCACAACACCTGCCCCCTGCTTTAGTAGCAAGTGGCAGGAGACAACAGGTTTCGGAGCAGAATTAGTGATCAACTACCAATATGAATTTCATAGTTCCGCCATGGACATTGATAAATGTCCCCCCAAAAATTCCCTTATGATTACTCAATTGTTAATAATGACATTTTGCCCAAAATTGTAATGAAACAGGAAAACAATGTGTCACAAAAAGTTAGGCAGTGCTTTTGCATTGCACAGTAGGTAACTATTTGGGAGAATAGATGGTTTGGCTGTTTTGTAGAAAAAGCTGGATTGTTGCTTGCGGATTGTTAAGAAATTTTTGATTCCCAAGGCTAGACATGTAAGTGCCGTCCGCACGTAAATGTTAATTTCTTTACCTGTGTTATTATGGTCATGCTCTATAGAATATCCCATCAATTTACTACACATGGACTTTTTCATAACCTTGTTCATTCTGACCCTTTTCTTATTGATTGTTGACCCATACTCCAAAGGTGCATAATGCCAATAACGCCTGGACAGCAAACAACACCAGACCAGCCTGGTGTTAGGCCAAAGTGCATGGTATCTGTACAAAGTGCATTGTGCCGTATGAATAAAGGACTTGGAGGTTACACAATTAGAAGTTAAATCATTTGACCCTACATAGAAAAATAACAAATCAGGAGGAGACAACCTATTTGCCATACCTGCAATAGTTTCTTGTACTTGGTGCCACAGCAGTCTTCGTACGCCATCCAAGGTGAGTCTGGCTGACAGGTTGAATTTGGTACCCCTAGGACAGTGTCCGGCTTCTATCCCTGCCCAATAATGTATATATATTCAGTTCTGACAATCCAGTTGGAAAAACCTGGAAATCTAGTTTCAAGTATGCCAAGAACTTACTATTAAATAAGGAGACTTTAAACTGAAATAAAACGAAGGAAAATTAGAAAAAAGTATCACAACAAAACAAAATGATGGCCATTGATTGTGTCGTGGGCTGACTTATGATTCTAGACGAATATCTGTTAAATATGAGTGAGAAATTCATTTCCCCCTGGCTTTAATTTGGTAAACGAATACCCTTTGTTTTGCTAATTCTGTGGCCATACCGATGCTTAAGCTTTGTGATGTGTAATAGCCTGGGACCTGAAGGAAATCAAGATTTCTGTGTAAAATGGATTGGAATTCAAAACGTGTAATTGGGGTGTTATCGACAAGAATGAGAAGCCCGCATATTCTGACATACATTTTATACATATACTGACCTCTTCGACTGGACATAAAAAGGGGATGGTTGTTTAGTTATTTTGATTAAAGTAGAGTGGCCTGTTTGATTTGTTTTTGACTTTTGAGTTTTATGGTACCCGACAGTCTTTATTAACTCCGACTGATCTAAACAGCCCTTCAAGTGTTTTTGAAACAACATAAACTTTGGTTGTGTCGTGATGGTCCCTAATCTTGTGAAAGTGTGAAACTGTATTAATGTATAAACACACAGTTCGGTATGCACACCTACTTAGGTATAAAAGGCAATGCAATGTAAAAGCTGGTCAACTGAAGCTGGCCAAGATTCACAACCATCATACTGGGTACGAAAACCTTGAAATTGCTTTAATGCTGACAGGTATTGTCAGATAAAGAGTTAAGAAGAAGCCTTGGAGCTTCTAAATACCCCATAGATGGTTTGGCACCACTGGTGTGGGGAAGTGCTCTGCTTCGGGTGCGAGGCTTGAACCTGGACCACTTTGATCGAGATATTGAATCTGCAATGGAGTTTTCTTTTCAGTAGGGAGATATATGCAGCTTTAATTAAAATGTTATTTCGTAAGTAAAGGGGTACCAATGATCGCACTATACTCATGACTCGGTCAAATTTGCTTGTTGATTTGTACCAAAATTGACATACTGTCAATATGAAAAAGCATTTTTGAGTTTTGCAAGTATTTGTTATACAAAGTAAGAGCTACTATGACAGGAAAAGGTTCAAGAAACGTCAATTCCATAGCAATACCAAGTGAAAACCAGAATTGTGGCCGTCGGCCGGAAGTCCACTTCCTACCAAAATAAATCCCAAAAACCGCATTTACAACTCCAATGCTGTTTGTGAATAACTGAATTGTGTTGCTGTCCAGATATTTGGGATTTATAACTGCGACGCCATTGTAACGTTTGAGAAAGTTTTTCCAAACTTTTAGATCTAGTATGATAGTGTTTGTTACCCTGATTTTGTTATGTTGTATTTTAATGCCAATAATACATGTAGCGCTAATAAGGCGTCTGTACAATGCACGGTCAGATGCTACAACCCTGCATGCAAAGTTAAGTAGCCCTAACAGCGATTGCATTTTTTTAGTCTTACCGCTTTAGCTTGTTGTACAGCATGAATGGATTTTTTTGCAACTTGTATATCTTGTCTGCAGGAAATGGCATAGTCATGCCGATAGTATGAAACTTGATGCCAAGGAAACTATGTCAGTCGTAGGTTCTACAGTTTTGTCTCCAGCACTAAGTTCTACCAATTCTAAACACAAATTTCTTAAATGGTGCAATGTGTTTGCACAACGGAGAGATAATTGTGGGCCACAAAAAAGGACATTTAAATGTTGAACTATGTGGGCATTTCCCGAATAATGTTGTATAAGCCAGTGTAAAAATAATTCATTGAATATCCGAAGGGTAACATTTTGTCAAAATAGGTTTAAAATTGAAATATGAAACCCAAGAGGTCAAAATATGAAGGAGATAGGGAAATTATGCAAAAGGCAGATTTATACGTCCGACTTTGACAAAAGTACATATGTTCACAGAGGGCTTTTTATGCTTGCTGCCTCATCAATGTTTGAGTAATGAACAGAACAGGTCCTTGGATCAATAAAATACTGATAGAATGTCCCTCTGGGTAAGATATATGATGGATAAGTCGCAAGTCCCCATCCATTTTAGGGAATAGACCTAATGATGAAAATTGCAGTCTGACAATAGGTTGGTTTTGGATAGGATCCGCTACCCGTTTTAATAAAAAAAATGTCAAAAAATAATGATAATAATATTATTAATAATAAAAAATAATATTGTAAAAAAAAAAGATATATTTTGGTATAAGCTGATAAGATATTTGCTTTCCCTTGTCTCTCGCTGGCCTTGATATTGAAGTAGGAAGCCAAGTGTAAAGCCATGAACTACAAATGTGCATGTTTATAGCCCTCCAAATAATTTGCCAAATACCTATTGTTTATTGGTGTCTGTTCTACTAGGGAGTACACTAAATAGCTGTTTTGAGCACTTAATTTTAGGGTTATTTCCTCTTCACTGGCTACACGTGCTGCTTACCTGAATTGTAGGCATAACAATAAGTTGAATTTTGTTTGCCTGTAGTGTTATAGTGGACTGAAGCTTGCGTGACGGCAACGTGCTGGTTTGGGTTGAACTGTGACTGTGTGTTGCTAGCAGACACTAACATTAACCAGTATTCTGCATTGACCCCCCCCCCCCCCCCACCCCAAGAAGAAGACAGGTGTGAAAGCTTTATGAAAACGAAACTGTTCGGTCATACAATCAGGGCAAGCATGTCTTTAACAACATACACCATAGCATAGCCTTAAAATATCATAGCATAGCATTAAAATCTCATATCATAGCATTGGAATCTCATACCATAGCATACAATCTCATAGATTCTCAATCGTCATATCATACCATAGCATAGCATATAAAATTATTTCAATTCGGTTTTAAATGCTTTTATTTCAAAGAATAAATGCTCACATTGCAGATTAGTGATAAACTTTACTTCTTATTATTTTACATCGAAATGTTTGGAACTATTCAGTATACGGAGGCAATTTTGTCCAATTCTCATTGCAATTGCAATTCAATTTCTCATTCCATAGCATACAAAACTCATAGCATTGCATTAAAATCTCATAGCATATCAATAAAATCGCATACCATAGCTTAGCTTAAAACTGTTAAAGATATGCATAAAATAACAAGTATTTATGCCAATTTATGCAATGCATTAGACCTACTAGATGCGAGCCTTATGTCTCTAGGATATTTTAAGAACTCGTGAGCTTAAGACTGATATTTGGATAGCATAATGCTAGTATAAATTAAAAATACAGAGGTCCATTTCTCCAGCAGGTTACCATGAGTCAAAGTTCTCTAACTCAGTGGCAGATTTAAGCAAAAGAAAAAGCTCAATAAACTGACCTTCCCATATTTTTATTTTAAGTTAATTGAGGGTGTTGGTCCCTAGAGTATCTACAAAACTGGGGATTGATATGAACATCCTCAAACGGAATCGTGAAACAAAACGGGAGACTCATCGGATTCATGAGGGACGGTTTGAGTGGAATTTTTCCCTGAAACAACTTGGGCCGGCTCCGCTATGGGTGAAAAGGCGTCCTGGACTTTCGCAGGACACTATAGTTGTGTGTCCAGTTGGAGTCTTCTCTGCATCCCTCGACTGCGAGCGGGGGTTCCTGGCAATCGAAGGCGGCTCGTAGTCGTCTAGTGACGTTTGTTTTTCACAGGAGGCATGATGGTTTGGATTATGGGATGAATGGGGATCGATTAACCTCTCTAATCTATATTTTGCTCCGGAAATATGTATCTGGTGTAGTTCCGGTTTGAGATAATAGGTAGCTTGTTCAAAGTTTACTTGAAAGTGAACTTGAACAACAGTGGTTTCGTAACACACCAAATTGCCAAACTAAATTAATTTTGTACTATTTGATATTCATCAGATAATTTTGATTACATGTATTTGCATTTACGATTGAACGTTAAAGACATTTGTTTTCATGACACTGTTGATTAAATTGAAATTTTACAGCGAAATAAAAAGCTTACAGATTTGTAACAATTATTTTCCAGTATTGTGAATTAAAAATTAAAAAGAAAATTCAAATTTGTATTATCATTGTAGTGTATCAAACGATCTAGGCAGTACACAAAAATGTGCTTTATAAAAAAAAACACTATTAGTTTGCCTTTCGTACCTGATTGTATCTATTATGCATAATTTTTTTTTATCACTGTCGCACATTAAGAGAATATTCACACATTGACTGAGACAAGAAAGAAGATTTTTTTAGGGAGTATGATGTTATAAAATCAAGCTGTTAAGAATTTATTATTTTTGTAAAGAGATATGCAAATAAGCCGTAATGACATATTTTTGGCTACTGAATAATACTATAGTAAGTTACCTAAATAGTACAATAAAGTGACTTTGTTTCAATTGCAGGAGATAGTATGGCGTTCCATAATGGAATGTTTTTCAGTACTTTTGACCGAGACAATGATGGCAATCCCTACTATAACTGTGCATACTTCAGGCTTGGCGGATGGTGGTACAACTCCTGTCACAAATCTAACCTCAACGGGGAGTATGGAAACACAGATAACTCTAACGGTGTCAATTGGTATCACTGGAAAGGGTTTACTTACTCCATGAAGGAAGTCAGAATGATGGTTCGAAAACCCTAAAGTTTAGAGTTGTAGAAAACTCATCAATCAATAACAGATTTGTTTTATTTTTTTTATAAAAAAAATGTTTAGTGCTTGTTAAATTTGTCTTTATTCGAGTATTTAATGATTTCGAAATGGTCAATGTTAATGAAATACAGTTTGTTTTTCATACATGTTTATGAATGTTTTTTCCTATAAGTTTGTATACTAAAAACTCAATAGTAATTTTCAAAATCGCTTTATTTCTATTAGGCATTTTCAATAACATTTAATCCTTTCAACAATTTTAAATCCTTTATATAAAGTTGCAAAACTTGAAACTCGCCAAGATAAAATTGTGAATGGATTTATCCAGTTCTGCTTTCAATCTACTTACAGTTACAGAAAACATAATCTTTTAGATCCGTTAATATTTTTTAATATAAAAAAGCACTGTTTTTGACATATTCAGATTGCAAGATCAAAATATTCAAAATATCTATTTACCTTTTAGTTAACTAAACGGCAAAATTTCAAACTTTGAATCTTCCTTTGATAACACACGGGATGACATCTGGTTGATACTTAGTGTAAATCCAACACACGTCAGTTGATATCTCAAATAATATAATCTGATAACTATAACATATTTTAGTTTATCTTATAATCATTCTTAAAAGAACATAAACAAAAAAAAAATATTTTACTTACACGATAACGCGGGTAGGTTAAGGCAACTGAGAGTTTAATGATCGCCGATATTATGGTCACTTTAAAAATTGTTAATTTTTATTAAAACAGTGCTGAATATTAATATCAAGTCAATGAATTCAACAAGATATTATATTTGTACTTCTGAATCAAGTCGATCTTTGAAGATGCCGTGCAATGGTATCACGTGACAGTTAAAAATAGATCATTTTTGTACCTTAACAAAAAATCAAAAAGTGTAACACTACCTGGAAATTTATTTGTATGTACGATACAAAAATTCGATCGGCAATAAGTTCATGTTTATTAATATTTCTGCTAGAATCCTATAGTTAATCGCATAAAATAAATATTGTAAATATTGTATATTTATTTACCGGAAACCTCCTCAACTTTTTCAATTTCATTGAAAATACTACGTATTTTTCATTTACAACAACAAACCAAAGGATTCTAGCAGCATTTTTCAAGTATTTTAGGTCATGTGCTTTTGATATTTGCCAAATTCATCTTTCATAATATTCGGGGTAGTGTTACACTTTTGTCTTTTTGGGACACACTGACAGAGGGAAGGCCGGTCAAGCCACATAAATGTCTAACTGCTTACCTTATAACACTCGCTGATAAAACAAAATATCCATGCCATCCTGGTTATATCCTAAATGACACTTATCTAAATCTTGGGTATCTGTATTAAATAAGTCTTATTTCGGCATTGTTTACACTGCATTCCGATGATTTGTCTCCCGACATTGATTTCTCTATTAAACATGCTTGTGACGTCATCAATGTTAACGATACGTAATACAGAGAAATTGAAGATATATTCTGTTAAAAGAGCTTCTAGTGACATGTTACGCCTGTAGTTTTCATAATTTGGACCAGAGATAAAGTTAAAATTGACAAATTTCTTGAATAAAATATGACATCATGCTGTTTATTGTGACGTCATATCGATCAGAGGAATGTTTACTCCATTTGTTGCCTTATCATACCCGCGAAGAGTTGTGCTTTCACTGGGATTATGCACTCACATAAATTAGACTGCACCATCAATCATAAAGGAAATTGATCTTCTACATTCTTTGATATAACATTCAAGACAATTCACAAAAACTTGAAATACCTTCGTATTAATACCTTTTTAAGTACTAAGTAAAATATAAAAAGCATGTAAAATTACACCTTTAGTACTTAAAAACAAGATTCAAAGGTTTTAAAATTAAGTTTTGTATGCCATATAACTTATATACGTAAATTAAAAATAATATGAATTTGAAAATGTTAGTAGATGTAACCTTTTTTTGTTATGGTACAACGGCCATCGAGGTTTTTATACTATGAATTTGTGTTGATTTTTACAAATGGGGATCATATGCAATTTCAAATCGATGACGGACTATGCCAGGAGATATTCCTGTATGTTAGTTTTCGTACCAAATGTTAATAACTATTTCAGATATTTTTTGGAGGTCCGTGTTGCTCTGCTTTGAATTTATATTTCGTTTTCTGGATTTTTGAGATGGTTGACGGTTTGTTATTGTTATTTTTTCATCACAAAATTTGTGAAAAACAGTTTATGATGGACATTACCTATATCCGTGTTTTTGCATTATCGTTGGCACATGTGTATCCCTTTATAGAAAGTAAAAAAAGAAAGCAATTAAATCCTCATTAATTTTCATTATGATTCATTAAATGCTTGCAATTGGTTATTAACAAAATTAAACTAAAAAAAATTGAGAACATAACATTATATATTAAAATGTAAATTGTGTACTAAGTGTATACATATATTTATAAGGTTTTTAGCTCACCTGAGCCCAAAGCTCAAGTGAGCTTTTCTGATCACATTTTGTCCCACGTCCGTCTGTCCGTCTGTCCGTCCGTCCGTCCGTCTGTAAACTTTTACATTTTGAGCTTCTTCTCTAAAACCACCTGGCCAATTTCAACTAAATTTGGCACAAAGCATCCTTATGGTAAGATGAATATAAATTGCAGAAATGAAAGACCGATCTTTTCTCAAAGTGGAGAAAATCTCGAAACTGTAAAAAAAAGTGGGGTGCATTTTTAAAAATCTTCTTCTCAAGAAATACTGAGTCAAATTCAACTTAATTTAGCCTACATAATCCTTATGGAAAGGAAAATATAAATTGCAAAACTCATGGGCTAATTCTGTTTCAAATTTGAGTAATTTACGAAAATAATAACAAAGAAATTGGTGGTTGATCAGTTTATAACTTCGGGTTCGGTATTTCGTATATCGAAAACGAGGTTTTGTTTAGAGCAGCATTGTCTGGTCAAACTGACAAAGATGTAGTCTCGTTCAACCAGACCTCGGCTGTCTCCGTAAATCTCCGACGAGCAGAACGATTTACGGAGACAGCCGAGCGTCTGCTTGAACGAGACTAACAAAGATGAATTTGCTTTGTTGTGCAACAGTTTACGTGCGAAGGGAATATTTGAAACTTGCAAAATATATTTGTGCCGATTGTTTAAAGTAAACTGAGGTTCAATGTTTCAATGCGTTGACATGTTCACTTGTCACGATGGTTTTAGCTTGTTTTGATTTTAGTTTCATTTTCGTCAATTATGCCTTTTAACTTGAGGGGAACTATCGCCTGTATTTTGGAATATTTACGTATCAAATCAAACATAGACTTCGGTAAATCAGACAGCTGATTGTTTACCTGCGCAAAATGAGCAAAATCTGATGCATTAACAACATATCGTAAAATAAAATTCATTTGTACTATTCATTTTATTCGTATTTCGGTACGATCTCTACGTAATGGTTGAATAATGCAACGTTATTTGTTAAGATGCTCAGCATTTTCAGTCTAAACGGAGATTATTTTCGCTGATAGAAATATATACTGGTAGGTATTTTTATGATGAAAAATAAATTGTGCTCCTTCTTTGTTTACAGTGCATTTATTTTGTTTTCATTGTTTACAATTTTCTATAATTTACTGACCTATCTAAGAGTCAAGTTTCGAGTTATAAGCAAGATACAGAGCTTTGTGCACAATGCTATGTTTGTACAAAGAGCTGAGGTGAGGCTTTAATTTCTTTATATTTTAAATGCTGAATAGGAAATACCAAGTTTAAAAATTTTAAGTTGAATGTAATACATTCATGCATGTAACCAAAAACATGACTCAAAACAAGGTCTGTACCTTCCTAATAATTCTATGATTCACACTGAAATTTTGGTTAATAATTAGAAATTTCTTGCTAAAAGGATGATATGCAGTAACTACTTTCTGGTGCCCCTTCTTATAAGATGAATTTATATATATATATATATATATATATATATATATATATATATATATATATATATATATATATATAATCTTCACTAATTTTGATAGTTTTTTAAACACAAGTAAATAAAAACTAAGTCATTTAAACACAGTTGCTATAGTTCTGACACATTATTGTGAGGATAAAAGCATCGTTGTTCTTAAAAAAATATTGCAGTGGAAAAGCATCTTTGTTGTAGCCATTTGTTCTTTTTTAATGAAGATGAAAATAATGGATGGGCCTTAGTACAATAGTGCGATATGCCTGTCAATACATTGATTAAATTGATATAATTATAAAGTCATTTTTGCTCAGGTGAGCGATGTGGCCCCACGGGCCTCTTGTTTAAGTGTATATGACAGTATTTATTTGTTTTTTGGTTTTTTTTTTATTAAATTAGTGGACATGTACATATGTCGTGCAGGTATATTAATCTAATTATACATTGTATATCTCTACAAAGGTCCAAAGCAGATGAAAACTCCAAAGTCACAATTCCTCAGCGAAACCCGAGGAAGACTAGTTTATAAACCCTCCGAGCGGAAAGAATCTAGTGTCGATATTTCTAAGTACCACGTTGATCTAGGGACATTTAAGGAAACAGTTAAAATACGGTGCATGTATTAAATATGACATGCGATCTCTTCTGATATTCAACAAATCTTGTTTGAGCAGTTATATGGTTACAAGAATGTTAACTCTACAAATTATTATTAAACTGTTTTGCATGAAAATAAAATCTATATGTTAATCGGTTCTTATTAACATTTAACTAACATCAAAGAAATTTTGAGAGAGAGAGAGAGAGAGAGAGAGAGAGAGAGAGAGAGAGAGAATTATATAATATTTTTAAGTTTAATTTTTTTTTACAAAATACATAGACTTGCTTCCCCTAAAACCGTTCATTACTTTTGAGAAAATTGATCAGTCTGTAAAGTGTAATTTGTGTTTAATTTGGTGTAAAGTGTAAATACAGTATTATTTTTCTCTTGACTCTTGTCATCTGACTTTTATTTTTTTTTCTTGGTTCACAATTTTTTTGACTGAAATTGTTTATGTTGGCATACACTGTATCCGTGGCCCCGGTCCCCGTTTGTAGGTGTGTAATTTCCTATTTTCCAATTTAATGGTTTGACAATATGCAATATCTGCATAGATTTTTAAACTTTTTTTTCTCTTTTTTCTTTATTATTTAGTTCAAAATGACTTTTTTTAAATTTCCTGCCTACTTATACTTACTATTCATGCACTCAAAATTAGCTTAACTCTTGCTTGTATATATAATTTTATAATTTCTATATCAAAATTTAAAAAAAATCACTTAAAAAAACTCAAAAATGATGTAAAGCCGGAATCGAAGTTAATACTGAAATAGCTATAGGACACGCATTACAGATGTTTGATACACCTCTAACTTGACGTTACACGTTCAAATCTATATTCATTTAATTTGTTTATGTATCTTGTCTCAATAGGAAGGAATGGAAGCATGTAAAAAAATCTTTTGGGTCTCACCAAAGATTGTGCGCCACTCAAAACTTCAAATCTCAAGGCACCGTTAATTACGAGTTAGCCATTTTTTGGCATAGCACCACGGGATAAAATATAAGAAAGCATTATGGGGCGTAAACAAAAAAAAAATTCTTGATGAATCTGTAGGTTTGGCTCGTTCTGGTTCTTAGAGCTCGCTTCGTTCGCCGGCGCTGCGCTAGCTATACTAATAATGGAGGAAATACTGGTAGTGTTATAAATGATGTTTTGTCTAAATAATGTGACTTTTGTGTGTAACCAGATACTGTACCACACGTGGTGTCATTCTATCACAAAAAGGAAAGTGAAACGTAACCTGATTATCGACGAGATAATTGTCAAAGTACGGTCATTTGAATTGAAATTGTATGAAAGCCAGTACTTACCGTGCTAGGGGTATACTTAACCCTATGTGATGTGAAGATGTTTGTCGATGGCGCCATATTCCCTGGATTCTCAACGTGGATTTTTTTAGGGGATGCTATGTAATGGATGGGTAGAGAAGAAAAGGATGTTGAACCCGATATTTATCAGGTCAATCAAACCCGATTGATTCGTTAAAGCTAACCAGATCAAAATTTTAGTGTTGCTGTTTCTTGTATAAATGATTATATCCTTGGTGTATAAATTCCATTATCTTACAAAATAAGCATAAATAAAAAAAGTTTCAAAAAATAGCGTATATCATTACCTTTTGAAAGGTTTAATCTGCCCTGTCTTGTTCGGTCAGGGCCGCTTCGTCCGACTGAGGGACATTCTCTGTTTTAATGTTCGTTTCCGTCAAAGGGACGATGGTTGCTGGTTTTCCATTACTATTTATAGCGAGGTCCTTAGCACGGAAGTCGTTCCTACATCCTCCGTCTTTGCTTCAGTCTAAGGCGTTTGATTTTCAGAACAGGGAGGCCTTTCAAAGAGATTGACTAAATTAAGTAACCTACCTTAAAAAATTAAAAATGCATTAAAAAAAATTTGAGAAACGTACTTTACCTAGTTACAGAGATACTATGAAAGTGAAATTATGAAACTTTAATTAACTTTTTCAAAGTTAATAACAATTATAAATATAAATAAATCCTTCTTAAAAATGTTGTCCCATACCTAGAAGAGGGAGAAACTTGTTTATTGATTTGTTCCCATAAATCTGCAAAGTCTGGAGATGTTTCACTGTATAATCAACAAAATAAGAAAAAAATAACGACATGTATTTGCAAGACTAATAATCGAGCACACACATTTCTTGTAAGAATTTATATTTTACTTTTTTTAAATTGGTGTTTATTAAAAAGCAAACCAGCAAAATAACATGAAACATGACAATATCAAACTGTCAACCATCTCCATAATCCATAAAGCAAAATACAAATTTAAAGCAAAGGAACACGTACATTTAAAAAAAATAAGTGGGATCAGGTGCCTAGGAGGAGTAAGCATCCCCTGCCCACCGGTCGCACCCGCCGTATGCTCATTGTCAAGATCATAAAATGGACGAAGCCGTAGTTGGTCCGGTGTATTAATAATGGTCTAACAAGTATGAAAAACGTCAGTCAGCATATGTATTAATAAAATATTGTACTAGCTGACAAGGCCATTGTATCGATTATTGAAATGTGATTATTCTTACAAGGTATTTAATTAAATTTTAAAAGTTTACTATGTCAAAAATTAAAATCCAAATGCTGGAATTCTTGAATTGTTTTTCTAAATTTAATTATGAAAAGATTAAAAAAATATTTAACTTACAATAAATCCAAGAAATCCGCCATGGTTAATTACCTGATGATAAGCTGCTTTCAGAAAACCGAGTGGTAAATTTGTCTTAACAAAATCTGGATTTTTTGTATGTGGGAGAAAGCAAAATGTCACCGTGCGCATTTAAGGAGGTTGGATCCTGCGATCATAAGTCTCTAAGTTTTTTTCTGAAGTATTTTTTAAATATCTACATACATAGCTAAACCAAAATTCAAAACAAAATTTTGGGGTCTTTTAATTTGAACAGAGAAGTTTATATTTCATAATTTTGACAATATTTCATTCTGAAGACTTGAAGACATCCAGACAATGTAAGTTTCTATTTTAACCATTTAGTAACATTAAAGAAAGATAAGTTTATAATATGAACTAACATGATTAAGAATTTAATAGGAAATACTTTGTAAATATTGTATATATCAGATGTAGATAAATCTGATAAGTAAAAGTTTATTTTTTTATTATATCAGATGTAGATAAATCTGATGCAAGTTTAGTAAATACAGCTTAATATATAGAAGTAAATATTTCTAAGGAAATTTTTAAGTTTTTTATATTGTGAATAGGAAATATATGAAACAAACATGTATATAGATATATATTCAATATTCAGATGAATTAACATCAGAAATAGAAGATTATTGAACGGTGTTTTGGAACCGGACTCGATTCCATAAATTGGTATGATTCATAATATTTTATTGTAAAGAAAGATAACTCTTGTGTGTTAAAATTGGTAAGAGTTATTTCCTTTAACTGCGTCTTCATGATTTTGGACAGAATGTAAATTATATCATGTATATCGGAATAATGAAATGTGTATATTTCAATAGAATTGTATTCAAAAATAATCCTAACATAATATGTTTAAATGTATTTTTTTACTTGATATTGTACAATTATGTTATATTTATTTTTTCATTTATTATTACAGAGTCTATAAAATATAATATTATTAAAGAAATCTGGTTAAATTGACTGTCTTCATTTATTGCCAGGAAATCTCGTTACATTAATATATGATAAATACATTAGTTTAATAAGCAGCAGTTGGCAATATCATTTATTATTGATTAGATAGATTACGGCAAAATCGATTGTAATTATCACATTCTTGGATCTTATATAATATTGTTTTATATCTTTTACGTTTGTTATTCTTTTTTTTCTTCCGAACTCGGATTATCTACGGGACTAACCCCTTGACAGCCCCGTTACAATAAGAAGACGATGGTGCGTTTTTGTTTTTGTTTTTGTTTTCTTTGGTGCCATTATTTTAATGTCTCAATTTTAATTTTTTTTAATATTTATGGTAAATTCTACCATAAATATTCAAAAAAGTGTATATGACAGCTTATAGGAAAATAATTCCGTTGCGAATATAATTTCAGAATCAATTTTTTTAAGTGATTTAAAATTAGACACGATTTGAGTCCCAAAATAAGAATATAATTTTTCTCAATCTGATTAAAATCAGATCCTTGATCCGCTCTTTGTTTTTCTTTTGTCGGTACACGAGGATATAAAGAAACCCCACATGAGGTCACCTCCTGAATAACTTGTTATATTCAGTAGTATGTTCTCACTATATAAATCTATTTAGACGAAAAGTCAATGATTGTAATATTAGCTCGTCCGAAAAATATTGACTGAACTCCAAAACAAGGTAATCAGTCAAGGCAAGTAAACAACGGACGCGCAATGCGACGGTTTGCTTTCATCACGGGTATAAGCAATTGTGAATTACTGTGAAGTTAAATCAGGTAGTACATCTGTAACTTAATGCCTACTGGCGGCGGAATATCACCAGTGACTGTTTGATGCCGAGGATATTTTGGAAATGAACTTTGCGCAAAATTAAATTCGAGAATTCTAGGTTGAGCAGAGAAAATTTCGGCGATCTGTTTTCAATTACAATCTTAAATTTTTGTTTGTTTCTTCATATAACAAAACAAATGTTGACTGTGTTTTCGGGCAACACTGATTATATTATTCCCCGAGGGACGAAATATTGCCCGAAGGGTAGCAATACATATATCATAGATATATATGTAACAATATCATGATACAATATCATATCATAATATACAAAAAAATTGTACTATATTATATAATACATTATCGTATCATATGATACAATATTATAAATTACAAATCATATAATACAATTTCATGTGATATAATTATATATTTACATAAAATAATATCATATTATACAAAGTTATATCATATGCTATTCACATATTATAATATTATATATTGCAATATCATATGAAACAATATGAAATAATATATAATACAATATCATATTATACAATATTGTATCATAATATACATTTCTATGCATAACAATATCATGATACAATATCATATCATAATGAACATAAAAAAATTATACAATATCATATCGTATCATATAACTTTTAACAATATAATATATGATATAATATTGTATCATATAACATTAGTGTATAATTTCATATAAAACTATATCATAGAAATCATGTTATATTATTTAACAACAAACACATCTATCAAGCAAGTTTGAGTGAGGTAGATTTTTTTAGCATCCTTGATAATTAAGACCAGGCTCTGAATCTGATGCTACCTCTGCGATTCATTTATATTATACTAGTTAAATCAACTATGCAAGTTTGAAATAGTACTATTATCTATAAAACATGTGACCTATTCCAAAACAACTAAACCTCACCCAGCATCCGCAACCTTTGGCTCAGATTCAGCATTCAAGCCTGTCAGGTGCATCAGTATCATAAGACGCATCATCCATGCAAGTGTGGATGATGATGTTAGGACCAATAATAACTAAGATATAATCATCAGAGGGCACCTGCTCCAAAAACTTTAACCCAAGCTCAAATGCTATCCACATTTCCACTCTTGTCTTCTTTCTTTTCTTTGTGTTTTTCTTTGCTGCTTTGTGTGTAGGTTGTCCAATCAGTAGTTCATTCAAGGGATTGACTATTCTGGCATAGCCCTTGATGAATATGCAATAATACCATGTGAACCCTAAGAATGATCTTAATGACTTCACATTACACGGAATCGGCCAATTCTTTAAAGCAGATGTACTATAAGGATCAGTCATAATCCCCTTTTCAGACACTACTGAACTTGACTTTTGCAAAAATCGCATTTCTTTGGATTTAACTTCAACTTATAGTCATGCAATCTCTGAAAAACAGACTCTAACCTATCGAGAATCAGATACTCCGTGAATGCAATGGAAAAAATAAGGATATCATCGAAACAAGAGGCCCATGGGCCACCTCTCTCACCTGAGCAATGATAGACATAATAAAACCAGCTTTATAGAGTCATATACAAAATATCTGAAAAATGTCGTATAATAGATCCTGTGTATAAAAAATAATCCCCTGCTTATTTAAATGTTTATCATTGAACACCTTTGTTAAAGATTGATTTTACTGTAAAATTACATATTGAGCATATATCGCAATTCTCGAGAAAATGATTAGCCTTAACAACTGTTTATATATGGATTATAAACCTACATCAAACTTTGATCCCCTTTTAAGGCCAAAGAATTGTCCAGGGGCCAGAGTCTAAACAATTTTAAAGAATCAACAATAATTCGAAATGTTTGCATATAAGTAAAACCATATATAATGACATTTGAGTTTTTGTGGATAATTTAAATGTTTGAAACACCCCCCCTCCCCCCCCCCCCCATGTGGCCAAACCCTAGTCCTGAAGATTATGATTTTGACAAATTTTAATTTACACTTTCTGAACTGATCTTTCTATGCAAATGATTTATACAGATATTTCCCTACATATTCCTATGTTAAAAATTGACCCCTCATTATGGCCTCACCCTACCCCCAGTATCATGATTTGAACCTAAAGACGCTTCCACACAAGTTACAGCTTTTCTGTCTGATCGGTTTTTGAGAAGATGTTTAAAGATTTACTCTAAACATTCCTATGTAAAAATTCGACCTCCAACTGTGGCCCCATCCTACCCCTGGGAATCATGATTTTATCAAACTTGAATTCAATCCCCATTGTGTCCCAGCCCTACCCCTAGTTATCATGATTTGAACAAATTTGAATCTACACAACCTGAGGATACATGTACTTCCACATAAGTTACAGTTTTTCTGGCTGATCAGTTTCAGAGAAGAAGATTTTTAAAGATTTACTTTATATATTCCTATGTAAAACTTCGATCCCCTCATTGTGGCCCCACCCTACCCCCGGATATCATGATTTGAACAAACTTGAATCTACACTACCTGTCAAGTTGAGGATGCTTCCACAAAAGGTTCAGCTTTTCTGGTCAATGATTTATGAGAAGAAGATTTTTGAAAATACCAACAAATTTTCATAAAATTTTTAATTATCTCCCCTTGAAAGAGGGCGAGGTCCTTCATTTTAACAAACTTGACTTCCCTTCACCAAAGAATGTTTTGTGCCAACCTTAGTTGAATTGGCCCAGTTGTTATGGAGAAGAAGTCAAACATGTAAAAAGTGTACCGACAGACAGACGGACGGACAGACGGACGCCGGACAAAAAGTGATCAGAAAAGCTCACTTGACCTTTCAGCTCCGGTGGGCTAAAAAATAAATACTCTTTGAGATTCATGTCACCAATGCACGTTTCAATAAGTCTTTGGAATGCTACAGGAGAGTTGGTCAGACCAACCGGCATCCTGTTACATTCAAAGAACCCTAGTGGACCTACCGTGAACTCCGTCTTTTTCTTGTCCTCCTCTCGGATCTCCACCTGCAAGTACCCTAATTTTAAGTCTAACTTACTGAAATAAGTGGCCACATCTAACCTGTCTAGCGTGTCATCAATCCTGGGTAAAGTGTAGGCGTCCCTGATTTTCCAGTTATTTAACTTACGC
Source organism: Magallana ariakensis (assembly GCA_020458035.1). Lineage (NCBI taxonomy): Eukaryota > Metazoa > Mollusca > Bivalvia > Ostreida > Ostreidae > Magallana > Magallana ariakensis. The sequence goes on from CM035820.1 coordinate 26,512,123, forward strand.
AAATCGATACAACACCTTAAGGACCCATCCGCCTTCAGACACAAAACAACATTAGAGCAATATGGATTTTCTAATAGCTTCTAACATCTCACGTAAATCTTCAACCATTCCCGGGGGAATTCGTCTGCATGGTTCTCTAAAGGGTACTTCTGTCGTCAAGTGTATCTCGTGTTTCACCACATCCGTCCGCCCGAGATCGGTCGGGGATGTAGAAAACAGCTCACGCCATTTCTCTAAAACACCATACACCTCCTTGAGCTGTTCTCTAGAAAGATTATCTGTATTTACCTTTATTCCCAAATTTATATTTCCCGAGTAACAAAGAGAAGAACGGGTTTATAATTCTGAAGAGACTTTGACGAATATCGTCAACATTATTAACCGGGAATTCATTTCATGTTAATGGCTGTAGATACGTTACTCTATTTAAATATGTGGTTGAAATTATGACATGTTAACTCGACTTTTCCCATAGAGCAGACTACAAATTGCTAGACCTTCAGATAAATTTCATACTTATTATGAAACTTAAACATGCCTACATAAATCCTCTAAATGCGTAATGAATGTCACTGAATAAAGATAATAAAACAACATTCGTACACGTTATAAACATCTGTGGTGTGTTTTCGCGGGTAATGGAAGGAATTGTACAATCACGTTCATGTAACACCCCTACCCCATGGATACACCTCAGAGCGTACATGGGGATAGAAATAAACGAAATATTTTAATTTAAAGTGGTTACAAAATATATATGTGTGGTCTCTTCGATTACATGTATATTCCTAAATAATGCACCCTCACATTATTTCATTTTAAGAGAGGATGTTCCGCTTTGCAGTGCCTAAGATACCGTATATCCGGTAATTTTGGCGATGATCTAATTTTCGATTTTCGCAATCTCTTTTAAATCGCAAACAACTGAATACGCAGAAATTATATCCTGTATTATTTTCTATAAGAAATATTTAAACTTTTTAAATCGCAAAATATGACAGACGCAAATTAAAAATGCTACTCATTTTTCCCATTTTCGCAAATTTTGTGACACACGAAAAAAACCGGTTATACGGTAAAGTATAACATCTCGGTTAGTTCTTTTTAAAAATAGTTGTATGCTTCGAAGCTTTCATAAAATAATACAAATCCCTAGAGGGGTGTTTTGCTTATGCAATACTCTCAGAATGCTTCTTTAATATATTATTTATAGACGCATCTCAAGTGCCAACAGAAAAGGTATATTGATTAGAATTAATGGAAAAGACATTGTCACATTCGCTTATTCTCGGATTATTTATCAAATGTTCATGATAACATTTCATGCTTATTGATAATTCATTAAAGTCAACATATCAAGTACGTTAAAAAAAAACTCATTAAAAATACAAAATATATCGGGTCCCAATTTTTCAAAGTGCGCAATACATGTTGCTCAAGGTACGGAAAACTACTTTAAAATTGTTCACGTTTTCATGAAACTTTATGCAAAATTACAATGCAACTGTCTAAAATCTTCAGATGTCCGTCGTGTTTATTCATTTTCCTTGTGTCGTGTTATGGCAGCCTAAAGCCGGGTTTCCTTCAACTTCAGCCTGGGCACAAACTGGACAAGAAAGTAATCCAATCCTTCGCGGGACTCAGTTTTCTTGACTGTGTTATGGAATGTATGGTGACACCACGGTGTAAATCTGTTAACTATTTAAAAGGGGCTAATTTCTGTGAGATCAATTATGAAAATAAGACGACAGCAGAAACTGGGTACGTGGACAGTGCTGGATGGGTGTACAGTGAAAAGGAGCACTGGCCCAAGGTAAATATGATATAATTATGAATAACAACCATCTATACTCTGTCCTATAGTGTGTGTGCAGCATATTTTCTTAGATTATTCCATATTTATAAATAAATCAGGTGATTCAAACGATGTTTATTTCATAATATGAAAATTTAATTTGGAGTACATAAAGCAGTGAAAAATTTTTATTTGGAAAGTTTTTACTAACTTTAATCAGATTGAAATAAATTTAACAAGGGTACTGCTAATTAAGCGGAGATTCTCATCGCGTTAGAAAATACTGTGGAGGAAAATGCATAATTTAGGAACATACAAGTAAATAAATTCTCTTTTAAATTTAACTGTAGTTCTACTCGTAGTGATCCGGGAAACAATGCCCGAAATTTGGCAGCTTGTTTCGATGAAAATGGGATAAATTTAAACTCTTGTCCGCTTCCACTTTTAACTTTCGACATCTTCTAACTCTTAATTACTATGAAACGTTTGTTAATGACCTTTATTTTAACGATATTTTTATAAAAATTTAGCCAAATGACTTGAAAATCGATAGGGTTTGTCCTTTTACCATGCCATAAAAGTGTACGAAGTTTGATAAATATTCGTGTGATAGTTTTTTTTAAATCTTGCTCAAAAGTTGAAGGAGACACATATACACGCACAGCAGCGATGCTATATCCCATTCGCAACAAGTTGTGCGAGGGAATAACAATGATTACAGAGACAAATGCGACAGATTTTACGCTTTATAAAAGGGGAATCCTCATTGTAATAAACTGCCTCCTTGAAACAGAATTAATTTAATTTTGACGTTAAGAGTCAGACAATTTCTTGAAAACTGCCATTTCCGAATTTTGTTCCAAGGAGGCATGTTAAAAAAAAATCAAACTTCATAATACTTCATGGATAAAATGCTATGTTAAATTTCCCCACTATATGTCCTGTCTAGAATAGTCGAGTGGTTACGCCGTTAGAATATATTTTTGATTGGGTTCGAATCCCGGAACAGTTTGAATTTGTTTATACATATTTCTTTTCATAAAGTTCACTTTTAACGTTACGATAACTTCCCTGAGAACTATCGAATGGAATGCAAATCGTGACGTCAAAGTTGATTATGACGTCATATTGTATGAAGTACAGACAAGTGACTTTCTACACAATGCTTTGGGAAGCCTTCTAAATTATATTGTTTAACGATGGTGAAATGGTATCGATGCGATATTAACGCAATGTTTAAAATGCTCAGTACAGATATGCATTTGAGTTAATAATATCAAAATTAGTGGATCGATATCGATACAATGTCGTCGTTATCATCGATATCGATACTCCATCATGTCTTGGACATAACAGTGGCAATTCGGTGATTAAAATTGGCCTAACAATAAGTATGAAAAACGCCAGTCAGCATTTGACCTATCGGAAGATTGTATTTGCTGACAATGTCGTTGTATCGACCATAGAACTTACGAAACGATGACGTCTATCGAGAATGTTGATAATTTTGTTTTATCGACTTGCTTGTCAGTAGCTTGCCTCGGTTAAAACATTGTTCATACGTAGAGCATGCCCTTACGTAACGAATCAACTAAGAGACAAAATCTCCATATGCAGATGATGAAGGTATATTGCTACATAATTTAGAAAAGTTGACGATAGAAAAATTGAAGTCATCACGTTTATTATAAAGTTACCATTAATATCTTATTTTAAGAAAATATCTTAATATGAAACATATGACTCAGAATCTGTGGTATATTTTATTCCAAGTTCACTTGGATATATCTAGTCGACGTACGAATGGAAGTATTATTTGTGCCAATACAATACCTGAAACCTTCTACTTTCCAATTTTAGCGTTTGCTGACTGTCCGTTCACTGTTTGTTCACCGTGCGTTCATCATTCACAGTTTTGCTAGTTGCTTTGCACATTAATTTGAGTGCGATTTGCGATTGCTGTCTAGATTTTCTTACAGTGGGATTGACGCAATTAAAAAAAAAACCTAGAGTTATTCGATGTCTGTAGTGAGAAATTTGAGAGTGCATAGAGAGTGCATCTTAAAAATACAAATAATATTATTTCTTGAAAAAAAAATCAGATATCACTGATAGACCGCTTGCTCATGATATATATTAAGTTAATGTCAAAAATAAACAAGGTTTTTTGGTAAACGAATGCACAACTTTTCGTTTGTTTCCTATTAAAGCATCTTAAATAAAAAAATATTAGACAAGTAATAATTCACGCATTCATAAACAAAATGAAACTTCATACACATAAAAGATGTACGATTCTTCAAAACTTCAAAAAAGAAATTCAGTTTCAAATAAATGTCCTAACTGATTTTATTATAAGATGGTATATATTAAATGGTAATTTAAACATTTTTGCAATACAATCCTTCCAAAGAAAATGATGGTATATAATCGAAAAAAAAATCTTTATTATTAGAAATGTTCTCTTTAAACAATGAGCACGCCTTACAATATGATTATAAAGACTGATGAATCAGAAGCTGGGAGTATAATTTATTAAATGCAAACATTTATGCTAATATCTCATCAGGCATTTATTGCATCAAATATACAAACAGTTGTCACACTTAGATGAAAAAAACACGCTTTGACTAAGTAAGCTCTCTACCTGGTTAATGTAAGGTTTATATTGGTAGGGTCTGGCTGGAGCTTGTTCAAACGCAAACTGTCAAATCAACGAGACATGTAAACACAAGAGATATTCTGAGGATACATTCTTTCAATGTGTTTTGTCAGGTAAAATAATCATTTTTGTTGTCTTAGATACAAATAAAAATATATACGAGTTATATAATTTGGCAATTTTTTAACCAAAGAAAGCTGTTATACAAAAAAAAATTAATGTCCATTTTTCAAAAGGTACTCTACTTTATATCTTTATATTCTTGCAGATATTGAAATTGTTTGATATAAATTGTACCAGTTAAAGATTATTACGATAGACTGATAAGTTATAATATTAAAATGATGATCAATAAGTATTTGAAATATCATTGAACTTTTGACTTGATATTGGATATTTTAACCTGGGTAGTGATTTACAAAATTTCAACGTTAAAACTTATCGTTTACAATGTGTCTTTGTTTATAATAAGATTGTGGAATTCCCGATCTAAAAGGAATAGATTTGATTGCACCAAATCGAGAAGACGCCATAGGTATACACAGAAGGATACATGCCTCGTGTTCTGACGGATACTCCCAGTCTGGTTCAGGACGACTGATCTGTCAGTCAAACGGGGAGTGGAAATACGACATTGCCTGTAAAGAAGGTTAATTGTTCATGTTTAATTCTTGTTTTAATTGAATTTGGAATGAAACTGATTAAGTACTTTTTTCCTTTTATCACAAATGCTGAATCGCGTTTTCGGCGCCAGCAATGTCAACACTTTAGCAAAAAGCAGTGAATCTTAAAGCTGAGCACCGCTCGTGAATAGGCACCATGACACAGGTACCTGGTATATTGTGTGCGGAGAACGATTTCAACGGTTGTTCAGACAACATCCGGTACCGTGCACCGAAACTACAGCCTAGTCATTGCGTACGCAATGAGCCCGGCTAAAAATTAATACATTAAACCATTGGCATGTAAAATGCTACCTTGGACACACACACACACACACACACACACACACACACACATATATATATATATATATATATATATATATATTATATATATATATATATATATATATATATATATATATATATATATATATATATATAAACAACACGTGCGGTTCAGCACACAAAATAAAACACTAACGCGTGAATTGTATTTATTAAACGACTGAACTTTTATATATGATCGAGGTAACTTTTGGTAGAGGTCTATACTTTCCTAAATTTCTTTTGTATGTTTCCACTTTGAAATGTTCTGTTCTGCAATGAAATTCTTATATTTTTATTATTATTATTATTCCACTAACCTTTCCCGGCCTGTACATACTTTTATTAAATGTACATATGACATAATGTAACATTTACTTGAAAATTATGTGTGAATACGTAGCAATCATGATATCGATTCCTGTAGGTAGTTTTTATAAAATCATATCGTCGAAAGGGCGTAATACTTTCATTGGGAATATGACTTTCTTTAGTTTCTGTTCAATAATGTTTTGTTTTTTTTTTACAAATGTTATAATTTTTTCAGTAACCTATGTTACCTGTTAACATTTCTTTCTTTCAAAAAATCAGGTCAACATGTTTAAAACAAACCTCAAATACAAATAGTATTGTTTTACAAATTGCAAACCGTGATACCAATACTGGTGGATTTTTGTTAACAATAACGTTTTTAATTTATTTCAAACCAGGGAGTGGCTGTATAGTGCGTTGCATATTTTTTTCTAAATTTTGTTCTTTAGGTCTTTAGGTCAAATCTTACTTTAATTATTATCACTATCCAAAAAAAGAATTTTAGATAAAAGACTGTAACCCCATCCCAGCCCAATTTATCTTCCCCGTTTAAGGTGGTATTAGAAACTATCGATATTAATGTGGATTAAAGTACACAATAATCAAAATACTTTCACCGTTTTAGAATTTTCAAATTTAACAATATTTAATCAAAAAATATGTTTTAAAAATTTTTGGAAAGGTAAAAATTACCGGGATTCGAAGTCATGACTGACAGATTTGTAGTTATGCTCTAACCCACTGCGCTACGTTGTTAGGTAAGAACTTTGGAAAAGAAAAGAGTTATAAAACTATGCTACATTATATTGTTTATTTCGATCGGATATACATCACAATATGGAGATGTCCAATACCACCTTAATGCATACATCATCTTTTCATACAGACGAAGAGTTGTTAACACAGTTTGTTCGTGGCTCAAAAATTAATGTTGAAGGTTTACTACCAACCTGTAGTTGAATAAAAATGAATATAATCTAAAAACGCTAGATATAAGTTTATCATAAATTATATCTTTTAGCATATCTTACACCAAAGTTGCCAGATCCAAGATAACTACCCTATAATTAACTCGCCCTACACTTTCCGCCATGACGTTGAATAGTCAACCCGCGTTCTAGGTTACCCCGTTCTGGAAAGTTCTATCCATCAAAACTCAAATCGCGCATTCAAGAAACGAATTGGCTCATTTTATTTATTCAACATTTGTCATACACTGGATGAAAAATCTGGTTTTAGCGCTGCGGAAACTTAAGGTAAATTTAGGTTTCCGACAGGTTTCAGCACAGAAACTTTAAGTTTCATTAATTTTCCGCTGTGCGGAAACTTAGGTTGTCCACGAATCCAAATGGTTTCCGCAAGGGAAACTTACTGAAGTTGAAGTTCCTGCATAGTTTCAACCTTCATATATGATTTAGATACATATTGTTTACAAAAGGTTTCCGCAACTGATACCTACTGAAACTTTATTTTCTGCTTACTAGACAAAAGCTCAGCAACGTTTCTTATACATGTACAAACAACTCAATTTCATACAGTTCCAAATTTATTTTGTTAAAAATCATAAAATGTTTCCAGTAATAAATAAAATACAGCTAAGATACATGTACAATTATAATGGATTAACATTGATATGGCAATTCCCTGATTAGGGACTGTTATTTAAAACAAATAATAAAATTGCACAACAAAAATACTTTCAATAAAAATTGTAATTTTGTACTCATACCTGTTTTCTTCTCAATTAAACTTTCTTAACAAATGCAAAAGATCTTACTTAATAAAAAATGAATGCATTTATTATAAATAACAAAATAACTACATGCACATGCATTAAACACTGTTCTGGATAATTATGCCAATGCCAAAATGGCATTTTTGAACCCGCTTTAGATGCAGTTTCGGAAAAATCCATATATACCAAATGATAGACCATTGTCTAGAGAGTATTTAACAACTTTTGTTTTTAGTGTGTTTCACGTGACAGGTGAGATATTCACCTTTAAAAATTAATATCCCATAGGAAAATGATAACGATTCTCCTAGAGGAAATATTGACAACCCTATAGGATTTTCTAAAAATCCTATAGGTATTATATTTCCTATAGGAAAAGGTTATTTTCTGTAGAAATTTGACTTAGACAGGTTGATTTCCGATAGGAAATTAAAATTTCTTATTGTATTTGATCTAATCCTATCGGAATTGAAATTCCTATAGAAAGTTCTTGTATTCAGATAGAAAATTTCTAATTTCTATATAGGAATACTGTTTTTCCTATGGGTTTCATGTTTCAATTCATTAACTGCACATGTCGATGTTTAGCGGCATGCTTATTATGTCCACTCTTACACACACACACACACACACACACACACACACAGAGAGAGAGAGAGAGAGAGAGAGAGAGAGAGAGAGAGAGAGATGTGGGTGACATATAGTGAGAAAAAGAGTGAGCGAGAGGAGGGAGAGAGAGCTAGAATATATGTTACTTAGTATTCTCCACACAATATTAAACTGTACACATCAAAAGAATTCGGTTTTCATTTTTTTTGGACTTTGAGTAATAGCTATTAAAGCCATTGACTTTTCTTTCTTAAATGTACGGTCAGTATATTGTATTTTCTCAATATTATCACTAAGTATTGTAGTTATGTTGTTGACAGCTGCAGCTTTCAACCTCGCATTGAATAAACCTGCAAAGCAATCATCAACGTATACATGGGATGGGTATTTCTCCTCTGCCGAGTTGGCAGTTGATGGCAACAACGGTACAGACTTTGTCGTAGACAAGTGTGCCAGCACAGCGGGTGGAGACACAAATCCGTGGTGGTTGGTGGATCTGCAGGCTGTTTATTCAATAAAATCTGTCAGAATAATCAATAGAGGAAAGGACAAATGGGGAGCAGGTAAGCGTGCTAAGTAACGGCATTGTACAACACAATATAGAAGTGGTGACTATACCTGTGTTTTTTAAGTTTGCTTTATTTAAGGAATAAGGAATCATTCTTTGAGTATTATGAGGTGATAATTTTGGTCGGGGCGTGATCAAATCTAATAAAGCCCGAAGGGCTTTTTTGATAGATTTGATCACACCCCGACCGAAATTATCACCTCATAATATTCAAAGAATGATTCCTTATTACTTATATTAATATAAGTTTAAGCCATTGTACGATTAAAGATAAGCAAACCCCCCTGGCCCCCAAATTATACGTCATTTGAAGTTATTGGGCTATATAGTACAAAATCGATACGTAGTGTTATCACAGACAAAGACACTGAAAAAATGTAAATATTGATTGATAGCTTTGATTAAAGTTACGTAGCTACCCAGGCCGATATCCACTGTCCATATAGCCCCGAAAATTACATTAGTTTACAATTTAACATTAATATCTGTTATTTGACTTATATTAGATTCTTCAGACAGGCTGCGGGATGTTACCGTCACTGTAGGGCTGACAGAATCAGATGTCAACACTCTTTGTAGTTACTTTGCTGGTCCCGGTACCGCGTCACAGCTGGTCGTCATCGACTGTCCAACATCACCACTGGGAAGATTCGTAAAGATCTCCAAGACGACCGAATACCTCACACTTTGTGAAGTTGAAGTGTTTGGATACTCTGTCTAATTATTATTATTGCTGATGTCTCAGCTAAAATGATACCGTTTATCTCAAATGATACTGCATATCACTTTTTTCTTTCCGGCCAATTAATTATGTATATCTGGAGGTAACTTTTTCAATCGCATGAGGTTCAGTTTTACAGCTGTAACAAAGCTCTCCATTGAATGATGGGTTGAAGACTGTGTTTTCCTTTATAATACTGCATGCAGGTTTCTTACGGAGATTTATAATCGGGAATGTTGACATCTTTTCTCCATTCGGAAGTCACTCGGAATACCTCACACTTTTTTTCAACGTAATGATTCGGGAACTTTCATCGCGCTTGCAATGCAAAATTCCTGCAGACTTTTTATTTTTAACCGTGTATTAGAACGTGAAAAGCAAGAGGGGGCTTTTCAAAAGGGGAAATCTTGGAATTTTTTTAATACTATCGAATGAACATCGTTCCAACCCTGAAGTATTGATAAATATCGAATTATTTAGGAAACTGAGCTGCATAGATATTTTGGGACAGAGTATAGTACATTACTACCCCCACGGTGCATTATTACGAAATAACTATAAATAGGGATTTATCAGCCTTTTTATGGGAAATGCAATTTTTTTTAGAATTGGGAACCTTAAATCGATAATTTGTTGAAATGGGGAAAAATGACGAAAGGATATGCATACTTGTTTTCATATATACGAGGGTTGTTCGGAAATTATTGAGACAACTCGAATATTTCCTTTTCTAAGTGACGAATTTTGGTGAAAATTGGCATGAACACTGAAGAACCCCCCTAAAATAATTGAACAAAGCAATATTAAAAGAATATTTAATTTTTTGTTTACGACGGTTGATAAACAAGTCGGTGGTACCGAGTAAATCACTTCGAATTCGTGTGGTAAATAAAAACTAAAACAACAGTCATTGATTTTTTTCTCTCTCTCTCCCCAACTTATGTTTTATACTTTTTTTTATTTTTAAATGCAACAGCAGCTACCACCATCGTTTCAAACCCCTAGGTCACCACGGATCATTCGAGAAAGTAAGTTTTGTTTTGTTTAATATAAACTTCTTTTTTTTTTTTTTTTTTGTTAAATGATTTGTTCTCTATATATTTTTGTTCTTATAAAAAATACCCTTTGAGTGCAGCCGTTTTTATAGCAATTGGTGGATTTTTCGGTTTCCTTTGCCCTCATCATGGCTTGTTGATGACGTCCAACAAGACAAGAACCCATGGGCCACATCGCTCACCTGAACAAAAGTTCCTTGTAAATTCTATTTCAAAGCATATGCTATTTCTATTTTAAACTTTGAACCCCTTTATGGGGCCCCAGTATTGGTCCGGAGGATGGCTAAAAAAACCTGGCTTTAACAATTTGTCCAACACTGTTTGAGGGTGTTTGCTTAGTAATATCACTAACTGTATATTGCAATGTGGTTCTTGAGAAGAAGATTTTTTTAACATTTTCCAAATATACTTTTATGTTGAACTTTGAACCTCTTCTGGGGCCCCAGTGTTGGTCAAGGGGTCACGGCTTTTATAATTTAGAATTTTCACTATTTAAGGATTCTTGCATATTTATCTCACAAACTGTAACATTGCAGTTCTCGAGAAGAAGATTTTTAAAAATGTTTCCGATATATTTTTATGTTAATTTTTTAACCCCCACTGGTGCCCCAGTTTAAAAACCGGGGGTAAGGATTTTAACAATTTGGAATCGACAATAGCCAAGGATGTATTTATAGTCATATCCCAAACTGTTGCATTGTAGTTCTTGAAAATATTTTTTTAATTCGGTCATCCGGAAGCTCATATTCATAACGAGTTACTTTTATATTTAAAACACTCTGCAAGGGAGCATTATTGATATTTTTTTAAATAATTACAATTTCTGATTAATAACTCATAAAAATTAAGAAAATATCTTTTATCATTCAGTGTATCAACATAATTGATTCATGACTTGAACAAATAGAGAATTTCTATCGAGACATAATAACAACATATCATTTCCCACAATTTGATCGGCTACTTCTGATGCCGATTATAATTTTTCTCTGCATTTTGCTTTGTAGCAATGAAATATTATTAATTTGATTAGTTAATTTGAAGTAAAAATAAAACAAATGATTGTGATAGATGTTCTTTTATTTAATGAACCAAGTTCGATATTGCTTTAAAGAAAACATACAAAACAAAAAGCAAACATTGGACGATAGTAAGTGAACATTTGGCAAGGATGTGTTGTACCTGTAAGACCACCACAACTGAAAGAGCCTGTCTTGACGGAACTCATACCAGGAGAAAAAAAATTATAGAAGAAAAAATAACCACAACTAGAAAAATACAGTCAGAAAATTTTATGCATGAAATAAAATGGAAATGTGACAGAAGCTCTACTGTCCTAACTTTTGTTTGAAATGTCAACTTTCCAAAATATCAACTTTGAAATCAGCTGTAATTAGATTATCAGAAAGGCAGACTTTCCAAAGAGTGCTTTGTGATTATGGGATGATAATATTGCGTAAGCAAATTAATTTAAATTAATTGTTTTCTGCTATAGTGACTTCCTTCAAAGTTTGAACAAAACCCCGAAAAAAAGAGGAATTTACTGCTTTAACTAATATCTCTGTTTGAATATTTTTTTTTAAAACGTGAGCGAAATTGCCACTTTTCCATAATATTAAAGGATCAATCAACACAACTTTGCCAATTCGCACTTCATAGACGGAAGTAGTCAATGTTTGACAAATACTGGAAGTATTAAAGTATTAAAGCTGACATAAATTGACAAATATGCATTGTTATTATTCTTTATATCCGATTGATTAGTTGTTACGGTTATCGTTACGCGCTCTTAATATCAGTGCAGAATCACTATTCAAGCTTGAACTCATTTAGGTATTTTATTAACCCTTTCACGTTGCATTTTTCGCAAATAAATGTTAATACGTGTTTAGATAAAAATGACAATCACTGCACTGGTAAGAAATATCAAATAAAACCCTAATTAAAACACACATAAAATCAAGGCAAATAAACATTCAATCAAAGCAAACTTTTTTTTCAATTTCCTCGACTATTGCAGAGTGGTTACCTGTGTTGTTCTGCTATATTATCGCAAATGCTCAAAGAATACACTGCCGTACATTCTACATTCATTGCTGTTTTTAGGTAAATATAAATATTGTACTCCTCCGGCAGCTTCATCAACCTATTGATTAAAACCCCCCAGCAATAATTGTTTTATTAGATGCTTAAGTGATAAATTGATACAGACATATCAAATCGAGTGTTATCTCATCCTCTTTACTGAGTTTGCTAACGTCAGGTTAAAGTAAAAGCTAAACACAGTGAGAAACGAGAAATTTTATTGAATGACGATAATGATGATAACCAATTGTAGCAATGTAGAAAAGTAAAATGTACACCAACATATACATAGCATAAATACAACGTTATTGTTAAACAATGGGATATAAAATTTGTTGAAGAAGAAGAAGAAGAAGAAGAAGGGTAATCTACAGCGCAACCTACCAATACAGTCACCTGCCAAGCCTCTTTATTGGTGGCGCTTCATAGATGCCATCGACATAAAGTGGGTTGACAACAGAAACAACCTTAATGATTTTATTACCTTTGTCACATTCTTTCCATCATTCTATCAAATTTACGACTGAACTTTCATGATTTAACAACACGTTCATTGACACTTGTTAAAGGTTAGTCGATGGCAAACTCGATTTCAATCTTCACATCTTCACAATCTTGGACGCTATTGATGCTATAACTGGGTCAAAGTGCGGATCGAAAATTAATCCTTAGAAGGGTTGCTTTTAAGTATGTTAATTGTTGTAAAAGAAGAACAACCCTATATTTTCTATTGTTATATTTATTTCTAGAACTCATTTTGTCCACCAATTATTGAAGATTAAGTTAAAAATCAATAAACGTCATAAACGTACCTAAAGATTCTCGGAAATAGATTATAAACACGAGGCACGAGTTTTACTGCGAAACAGAAAGGGTCAAATAAAACCACGTGGTCTAAATTTAATTGACAATAACATTCGCAGGGATGAAATGGTTTATACGAGGTCAGTAAATTCCATATGGGGGGAGAGCGTGGATCGAGTCCCATATGGTCCCGTATTTATAGATAAAATTAATAAATTTTATATCGTTCATTGACGTCTTCTTTATTGATTTCACCATAAGAATGACTTGGCTACCCGGAATCCTGTTTTGTTTTTGATCTTTTACAATAAATTCAAACTACATTGATTTTGTTGGGCAATTTATTGTTGCTTTTTTAATCGTTATTGACTTTTGAGGCTTGTTTTGTATTGTTTCTTTTTAATGATACATTTAATCATATGCATACAAGTTTGTTTTTACACCCAATTAAAGACTTTTCTGAGAAAGAAGAATAATACGTGCATTCAAATTTTCTTTGTAATGGACATTTTTGTCTGAAAAGATATTAGGATATGGACCAATTTATCCAAGTGACAATGTCAATAAATGTCAATAAATGTGAGCTTTGGCACTGGAAAAACAGAAACTACACCTAAAAATAATGATAGAAAAACTGTCTGTCAAAACTCGTGTTTTTACTTTGAATATTTTACAAATTGTTTTTTTCATCAATAAAGTTATTACGTGTTCTGCAATTAGAAAATGTTTAGTTTATCAATATTTAACTTGTAAACAAAAATGTAATTCAGATGATTAATTTTTGTCAAACTGGTTACTGTTTTACTAGATAATTACACAGTTTAAAAATTTTAAACGTATTTTTTTTTTTTTTTACCCTTTCTCTTACTTTTTAATTATGTTTTGTTTTGTTAGAGCTATGGAAATATTGAATAATTCTATAGTATATAAATTAGAATTTTTCCAAGACGGCGAACTTTCTTTAAGGCATCATGAAGCTCTATCTAATGATTTGTTTTCTTTCCTTTTCTGATAAACTCGTAATGTGTCTTTCATCCACACCGGGGAATTTGTTTCTTTATGTGCAATCTGGCAAAACACCTTCAGATACATGCATTCTGAACGAGTTCCCGATATATAACTCGACAGTGTCTGTCCAACTATGTTGCATGCAGTGTAGTGCTCTCCCACAATGTGTTGGGATTGATATTATAGAAAACGAAGCAAAAACATGCCGTCTTCTGCGTGGATTTACCGCTGTAATACCAACTCCCACGACATCAAACGAAGCCGTCAGATATGAGAAGGTACATGCACTTGGATTTAAGTTCTTAATTACTTTATTGTGATAGCTATTTATATTGTTTTCAAAATTTGAATTCGTTGTTTCTTTTGTTTTATTTCAGTTCACTGGAAACAGCATTGGTAAGATCTGTCAAAAACGATTTTACTTTCTTTTATTTAAAGTAGAACCAATATTTAAATAATGGTGTAGATGTGATAAATCACTTATTGTATGGTTAAGGAAATTCAAGTTATTTTCCTTAGATCTTATTTAAAAAACACCAAATTGAACAAATAAGGGCATTGCAATTTAATATAACAGATTAGATTAATACCCACAATTAGGCTTGAACTGGAGACCCCTGAGTTTAAAAACCAAAGCTCTACCCACTGTGCTAATGAATTAATCAGTTATCTAGTGTTAGTAGGAGCGGGGCTGTGCTTTACATATACACATAATCAATTTCTTTCCATTTTCTTTTTAGATGTTTATCCTTTAGAAATATCACACACCTCCAGGTGGGTTATTTTGTTGGGTTCAAATGTAACAAAATATATTTATAGGAGAAATGTCCACAAGTAGGCACGAACTCGAGACCATTCAGTTAAAAACCAAAGCTTAATCGACCAAGCTTAAATGTTAACCCAGTGCTACATGTAGTAAAAACCTGGAAGTACTCCTCTAATACACACTTTAATAAATATTATTTAAGATAACATTATTAAATTTACAATATTTTCGGGTAGGCTAAGGCAACTCCGAGTTTAATGATAATAACAATTATGGTCTTTTCATAAATTGTTTATCTTAAATGAAAACAATGCTGACTATTGTGTTCACTTAGAAATTATTTTTTTTTTTGCTTCAGAATCGAGTCGCTCTTTGAAGCTGTCTCAGATGGCATCACCTGACAGTTAAAAATAGATAACTATATTACATTAATTTTACCGTTGCCATAGTAACCGAGGGTAAAGATGAAAAAAAAAGCAAAACTTACCTATTTTAAGCCCATATTAAAAGGTTTTGCCCACTAATGTAAACTATCAAAGACATTAAACAATCTTGTTTGATTGTCAATTCTTATTTCATAGAAGACTATTGATGGAGAAACCAATGCTTTTAAAATGTTACCATGGAAACCGTTACTAATTTTTAAAATTGGTCTTTTGCGTGTTTTTATTAACTGAAATGGGAAATTCATTTTTTTTATATCATTTTCAATGTTCATGCATTATACATTTTCTATATGAAAATTGACACCCATTGCTATGGTAACAAGGCTAAAAAAATAGGGAAAAACCCTGATAAATTGTAGATGATTTTAAAATGCTGTAATTCCTGATTTTAAAAATTATTACTAATTGGTTTTGTTGGAGCTTGTGAAAATATGCCTACTTTTTATAATATACCATAACAATCTTTATTATTCAACACAGAAGTGTTGTTGCTATGGAAATTAAAGTTGCACATAAAATTACACAAAAATTCTAGGTTTTTGAAAAGGCAATAGCAACGGCAATAATTTTAGGAAAATTCCAGCTTTTTTAAAGTTGCATTCAAGTTCAGGACATACTTGGTATTTTCTCACTAATTGATATAATTTGTCTATACTTTATATAGAATAATACCCATTCAAGAATGGCTCAAAATATCAGAAATAACCTTATTTTTCAGCTTGTTAACATAGAAACGGTTCTGAATTTTATTTTTTAATTCTTAATTGCACATCCATAATAGTATGTACCAAAAAACTGAACATTTGCATTTTTAATTCAAATTAAATTAAGAAATCATATTTTGAAATTTCTCTTAAGTTAACATGGAAGCACTTAAAAAAATATATTCCTATTTCTCTATAAATGATTTCCTCTTTTCTTTTTCTTGAAAAATGACAATTTTGTTTAATAATATATTCGACCTAGAAACCCAGAGTTCGGCACATTATTCACAATATGTTCTCAAATAAGCATTTAAATGTCATTTTTACGTCCTTGCCCTCTGTTACCTGGGACCAAATTGCAACAAATAAATGGTATTAAGCATCTTTACTCATCAAAGTCAATTAAATTGTAAAGTATAAAGAAAATCCGTGACTATGCCTGGCCACCGAAATTTGATTCTTACTTAGAATTGATCTTTAATATTCGGGGTAGTGTTACCATTTTGCATTTTTTGGACAGAGAATGACAGGTCGAGCTATATAAATTTCTATCTGCGCACCTTATAACATTTGTGGATGAAACAAAATATTATCTTGAATATATCCTAAATGACACTCATCTAAATATTGGGTATCTATATAAAGTAAGTCTTATTTCGGTATTATTTACACTGCGTTCCGATGATTGTCTCCCGACATTGATCTTATCTATTAAAAATGCTAGTGACGTCATCAATAAATAATTATTAAATAATAATACTCACTACAGAGAAATTGAAGATCTATTCATTTCGAAGAGTTTCCAGTGACATTTTACGCCTGTAGTTTTTATAATCTGGGCAAGAGATAAAGTTAAAAATGACAAGTTTCTTTAGCTAAATAAATTATGACATCATGCTGTTTATTGTGACGTCAAACTGCTCACAGAAATTTTTACATAATCGTTTGCTTAGAGTTGCCCTTTCATACCCGCGTACTTTTTCTTTTCCCCTGAATAAAATTACTGCAAGGAACTTCTTTTAAACGCCTTTGCTTTATTTATATTTTTGTAGGCACAGATTCTTATTGCTCTGTCCAATTAACGAATGAGCAAATTATATCTACCCTATGTAATCAGGGGACTCATCAATGGATGGTAAGAAAAATGTCTGTCTGTCTGTCTGTCTGTCTGTCTCTCTCTCTCTCTCTCTCTCTCTCTCTCTCTCTCTCTCTCTCTCTCTCTCTCTCTCTCCTTGCTATTTTATCGATTATAAATTATATTACGCATTTTGTTGTTTTCACTCGTCTTATCGTTTATATAGAATTTATTCGATAAATGAGGGATTTTTCGAAGATATTTTTAGACTGCAAAAATGCAAAAGTTTTGATCTCGGAAATAATAGATACATTTAGATACTATTGCAAACACTTCGATTGATTTAATCTGAAATCGTCAAACTACATGAGTGAGAATTCGTTACATTTTTTAATATCCTATAGTCAAAAGCTAGATTATAATTAGACTGTTTAAAATTCTTCAAATATTATCAAAATTGAAAATCTCACAACAAGTGCACTTATAGGCATTGCATAGTGTAAGATGATGTCAGAAACCATTTAAATTTATTTGCATCACTTTATCATATGCTATTTTTATCAATACCCAAATCATTGCACTAAAAGCTCAAGTGAGCTATTCTGATCACATTTTGTCCGTCCGTCCGTCCGTCCGTCTGTCTGTAAACTTTTCACATTTTCAACATCTTCTCAAGAACCACTCGGCTTGTTTAATCAAACTTGGCACAAAGCATCCTACAGGAATTCAGAGTTGTGAAAATTAAGGACTAAGTCCTCTTACAAAGGGAGGTAATTAGGATTAAATGAAAATTTTCGAGAAAGTTTCAAAAATCTTCTTCTCAAGAACCATTTGGCCAGGAAAGCTGAAACATGTGTGAAAGCATCCTTAGGTAGTGTAGATTCCAAGTTGTGAAAATCATGACCCCTGGGGCTAGGATGGGCCCCAATGGGGGTCGACTTTTTACACAGGAAAACATAGAGTAAATCTTTAAAAATCTTCTTCTCAAAACCCATTAGGCCAGGAAAGCTGTAAATAATGTGGAAGCATCCTCAGGTAGTGTATACGTAGATTCAAAGTTGTGAAAACTATGGCCCCCGGGGGTAGGATGTGGCCACAATGGGGTCGACGTTTTACATAGGATTATATAGAGTAAATCTTTAAAAATCTTTTTATCAGAAACCGTTAGGCCAGAAAAACGGAAACTTATGTGGAAGCATTCTCAGGTAGTGTAGATTCAAAGTTGTCAAATATGACCCTTTGGAGGTAAAATGGGGCCACGATGGGGAAGGGTCGATTTTTAACAAAGGAATATTTTACGTAAATCTTTAAAAATCTTTTCAAAAACCATTTGGCCAGGAAAGCTGAGACTTATGCGTAAGCATCCTCAGGTAGTGTAGATTCAAAGTTGTGAAAATCATGACTCTTGGAAGGTAGGTGGGGCTACAATGGAGGGTCGATTTTTAACATAGGAATATATTGAGTAAATCTTTAAAATCTTCTACTCAAGAACAATTTGGCCAGGAAAGCTGAAACTTATGCGGAAGCATCCTCAGGTAGTGTAGATTTAAAAGTTGTGAAATTCATGATCCTTGGGGGGTAGGGTGGGGCTACAATGGAGGGTCGATTTTTAACCTAGGAATAAAAAGAGTAAACCTTTAAAAATTTTCTTCGCAAGAACCATTTGTCCAGAAATGCTGAAACTCATGTGGAAGCATCCTAAGGTAGTGTACATTCAGAGATGTGAAAATCATGACTCCCGAGGGTACGAAGGGCAGGGCCACAATTGGTTGGTCGAATTTTTACATAGGAATATAAAGAGTTAATCTTTTAAAATCTTTTTCTAAGAAACTATTTTGCCAGGAAAGCTGAAACTTATGTGGAAGCATCCCCAGGTAGTAAGAATTCAAATTTGTAAAAATCATGATTCCTGGGGGTAGAGTGGGGTCACAATGAGTGTGGAATTTTTACATAGGAATATTAAGAGTAAATCTTTTAAAATTTTATTTTTAGAAACTAATCAGCCAGGTGATTATTTAATATCGTTTAGATTTTGGCGTCTGGATGATTCCTGGACGATTGGGTCTCACAAGGGGTTCAGAGTTTGTTGTTGGATTATATCCCATATATAAACAATTGTTTTGGATTTTTTTGAAAGCTGCATGCTCAACATGTGATATTACTATAAAATCATCCTGTTAAAAAGGGACTAATGATAATAAACATACTGCCAGTGAGTGCAAATTAATAAAAAAAAAACAGGTGAAAAATATATTTTATATTAACTCTTTTAAAAAATAACATAACATTTTATTTTACCCGAAACACTTTAAAAAGTGTGTAATAATGGGGGCAAACTTTAACTCTTATCATATAAAGTTCTTTAGATATTTTTTGTAGTCGTATGTATTCCTACGCCAGAGCGTTCAACCAGACGCTCGGCTGTCTCCGTAAATCTCCGATAAACAGAGAGTCTCTCTTGGTAGTCGTAGATTAACGGAGACAGCCAAGCGTCTGGTTGAACGATACTAGAGTTCAATATTGCTTGAATTCAGACATGTGTACAATTTTTAGAAATATTTCGATTTCTGATACATAGTTTAATGGAATTAATTATATCTTTAAATATTACACAACATGATTCAGATGGAGTTTTCTCGAAATTCTTGTCGGAAAAGTCCGAGAATTCATATTATAAAAATGTACGTAATTTAAATAGAGATAGAAATTACTTGTCATGCTTAATAACATAACGTTGATTCTAAAATAAATAATAATCGATAAAATCAACTCCCGTCAGTACTTCAGTACTTTGATTTATACAGGATCTACATTTATTATACAACATTGTCCAGATAGTTGTATTATCACTCCATTAAGCTGATTTTATCATAGATGTACCTTCATACATTGTTCCTCAAGTAGCGATGTGGCCCATGGGCCTCTTGTTTAAAATACATTTTTTGTGACGTCATCTTTTGTTAAACCGAGTGCAGTAAATCTCTTATTTTCCCGCAACCCTCAAAATAGTTGGACATATTTGTAGATGTCCAATAAGTTTCTACTTATTAGACGGGTATAGCTGATGCATGTATACTGGACTGCTGCAGATAATAGGAAGAAGACAAACTCACACAACACAATAGAAGAGAAAAAACAATGGTTCCTCCAATCTCACGGGAATTTATCAGCTTTTGTGTGCAAACTCACAGAATATCCACGATAATTGGAATTTACAGATCCAAAAAAGAAAATTCTGGCAAATCAAAATAACCTATTGCACAAATTAAAAAAAATTAAGTCTACTCAGTTGGAAGTGCTCCATTAACATCGTCCTTTTGTATGAAATTGAATCGGAAGAGAATTTTAAATGAAAATGGACCTTCATATATCCATTTATTATTATTTTAATCCTATAGAATCACACTATCCTCTACCGTTGTTTGTACAAAAATGACCAAGGTGCGAGGATTTAGAAAATAATATGCTCACCTATGCAAATGCTTTTTTATGACGCGATGTGGACTAAAAGAACCAAAGCGCAAATTGATTTATTTTTTCACCTATTTATTCAGTTTGCTTGCACTCACTGGCAGTATATAATGTCAGAACTTTTTTTGTAATTCAATCAAAATCAGTCAAACATTAAAAAAAACAGTCAAAAAATGGCTGTTAAATGTTAACTTTATGATGTCATCTTTCAAAATTTGGACATTTGTATCAAAATGAAAATTTAGAAAAAACTTCATCTGTATGTTTGTACAAAGGAAACAAAGAATTGCAGTAAATTCATGTTGTTTATTTTAGGGGGTTACTTTGGACCCATGTCATATATAGTCCTTTAAATAATCAGCGAATTTAGTGTGTTTATAAAGTAAAATAGTGAAGTAAATCAGCTCTTGATCTCAGAAGGTGAATACAGCGTATTACAAAATTTGCTTTTTTGCATGTACCTCTTTCTTTTAGGGGGGCTTAAAAGAATATCAGATAGATTATTCAATCAGCTTCTACTTTTCCAATTCTTTTGGTTAAATAAGGTTTCATTTTTAGGCAGAGGATAATAAGAAGCATGACTTACAGTTATTAATACTCTTTTACATGTACTACAAGCTTAGATAAATTGAATAAAGTCAATTTGGCATTGTATAATATGATTAAAAACATTGATATATAGTGGAGCGTTTCAGACTAAAAGTGAAAAAAATTGTTTAAAAGCAGAAAAACAAACCTCCGTAAAGTTTTTCTAACTAAAGATAACTTACTCAAGTTCATTTAACTTTTTTATGCTTTGTTTTGTCACATTTCACTAGTTTTATTCAAAATGAGCATGTGATATTATTTTACCTCAATTATCAAAGACCTTATAGTAGTATATTTTAAACACCACAAAGTGTTTTTGAACTGATTTATTAAGTTGGCAGGTAATGTCCACAGTGGTCAAAAAAGGTTACAACAAAGGGGTAGCCGACAACATGTCATACCCCCTACATCAACATTGTATGCCCTCCCTGCTGGGAAAAGTAGCACGCTGGGTTGACCGCAATCGTGTTACGGACACAGTTCGATTAAAATTTGATACTATACTTGTATTCGTAATTTTGATTTTCCTTTACTCAAATGTCTTATTAGTCCACATTATATATGGGTGGTAGGCAACTTCAATTTAACACCACTGTGGATTGTGGTAATAAGAACCCTATAATTGTATTCACTGGGGAAAACCACTCCCTTATTTTTGACAAAGTATTCCAATGCCCCTTGTAGGTTATTTAGATAAGTGTCGTTCCCTTGTAATTCTAATACACATTTGATCTGTGTCTATCTCAATACCTTAAAATGTTAAACTGCTTAAACATGTGACTGGGACTTGAGTTTTTTCAACTGCCAAAAGAACACCACATTCTGTCGACTGAAATGGTCTCATCAAATTGTAGCAATATCCCGAACCTTTACTTAATGCAAATAATGAGACCATGTATGTAAACCCGAATATTTAACTGTAGCCCACTCTAAAAATGTAGAAAACTAAAAAAAAGTGTAATACTTTCCTTGAAATTTAAAAGCTCAAAGTCCCCAGGATAAATTGGAAGTAACCTAAGAGCATTTTTAATGTCAACTTTGCCCAGTTCTGCACCCTGCCCTCACACTGCAATTATATCTACGACAGAATCAAAAGATGAATAGTTTACTGAACATAATTGAGGATCTATAAATGCATTTATACCAAGAGAAGGAGGGTAAGACAGATGAGTGATCATCCTCCAGCCTCCACTTGATTTTGGTACTAAACCTATCGGAGAAATATGCATATTTGGTATTGGTGGATTAGAAAATGAACCCAAAACCGGACCCACATCAACCTCTTTGTAAATCTTTTGTTCTAACTGAGCTTTGTGCTCATTTGCTAACACAAGATTCCTAGAAAAACTACCCAATTTCGGCCCCACATAATTTAATTTAAACCCTTTTGTTAAACCCTCAAGTAACTCCTTTGCAGCTTCTCTTCCTGGAGTCCTGTAAAAATCTTAAAGATTTTATCAACCCTAATTGGTGAATGACCTAGGTCCCAAATTCCTGTACCTCGAGAATTGCTGAGGTGGTCTGGGGGTGTAGGGGGCTGGAAGTCCCCCTTGTCTAAACCTTTGAGAAGAGCCATACCCTGAGGGGAGAGGCAGGCGTTGGCTGACATTTGACATATGTCTACGTCGATGAGCAGACATTGGACAGTTCAACATAGAATGCTCATGCCCACATTTTATACATACATGTGAATATGAACATCTATTTCTGATGCATAACCCTTGAAAATTGAAAGCATAGCACTTATTGACTCCATAAATCCCTGAAACTGGAGAAGAATTGCTTGCCCCCACCATATACATAGCCCAAAGTTCTGAGTCTACTACTGCCCATGACTTGGATGGGTCCATTGCCAATTTTAGCCTGAATTGCTCGTCATACTGCTTCTACCCCACTGATTTCCTGCCCCTTCTCTAATATCATGCATGTATTTCAACAAATCATGAGTTTTGTCAGAATTGTTTACCAATGTAGCCAAATCAATGTATTTACCCTGAATAATTTTCTGTCTAATTAGTGAACTAGTGTCCCAGCGAGTTTAATTGGCGCGGATTACGACCTTTAACACACGCAATTGTTGCGAGTGCATTACCTGAGGTGGGTGCAGCATCCCTGCCGCCACTAAAACTAATCCTTTTTTAACCATTTCGCTCTATTGACATTGGACACAAACTATCTATAATGGGTCCTCGTTACTGAAAATAGGAGATGCGTACGCAGGCAAACACTCTTGTTTCTCTGTTTTCAGCTACAGGTATCGAAAAATAGACAGAGGTATAGTAACCTTTAATTAATAATACAACATCCTCTAATGATATACTGTGGCATTAGTGGTCAGAATCCTATTATATTTGCGAACCACATGTATCTTGCCGTAAATTGTTGATACACTTTCAAAGATGTATCTCTAATGGTCAAAATTCACATAAGCTAATAATATGAAATAAAAACGAAAAATAAATACATGTTGTACATCGTTGACTATTAATGATATAATTATCCTGCATTAGTCGATGGTCAATTACATGTAATGAAAACAATTTTTATAAAATAGTACTGTTTTGAACAAGTTTTGGACAAGTCATGCTTTTTTGCATGTCACTCTGCCTATTTCTATGTTCGATAAAAAGAATATATTAGATAGATAATCAAGAAAGTAGACAATTTAAAAAAGTACATAAAGTATATTGGTTGACCAATATAATGATAAATCATGATATTGTATAAAACCTAGTAGACGGTTTTGCATAGAAGATGGACAGGTCTTGCATTTTTGTGTGCGACCCTGTTATATTCTGTCTGTTAGCTAAGAGGAGTATAAGCTTATTTCAAAAGCCATATTAAAATAAGTGCATCGTTGACCAATCTTAATATTGCATTAGTAGATGGTAATGCCTGATAGGTTACTTCAACCATGAATGATACAATTACATATGAAGAAGTAGATGCAAAAATGCAAATTTAAAAGTGTACTATTTCACATATAATTATATAATTGTGTCATTAATGGTTGAAGTACATCCAATAATGCAATAAACAAAAATATATAATTGTAATATTAATGGACGGTTAGGTAGTTCGTTAATGATAAGATTTTATCAATAGAAGTCAGGAGTATGAACACTAATGCAATTTCATATCATTTGTGGATACTATATCATCAAAGGTTGCTACATAGGGATTTCTTTTTACAAATACAGGAATACAAAAACACGTACTAAATAATGTTAAACTATAGTGATAGAAAGAAAGATTACCAATAAGAATAAATATGTAATGTTGTTTTTATATTTCTTATTTGTTTATTTTTTTTATCAATTACCATAGCAAATCACATTTTGAAAATATTAAGTGATTTCCATGGTGATATTCTATATATAATGGCGTCTCCAGCAATTTTTTTATAATATGGTGATTGAATTCCATTTTAAGAAAATATATAACTTTTTTAACGATGTTTTTGTCCATTTCCCCCCTAATTACTAGTTTGTATATGCATATGGTCAGGAACTGTTCTAAAGAACTCGTCATAAAATATATTTTTGTAGGAACATATATTCTGATTGCTCAGTGCAATTAATAAATGGCAAATCGTATCTACCATATATAATCAGGAGAATCATCAATGGAAGACTCTCTTTCTCTCTCTCTCTCTCTCTCTCTCTCTCTCTCTCTCTCTCTCTCTCTCTCATAAATTAGTGTATGAAACATTTTTTACTTTCTTCTAATATAATAGACTTTATAAAATACATGAATTATATTTTGTTTGCTTTGATTTTTTTTATCACAAAAAGCTCATTCAGAGACGGTTTAATGGATCTGAGAATTTTTTAAGAAACTGGATAGACTACGAAAGTGGTTTTGGATCTAGAGAGTCAGAGTTCTGGTTAGGTAAGATACTTGATAGAAAAAAAACAAATATTTAGTTTAGCAAATATTGTAGTTTGAAAGACATTAAACGTGTATTGTCATACTTCCTAAAACGCAGGAAGAACTAATATTTTTTTTTAATCATTATACATTGTTGTACTAAGTATTGCTGTTGTGATTTACTAGATCTTGATATTCAATTATTTAACATTTCAACAATGTCGAATGCTCCATCCAGGAATAAAAGTTTGTCATCGTAAACAATCGTAATTAAAAATATACCTAGTCTACAATTAACATATTCATCCTTTTCTCAAAAGAGATAATGTGTACACATTTAGGTAACCAGAACATCCATGAATTGACAAATGATGGGTACCAATATCTCAGAATTGAAATGATGGACCATGATTGTGTTTGGAAATATGCAGAGTATTCAACTTTTTATGTTGAATCTGGCAGCTTTAAATATAGACTGCATATCAATGGTTATTCTGGGAATGCAGGTACCTTAGTTCAGATAATAGTGAAAGGAGAACTCGTGACAATGAAAATCTTTATATGCTATATTTTTTATATATGATTAAATATTCATTACTTTTTGTAAAAGTTTGGTGAATTGCTCACTAAGGCATCAAAATACTTATCTATTTAAATAGTTCGTTCTTCATTATGTAGTTAACTTTAAACCACGTATATCATAAATTCAATAAGAACAAAATATAGCAGTTATTTGAATTGTTAAGGGATAAATGGATATTTTATTTTTACCTTTTGTCGATTTAAAAACATCATAGCAATAAAAAACCTTTATTCGTAAAGAAGTCGGTTGCCTATTGTTTGTTTTTTATGTCAAATGTTGTTATAATACTGAATTATGACTAAGGGAGTTTAAAATCACACAGAAAGAATAACAAGATCCTGAGCTATCTGCAATCGTTTATTGCTATCACTCGGGTAATACAAATTTTTAAAAATCATAAAAAATGTAAGTAAATAATTTAAACCAAAAAATTCAATGCAGATTCATAAGTTGTTCTATATATATATATATATATATATATATATATATATATATATATATATAATATATATATATATATATATATATATATATATATATATATATATATATATATATATATATATATATATATATATATATATATATATATATATATATCGCTTTAATTTATGCTAAGAGTGAAATAAGGTTAAAGCTTAATGTACGATATACATGTATATCTCAAGTTTGCCAAGAATTTTGATTTGTTCAACGTACTCTAACTGATAAGCTAATAAATCAATATATTAGACCGAATATGTATTTTTATAGGTGTCGATTATAATTTGTGGACTTCATTTTGCTACTGTTACGCGTGTTTCGAAATTTACAGCAGTTAGGGGACGATAAATATAATTCATCTTATTAAAAAAAATTCTGTATCATGTTATAATGTATTCGAGAAGACAGTATGTGGAACCATGACGGAATGTTCTTCAGTACGTTCGACAATGATAATGATAATGCAGTAGGTAACTGTGCATCTTTTCTTCGCGGAGGTTGGTGGTATAACACATGTCACACGGCAAACCTTAACGGGGAGTATGGAAACACAAATCCCTTCAAAAGCATCAATTGGTATTATTGGAAAGGTTTCTTTTACTCAATGAAGGAAGTCAGAATGATGGTTCGAAAACCATAGGGATGAAAAATGTAGAGAATTCATCAGTTAATCAATTATTTGTCGTATCCTATTTTCTCAAAAGGCTGTTTAGTGTTTGTTATAATCTGTATTTATTTGTGTTTATAATGAAATGTTTAATGTTTAATGTAATAAAGTTTCTTTGATATATTCTGATAATTATTTGTTGAATGAGTCAATAGTATTTTTCGGATTCATTCTCTTTCCACAAGGCATTTTTAATGATGTGTAATCCTTTCAAAAATTTTAAACGCCTTTATATAAGTTTGCTTAAAACTCGCCAAAATAAAATTATGAATGTTTTTTTCCATCGCTGCTGTCAATCATATTATAGTTGCATAGAACAGATTTTTTTAGATCCCTTGAAATATTAAAATAAAAACATATATAACGCAGTTCACTTTTGAATTGCGACTAAGCCCGAATCTCAAAAACTACAGATTACCACTTAACCCATATTTTCACAGTGGTAAATGTAGTGGTATACCACTAGAAGATGACTCTGAGAATTTTAGGCCCCAAATATGAATTATAAATTTTGAATTGCGAACTGCGTTCTATAGAACTGCCGTTCTGCTGACCGGTCACACCCGCCGTGTGCTCTTTGTCGTAATCGGGAAAACGGAAAAATCCGTAAAACAATTAGGTGATTAATAATGGTTAAGCAATAAGCAATTAGCTATTATGATAAACAGCAGTCAGCATTCGATCAAACGGAAGATTGTAAAATCTTACAAGGTTCCAAGTAACAAAGTTTAATTATCAGTGTATTATAAAAATATCAAGTATAAAAAGTGTAAGAAAGTCACTTTGATCTTCATATGAGAATATGAAAAAATTAGGATGTTTACAGTAATACCACAAATCGTAGCATTGTAGGATTGAAGAAAGGGATTTTAAACACGCTGCCTATTTATTTCTACACTCAATTTTGATCCCCTCTTTGTGACCAAATATCAACATTAGGGTCATGGATGGAAAAAGTAAGAATTTGAACTCTCTGAGGTTGCTTGCATAGTAATCTAACAAAATAAAGCAATTTTGTTCTTGAATTTAATATTTTAAAACATCTACCCATATATTTCTTTATCGAAATTTAAACCATAAAGGAACACCAGTACATTTAAAACAATTGAACATTCTCGGCATAAATATAATTATTGGTGTAAATATTGATATTTCCGGTTCACTGGTTCTTTAAAAGGAGATTTATCAAGACTCGCGCCCTATTTTCAGTGTTTCGGGATTTCCTTTTTTTTGGAAAAAATATTTATCCGTTACTCTAACAACTTAGAATTCCCTTCTCGTAATAATGATGTGTACTTATTTTGATAAAAGTTGCAATTGGCCGAGTGGTTATAGAGAAGAAGTAAAAATTAGAGATTACAGAGAGAAAAGCGCTTATATTATTGAACCCTTGGTTCAATTGACCTGAAAAAAAACAACCATGTAAATTCTTCATAAATCATTCAGAAATTAGTGTTTACAATCGAGGTATAATAAGCGGGCTGATTACACCAATTTGATCTGGAGACGAAACAAACCGAATAGGTTTTGTTAACATGCTCATGGCGCATTTGCATTAGGTACTTTTGTTGTGTGTATGTTAACATAATTAGTTTGTTTTACTTCAAATTATTCTATTTACAAAAACCCACCGAATCTGCTAAGAACCCGAGTAAAGAAACCCAAATTAGACCAACAGAGTACTTGTAGTATACCATTCTTATCATAGAAATTCATTTTTTTAAAATTCGATCGGAAATACGTCATAATATGGAGGTGTCCCACACCACCTTAAATGAATTTCTATTAAAATTTCTATTTAAAGGAGTGTCAACTTCCCTGAGGGTCTAAATCAGGGGTGGGAGAGGGGTATCTGTCCTCAACTACCACCCCCCCCCCCAAAAAAAATGATTTTCTATGTACTTGTGGCTGTAAATAGGTGATCACTTAAATACAATATATGCATTACTTCAATTCAGTGAAAGTGTGATACATTATGAGGTTAGAGTGGTTGGTGGTGGGGGGGGGGGGGTTGTCATAATACACAACTGTTTGATGATGTTATTCTATTTTACAAAAAAATCAACTGATTTACCCCTTTTCATTACTTACTTAAGACCAATAATGTATTTATAATAATATCGGAACATCTTGATACTAGACAGTGTTACTTTGAATTATACATTGTTTGCAACGTATTCTGAAGCAAGCCAGTTAGATTTTTATAGTAGTTAGAAAACAATCTTGAATGAAAAAAAGTATCTTTCTTAAAACTTTTTGTCGTTGTTCATCGTTATCCTGTTTCCAGGAGACAGTATGTTGCACCATGACGAAATGTTCTTCAGTACGTACAACAATGACAACGATAATTGGTCGAGTAACTGTGGATTTGTTTATCGAGGGGCGTGGTGGTATAAAGCTTGCCACAATTCCAATCTTAACGGGGAGTATGTTAATACAAATTTTGGCGAAGGGATCATTTGGTACAATTGGAAAGGTTTTAAATATTAAATGAAGGAAGTCAGAAGGATGGTTCGAAAACCCTAGAGTTGAGAGTATTAGAGTACTCATCAGTCAAGCAAGTAATGGTCGGCTCAATTTCTTTTGAAAGGACTGTTTAGTGTTTGTTGAAAGCTGTATTTATGTGTGTATTTAATGAAAAGTTTAATGTAATGGAGTTATTTTTTCTTTCATATATGCTTAAAAATATTCGTTATATGCATGAGTTTGTATGCTAAATTCATAAGTATTTTTTTCAGAATCGCTCTTTTCCATTAGGCATTTTGAATGACATGTATTTCTTTCAAACTTTTGTTTAAAATCTGTTCATATAAGTTGGCAAAAACTCGCCAAAATAAATTGCAAATGAGATTTTTTCTTTTTTCTTATTATTTGCAGTCACAAAAATGCTTAGATCCGTTAATATGTTTAAATAAAAACATGTAATAGTTATGGATATTTCATTCAGATTTCAAGTTGACAATCTTCAAAATACCAATAACCTTCACAGGATGAATGACCATCTTTAAGTTCTCCTTAAAGATAACTTAAAGGTGCTTAAAGGTAGCTTAAAGACGATCTTTAAGCCACCTTTAAGCTATATGTGTTGCTTAAAGGTGGCTTAAAGAAAGCGTAAAGATGGCTTAAAGGCAGCTTAAAGACTATCTTTAAGCCACCTTTAAGCTACCTTTAAGGACAACTTATAGGTCCTTAATGTCCGAACTTCTTTAAGCCACCTTTAAGCTACCTTTAAGCCACCTTTAAGCCACCTTTAAGTCATTAACAAATCTTTTAATTCAATTTTGTTCTTAATTTACCAACAAAATGTATTAACTTTATGATAGAACAGGTATTAAAAACGGTTTTTGTTCTAGAAAATGAAATGAAAAAAAAAAATTCAAAACGCCCAAGAGGAGGATTGAACCCGGGACCCTTCGTTTACCAGCATCGCCTCACTCCCTCTGCGCCACGGCGACATATATATTTTAGGAGGTTTTTATATCCTATAAATTAGTGGCTATTGAATCATTTGTTTTTACTTGAAAAGATTTTGACTTCTATTCAGTTTGCAACAATCAATTTTATCTAATTTATAAATTAAATGCATGCATGTATTCAGAATGAAATACGAAACTTGGTCTTCAGTGAAAAAAATATATTATACCTAAATGGAAACCGTTAGACTTACTTGTACTTAGATAATAAAATTAAACCAAGTAGATATATGCTATGTTCATCTAATTCATAGCTAAATGAAATTAAATGCAAGGAAGAAGATGAAACTATTTCTTTTATTAAATGCATTGAAACTATTAGCTAGGGTATTAGTTCTACGCAATTTCCCGGTTTTTCATGATCACGGCGCCGTTCCAGTATGTATAATTTTAATAATATTGATTATTATACATTTACAACAGATCTAGAATAACATGTTTAAATGTTTAATTGTATACATGATTTTTAAACTATCAATTCTATAACAAACAATATTACCAATTACCGGTGACGTATTTACTGCATGTGGCAATTGCAAATGATGTATGCATATACTTGTACATACAATTGTATGATGTACCAGGCCGGGTATGTGACATATTTACCCTTATACATATGTTTAAATAATTAACCCCCATTTATGATCACCGGTGCAGTAATTAATTAGCCTCTAGATTTTACTCTTACATACATGTATCTTTAATTTGTATACGTAACATTTTTAAAACCCACAGCTAGGAAATAACACTTTGAAAATGAATTACAAATGTAAATAAACTTTCATTCACTAGACTTATCGTATACACGTACATACTAAGATTTCAACGCCTTTAGAAACCCTGACACGCACCTGGGCACACGACACACATGTTGTGTATATCTTGTATATTCTGTGTTAGTTCCAGGGGTTTTCTTAACTTGGACAAACAATAGACTCTAATTAGATATACACAAACGAACAAAACTATGTCTAGACAAACAAAGCGGTAATATCCCGCCCGATATAACCAAGGCAGTTGAGAGTCTTTACATCTTTAACATGTATCTAGCATATCTAGAATTACACCTAGAAATAATTAAAATTGAAAAAAATACATATCTTAAACCGATTAAATTAAATCATGCATTATTGGTTCATTTTTTATTTTTTTAATAACCGGATGAACTAAGAGAGAGAGAGAGAGAGAGAGAGAGAGAGAGAGAGAGAGAGAGAGAGATTTCACCGATTAATTTATAATAGGAATCAAACATACTTTAATATAATTTCATGCGCAGATTTAGATACAGAGACTGCGCTCACCCCTACAATACTTTTGAAACAAAACAAAAAAAATTATAAAGAATTTTATAACGGCAATCTGTGTCCATTGGAGCGGTGTTGATGATAGCGATCTGCGTTTAATGGAGCGACAATTAAAACCGCTTGGAACCCCCACCCCCTTCCTTGGAAATTATATCATCACTCGGATCACCCCCTCCCATCCCTATAAAAGAGCTTTTGCATTTAATATATGTTTTCAAGATGAATCTGTTCAGCTTGATCAAACCTGGCTTAAAGGGAACTTAAAGATGGTGTAAAGACAACTTAAAGGGAGCGTAAATGCCACTTAAAGATGCTTAAAGGTGGCTTAAAGATGGCTTAAAGGTGACTTAAAGAAGTTTGGACATTAAGGACCTATAAGCTCAGCTTAAAGGTGACTTAAAGGTGGCTTAAAGATTGTATATCCTTTAAGCCACCTTTACGCCACCTTTAAGTCACCTTTAAGGACTTGCTTAAAAATTGTTTTTCGCCCTGTGCTTTTATTTGACAAAACAGGAAAACTTCAAACTATGAGTTGATTTTTAAGTGTTAACCTTCATAACTCGTCAATGGTTATCTCAAAAATTGTATTTTGATAAGTAAAACTGTTTAATGTTATGTCAAGGTACAATTAAATGGCGAATAGTCATAACTATAAAAATTCTTTTGGTAGAGTACTTTTTATTTGATAACAACTTCAAAATGATATCATTATTAAAAGCATATTCCCATTCATTTATTAGATACAAAATATGGTCTTTATACATTGAAAACCGTGAAACTGTTTCAGATAGCTTCAATAATCACAACAATAATAGTAACTTAATGCATATTTGGATGTGAAAATTAACTTCAAAATTATATCATTATTAAGTGTTTCGGTAAATTCATTTATTTGATCCAAACTATGGTCTTTATACATTGAGAACCTCAGAACTGTATAAGATAATTTCAATAATCAAAACAATATTCATAACTTCATACACATTTGAATATGAAATTATAAAGATGTATCAATGGGATTAAATTCTTTCCAAGAAATATGTTTCTAGAATGATTATATTACATTCTTTGGTTTTAGATTAAATTAAATGTAAACAAGTAACACTCGTCACTGCCCTATACGCCAAGGGGGTCACGAACAATAAGTAAGTGACCTATTAACCCGGGAACCTACTAATCTATCCTGGTAGAAATTTGTCCTCGAATTTACGATTAGAATTCTATGAGATAAGGAAATGTTGTGAAACACGCGGTACGTTCCTGGGAAGTTACCATGGGATTTGTACGTTGGGTGCCAAAGGACTATGTGCGGTATTATGCATTTTTTGCCCCCAAAATTAAAGTTTTATAAAGAGCTTTAAAAATAAGGTGGAACATAGTTAAAGTCACATTGAAAATAAGGGTTTAAAAGGTTATCACCAATGTGACGTCATAATGTAGAAATAACGTCATGAAGATTGTCTTGTTTTGATAAATTCATGTTTTGTAGCAAAATATGGGTGTTTTCCAATGGTTTTTTGACTGGAAAACATCGAGCGCAGACTAGCTCAAGTACCATTTTTATAATTATCTGAAGAAAAACATATATAAAAATCGTACTTGAGCAGACCTGCGCTCTATACTTCCGAATCCAAAATATAAAACAAAAATAAAAATATTTCATTTGTTTGCAAATTTACGGGAATTAGGTCATTTAGATGACGTCATAGATAAACAGCGAATGAGCAATGATGACTAAAATCAAGATTCAAGTGATAGTCATTCTCTGTACAATGATTTATGAAGATTTGATTTTTATACGATACTATTTAAAAACTGGTTAAAATTGGGGGCAGATATTTGACCATACCGCACATATAAAGTCCTTTTACAGGTTGCAAAAAAGCAAAGTCTCAAACGGGACTCAGACCAAGGGCCTCTGGCGTACCATGCCAGGACTCTAACTACTGAGGTATTGAGACCCGATATTTTGAATGACAGTCACAAAATTGTTAACCCGGTGACATAATCATTGTCGCATTGCGTTGAAAATAAATGAATACACGCGTAAAGTCAAAACAAAGTGTTAGAATAGAATTTTTTTAAAAGAAGTATTTCTAGATGTCTTTTCTTTCAGTTCTCTCTAAGAAATATACATTTTTAGTAAGATTTGAAACATTTTAAAATTGTTTCGACCACGTCAGCTGTACTAAATTAACGACCGAAACATGTAACACGGTCAAATTAATTCTCAGTATGTTCTTTAGATATTTTAAAAATATGCTTTTTAAACTCCCTTTTATTTGCTTATTTCGATTTTACGCTTCTTTTCTAGACCTTCTATCCGCAGAAATAAAGTTATCGATGGGTTATTATTGCTAAATATAAATCGTGATTTTAAAAAATACAAGTGATGGGAATTTAAAATGATCCACAGAAAATACTACAGTTTAACAAGCTTTAAATCGATCTGCAAGATTTCGTATTTTACGGTTTCTCTATATTGCAGATTAATGGTAAACATTGGCTTTTAACAATTTACTTCGAAATGTTTGGAACTCTTTTGTGTATGGAGTCGTTTTTGTTCAAATTTCATAGCATACCATACCATAGCATAGTATAACATAGCATATCATTAAGCCCTTCATTTCAATTTCTCATTACATAGCATACAATAGCATAGCATTGCATTGAAATATCATAGCATTTCATTAAAATCCCATACCATAGCATAGCATAAAATTGTAAAAGATATGCATGAAATGACTATACTTTGGATTCTGCTAGGTCTATACACTTCAAGTCGCGTATGCACTGCGTAAAAGACAACTTTTACATATTTTATAAATGGTGTATGATATGCACCAAAATATATATTGCCAAAAAAAAAAGTTTTGGTATCAGTATAATTACATGCATAGTCTTTTTCTGAAGTTTTAGAAAAAATTTTTTAAAAAACTCGTTATGAACAAATGGTATTTTCTTTATAAAAATTGAAAGAAGTTTTAATTAAATCCCATTTTCTTAGTTTTGTTAACTATGGTGCTCCCAGTCAT
Organism: Magallana ariakensis; assembly: GCA_020458035.1. NCBI lineage: Eukaryota > Metazoa > Mollusca > Bivalvia > Ostreida > Ostreidae > Magallana > Magallana ariakensis. The sequence goes on from CM035820.1 coordinate 26,546,931, forward strand.
GGGAATTCAACAATAATAAGGATATTTTGTCAGTAAACATCAGTTATATTCAAATTAATTCAAATGTTGATTTTAATGAAACCCATATCTTTGAAACACATCGAAAGTGCTTTGGATGTCTTATCCTATGTTACTTCGAGTACCTCCGGACTGTTTGCTTATTCTTCAATATTCGATAGATAAGGTAAAGAATAAATATTCCATCCATGCACGCTTTTGTGGTTTGCGTTTTTGTTTAAGCTTACTTTGATTAACATTAAAAGTTCCAAAGACAAAAGATCTGAAGAAAATATTAAATTTATTATCATTTAATCTTTCTTAACCAAAACGAATATGATCAAAGAAATAGATGCGTCTGTGAACACAGCTCTGTTAGATTTAGAACGACAAAGGATATAGGAAGGAGGCTCCAGATAGATTTTTATTTCATTTGATCATTCGATGAACAAGATACATATAATATTTCAAACATTTAAATCATAGATCTACGGGGAGGAGTATGAAACTATCACAAACGAGTACAGTGAACATAAACACTTTGAAAGGAAATTTGAAAACAGGAAAATATTAGACGTGATGCAGTTTTGTTTGTTGCTCTACTTCATGTCCTTTATTGAGTTGTGCCACATGGTTTTCTCACGCATTACGGTAAATAACTTTTTTTGTGTAAAATCTGGAAGGATTGCATCATCTGAATGCAGTATAGACGAATTTGCAGTGAGCAATTATACAACTTCTGCACAAATGCAATGCGGATTACGGTGCAGCTCTTCCGATCGGTGTATTGGAATGGAAATCATTGGAAAGGAGGAAAAGCTCTGTCGTCTTTTATTTGGAATTACTTCTTTGAAATCATCGCATGAAACTTTAAAACAAGTAATTCGATATCAAAAGGTATCTATCTATCTATCTATCTATCTATCTATCTATCTATCTATCTATCTATCTATCTATCTATCTATCTATCAATCTATCTATCTATCTATCTATCTATCTTTTTTTATATCTATAAATCTTTTACAATTCAAAGTTAAAAAGCAAAGCTTTTTTTAACAATTTCAATAATGTAAGCAATAAATAAAATTAAAATTCCAAAAAATCTGAGTAAAACACTGTAATACAAATGTACAAGTAATACGATTTCTTTCAATATCATTTTTTTGATGATTTGATATAGCTCTCAGGAACCAATATTGGTATTTATTATTTTGATGAAAAAGAAAATGAATGTTGTATGTTTGAGGTGCTTTATGATATTAATGGCATGGAGAAATTCAATTAATCTCATATTTGAAAGTTGCGACAGTTTACTCACTCAATGCTTGCCATTACTTCACTATAAATTATATATTTTATTTCGGCAAATTCAATCAGCTTTATAATTTTATGCGGTTTTTTTTAATCTTTAATACGCTACCGTACATGTATATCTTGTTTTTCGCGCCGAACAATATCTTCGGAAATTAAGAAAAAATGTGCAATCTTCTTATTTGCTTCGGTCATTTTTTTAACAATTAGAAAGTTACTTATATAGCAAGCAGTACCAAATATAATTTTTGCTTTTCAATATTTTGCAATTTAAAAGTGCACAGTCGACTCATTTTATCTTTAAGGTCCATGCTGATTCCAACAATTTAGAATTAAAATGAGTCCTTCTTTTTTATTCTTATAATTTACATCTACAACATTTAGAGTAGCTTGTGTTGTGAAGATCTCAGTTACTAGTAATCAAAATCACTGTATTAAGTTGAACTAATGTAAGTGAATTCTACAGTGAACGATCAAAACTTTATAAAGTTATTATAATTATCATTATATCATATATGTTTTATTTTTCTCTCGTTTTTAATTCTCATTATTCTTTATTTCTTTTAAGTTGAGAGGGATTCTTATTGTACAATACGATTAACAAATGGATTTGAAATATCTACCCTCTGCAATCAAGCGGCTCATAAGTGGCTGGTAGATATCTCTCTCTCTCTCTCTCTCTCTCTCTCTCTCTCTCTCTCTCTCAAAAAAAAATAAAAATAAAAATTAAAAAAACCCAGAGAATATAGATGTTGATGTCATAAAAAAAAAATTTTCCGTCTTCTATATCGCTATAAATGATGCCTTTTACTACATTTGTCATTTTGTCTTTTTGTTTTTGTTTTTTTTTTTTAATAAAAAAAAGCTCATCCAGAGACGTCTAGATGGATCAATTAATTTCACGAGAGACTGGGCAGATTATGAAAACGGTTTTGGATGCTTGGAATCCGAGTTCTGGCTTGGTAATTAATTTGTGATAATGCTTATCGTATTTATGTTTTGTTTTAATATAATGTTTCTTATGGCAATCTAAAAACTGTGTTATTGATATTTTAATCCACTATATCCAGTTCGGATTATACACAACCAAAAACTAAAGCAGATCCCTAAAGCTGACCTCGGCTCCTCTTGTCGTCTGCTCGGGTCGGTCTGGTCGGGGTCTGTATTTTCAAAAATGTGCGTATGATCTGGGTCCGCTCTGGGTCTGCTATGAATTTGATCGGGGCCAACCCTTTTGGTACGCTTTACGCATTTAAATGTTAGGCATGTACGTCGTTTTCCTTACTACCTGTAAGCCCCCTTGTATATTTTAAATACAAATATGCAGATGCATCTGGTCCATTTTCAAGGCAATTTCAATGTCTTCTTATCAAATCGGGTTCTGCTTTAGGTGACCCATTTGGTGAGCCTGGTGTCTGCTTAGGGTCAGCTCTAGATCTATCAAAGCAGAACCGGCATTGATTGTAAAATTAACGTATTTCTCATAAAAATAGTTCAACTCAAACTAAAACAAATCAGTTTAATTGATTTCATCCAATTCTAGCATTATTTTATCATCGGAAACAAACGTAATTCTAAGAAAAAAATGCATAGTCAATCAATAAAAATATTTATCTTTTTCTTAAATTTTTTTTTTGTTTACGTTTAGGTAACCGGAATATCCATGAATTAACAAATAATGGCTACACATATTTTAGAATCGAAATGATGGACCATGACAGTGTTTGGAAATATGCGGAGTATTCAACATTTAATGTTGAATCTGGCAACTTCAAATATAGACTCCATGTAAATGGTTATTCTGGGAATGCAGGTAATTAAGGTTAGATCATAGTGAAATCAAGATTGGTTACAGGGAGACTCTTTTTACGCGTAATTCATTTATGTTTAGATCGCCATCAATTTCATACTTTTATGAAAATTGTTCTTGAAGTTATCAGAATGTGGATTTCTTTCAATGTTTTGATCTCTGTTTTGTTGTAGTCATTGTTGCGACCCCGCACATCACCACTGATATATTAATATAGTTATTTGAATTTTTAAGTGTCTCATTTGATATTTTACTTTTTCTCGATCGATTGACATGATACCGATTAAAAAACTTTTTTTCCTAGAAAAAAACCACAGTTGTCTTTTTTTTGGGGGGGGGGATTAAGAGCTATCCGCAGTAGTTAAATTAAATCATTCAATCAATACAGTTACCAAATCATTCAAAAGTAAAAAATAAATACTTTCATTCAATGAGTTTAATGCAGATTCAGAAGAGAAAACCACAATTATTGGGTGTAAAAACAAAGGTAGAAGTTAAATGAAGCTAAACGTACAAAACATAGTGTATGTTTCCAAAAATGTTTATATGTTTTATTAAGGATACTCTAATTGATAAGCGGATATATCAATACTTTAGACCAAACATATTTTATTGTTTTTAGGTGTTGATTATAATATATTGACTTCGTTTTACTAATGTTATTTCGATATTTACATTGTTAGCAACTTATTCCAAAGCGTACAGATTCCTCTGATCATTACAATAATAAGGACAGGATCTTGATAAAATTTGTTTTAAACCGTTTTTCCAGTATTTTTTGTTATTCTGTATTCCAGAAGACAGTTTAAGGCACCATGACGGAATGTCCTTCACTACGTACGACAATGACAATGATAAAAATGGGACTCTTAACTGTGCATCTCGTTTTCGCGGAGGTTGGTGGTATAACGCATGTCACTGGGCAAATCTTAACGGGGAGTATGGGAACAGAAATTATGGCCAAGGAATCAATTGGTATTACTGGAGAGGTTTCTATTACTCTATGAATGAAGTCAGAATGATGGTTCGAAAACCCTGAAGTTCTGAGCGATAGAAAATTTATCATTCATTCATTGAGTCGTATTATCCCGATTTTCTTAAAAGGGTGTTTTGTTGTTTGTAAAACCTGTCTTTATTTGTGTACATGTATTCAATGACATTTTTAATGTAATAAAGTTTGTTTTTCGAATATGTTTATAAACCTTATGTTTATATGTTTATATTTACATCCAGTGTATATTCCGCTTATTTTGGCGTTGGAAATCTGTGACGTTCAATTTCCTGTGAATACACTTCGCTAATTCATGCGCCATGAGCACAGATATAAACGTCACAACGTGTTTTGAGTATATTTATTTTTGTAAGATTTAATGAAACATTCAACCTTACATAACCAATTTGATATGTACTTTTGAAAAATAATCATTAAATTATATAAATTCCGTAATTAAAAAGAATTTTTCTCTACAAAGTTTCGGGCACTAAATTTTTACCGCGGAAGCGTACTAAATCACATGTTAATATGGCTGTTCCATATCCCTGACTGAGAACGTATATAATGACCTTACAGCGACGATACACATATATTTCATACAAAACAACCAAACATCAGTACGAATATAAATATAAGCATTGATTGCTTTTTTTGGATGTCGTCGGTCCTATGACACACCAATGTGGTGCAGACAAATTATCCATTGTTCCATTTGTGTGCACCGCATTGATGTGTCATAGGACCGCCGACATCCAAAAATAAGCATTCAATGCCTAAATAAGAGGGTCAATCAAAAAATACGAAGACTTTTGCCATAGCGATGTTACTTAACGTCATATGGATATTAAATTTAGTAGAAATAATTTAGAAATATTTTCAAACAATTTGAAATTTAAAAAGTATATATTTTTCTTTCTTTCTAAGAATTATTTAGAATCTAATCCTGCAAAAATGAGGTCACGGCGCAACGTCAAAAGTTGTATTTTGTCAACAATAACCTATATTATGTTGAAAGTAATATCTCTACAGATTGGGCTTAAAACCAAATAATATTGAAACCTCGAATTAAGAACTCTCATGATATTTTATGTATTAAATAACGACGGAATATATTGTTTTGTTGAACAGATATCAGTTACTAAAGACAGATAGTCCTCTTTAGAATTGACTAAAAACATTGACGTCGTCGGACGTCACGGCGCAACGAAAAGTATAAAAAGTATGGATTTAACTCGGGGAAAAGCCTATACAAACTGTGAAAATGCTCAATTGTGGAAAAAATAGGTCAAAGATTATTTTCACGTTTGTGTTTCAGGGGTTTTCTTACAGTAAACGAAAGACATGCGGTAAAAAAAAATGAAAACTTCTAGGAACTAACTTATGATTCTCGAACAAATGTGAATAAGTTAGATGTCAAGTGATATAGTGCCGATTTCAATTGTATTGTATAAAACATAACAGAATCGGGGTTATATAAAGATTGGGTATTTCTATTAACTGTACACGCGTCATTCTGACGTCATTTTTTCAACGTTACCGTGCGCCGTGGTGACGAAACGTTGTTTTTAAAATCGGGTAACAAAATTACCTTTTCATAAAATTGAATTAAATGTTGTATATCAATACAATAAGTGTTGATGCATAAATTAATTTGTAAGATATGACTATTATGAAAAATATATGATAAACAGAAACATTGTATTCGTATTTTTTGATTGACCCTCGAAAATGTTTCTATTATGAATTTGTATACTAAAAAATTCAATATTAATTTTTAGACTCGCTAACGCGCGATATTCAATTTGTCTGCACAGCATTGGTGTGTCATAGGACCGACGACATCCAAAAATAAGCATTCAATGACTAAATAAATGTTTCTGAATGTGTAAACTTAAAATTCAATATTAATTTTCAGACTCTTTCCAGAATCCATATGTTATTCTTTCAAGCACTTTTAATCCTTTCTAAAAGTTTGCAAAACTTGAAACTCGCCAAAATAAAATTATGGATGAGTTTATCAATTACTGCTTCAATCTAATTACAATTACAGAAAACATTTTTTTTTTAAATCCGTTCATATAATCTTTTTAAATATAAATATAACTATTTTGACATATTATTCAGATTCCGAGTTGACAATCATAAGAATATATATTCACATTTTCGTTACATGTAACTAGACGGCTTTTTTTAACTTAAAGTCTGTCTTTGATGACCCACATGATGTTTATTATATTTTGTTTTGCATAACAGATGAGTTGATTCTTAAAGTGTGAATCAAACGCATGTTAGTAGGTGAAATGCAGTGATAACGAACAGTGTTCAAAATCAAAAGTCCAAAGGAAAAACACAACGCACAAGCAGAGCAAACACGAACCTTCACAAAAATTAGAGGAAGGATCAGGTGCCATGGAGGAATGAGCGTCCTCTGCTGACCGGTCACAATTCAAGTCCCTTATATGTGTACCATCTTTGCTACCACTTTTTATTTTGATAGTTTGTTTTTGTTTTTTGTTTTTATTTTTTGTTTATTTTATTTTTTGGGTTTAAAACTAAACCAGTTAAATATTATTTCATTTTATTTTATAAATAAAATAAGCTTAAAACAATTAATGAAATTATATAGAATTATCAAATGATGTAGTTCAAATAAATGAACCAATATCGAGATTAACACAATCAATCATACCGAGAAAAAAAAATTGAAATAAAATACAGAAACTAATATTTGTGCATCAATGTAACAAATGTTTTTTATTTGTGAAAACATATTGTTAAAAAATTATTGCCGAATAGTTTTGCTGGTGCAGAAATTCTAAAGGAACGTCACATTACCCTCAATTTTAATAAACACGATTCGCCCTCTCTATTCTCTCTCTCTCTCTCTCTCTCTCTCTCTCTCTCTCTCTCTCTCCGTACATGTAATAGTGCACTTGAAATGCAAACAAATTTAAACAATCAGCAAAAGTCCTATGAATTCAAATAAAATTAAGGTATTTAAGAATACCTTCACAATAAGCTTTTTCGTCCGTTACTGCAAATTACTGAACCAAATGTATACTTAAATTCACTCATCAAAATTCAAAATGTGGGGTTTTTTGTATAAGATTTAAGTAAATAAACTTTTGATCTCCGAAATTAAGTACAGTGTAGTATAAAATAGCGCAGCGGCCGCAGATAATAACAGCATATTTACATAAATCATAGCAATTATAGTTTAAGAAGATTTTGCCAATCGATATTGAATTGGAATAAGGCACATTTATTTTATTAATCGTAGATTTTAAAACGTAATTCAGCTAATACAATCTTCCACTGGGTCGCAGGCTGACCGACGTTTTTCATACTAATTGTTAGACCATAATCACCTAATTGTCTACGGACTTTTCCGTTTTTTTCCCGATTACGACAAAAAGCACAAGGCGGGTGTGACCGGTCAGCAGAGGATGCTCACTCCTCCATGGCACCTGATCCTACCTCTATCTTTTTTAGAGGTCCGTGTTGCTCTGCTTTTAAATATTTTTTGAGCACCGAATTGTCGACGGATTTTTCTCCGTCTATCCCGATCATGATATTTTTCCCAAATTACGACAATTTCCCCGATAGTGACATTGATATCGATATGACTTTGGGCGCACGGCGAGTGTGACCGGTCGGCAGAGGATGCTTACTCCTCCATGGCACCTGATCCTACCTCTATCTTTTTGGAGGTCCGTGTTGCTCTGCTTTGAATTTGTATTTCGTTTTTCGGATTTTTGAAATGGTTGACGGTTGTTATTGTCATTTTTTCATTCTAAACTAGCAATTTTGCAATATATACATGAATGTGTCAATAAAGTTTAACACTCAATAAAGAGTAGTCTACAAGTTTTACATTTTACTTTTTGTAAGAGTTAGAGTTAGATTGTTAGGATATGCGCGTCAATTTTTTTAATATCCATAAACAAACTTTTGTTGTTGGAAGATTGGAAGAATGCTTATGGGGGGAAAAAGGTTGTTTTGGACCACACTTTATTGATCACATACAAATATATGCATTGAAATATTGTGTATCCCTTATAATGAATCAATTGTTGTGACAGCTAAGAAATTTTGTATAAACTCTATGTTGGTTCGATGCAGAAACCTCTTAAAATATAAACATATAAAACAGATTGCGTGTTTTAAATTAATTTTTGTAGACCATTTTTGTGTTAAAAACTTATTAAGCATTGGACACTGGCAATATTGATCACTTTAAGTTTTAATATAGTCAAATGCAACACATTACTTGTTTGAATAAAAAAGATACAATAAAAAGAAAAACAGCCCTAAATGTTAATAAATATTAACTGTCTACAGCTACAAAGTCAATATTTACCTTGATTGCAATGCACATTTCTTTAAAAGTTATGTATTGGCAATGACTTTCGACTTTTTTTTTTTAAATTATCACTATTG